>CM061747.1:246814719-247401359 GCA_030979885.1 Lolium multiflorum
GAACCTCTTCATCCATACCGCTTCTGATGAAGCCTCTGAAGCTGCTATGTACTCCGATTCTGTTGAGGATTTCGCCACCGTGCCTTTCGAGCTTGCCCAGCTTACTGCAGCACCATTCAATATAAACACGTACCCAGATTGTGACTTAGAGTCATCAGGATCAGTGTTCCAACTTGCATCGGTGTAACTTGTTACAACGAGCTCTTGGTCACCTCCATAACAAAGAAACATATCCTTAGTTCTTTTCAAGTACTTCAGGATATTCTTGACCGCTGTCCAGTGTTCCATTCCTGGATCACTTTGATATCTGCTTGTTAAACTAACAGCATGTGCTATATCCGGTCTTGTACATAGCATGGCATACATGATAGAGCCTACTGCCGAGGCATAGGGGATTTGACTCATCCTTTCTCTTTCTTCTGCCGTAGCCGGTCCTTGAGTCTTACTCAAGACCTTGCCTGGTAACATAGGTAAGAATCCTTTCTTACTTTCGTCCATTCTAAACTTCTTCAGAATCTTGTCCAGGTATGTACTCTGTGATAGCCCTATTAGACGTCTTGATCTATCTCTATAAATCTTGATGCCTAATATGTATGATGCTTCACCAAGGTCTTTCATTGAAAAACTATTATTCAAATAACCCTTTACACTGCTTAATAGTTCTATATCATTCCCAATCAATAATATGTCATCTACATATAATATCGGGAATGCTACAGAGCTCCCACTCACTTTCTTGTAAATACAGGCCTCTCCATGACACTGTATAAACCCGAAGTCTTTGATTACCTTATCAAAGCGTCGGTTCCAACTTCTCGATGCTTGCTTCAGTCCATAGATTGAACGCTGAAGTTTGCATACTTTGTCAGCATTTTTAGGATCGACAAAACCTTTGGGTTATACCATATACAACTCTTCCTCAATGTCTCCATTAAGGAACGCCGTTTTGACATCCATCTGCCAAATCTCATAATCGAAAAATGCAGCTATTGCTAACAAAATCCTCACAGATTTTAGCTTCGCTACAGGTGAGAAAGTCTCATCGTAGTCAACACCTTGAATTTGTCGAAACCCTTTGCGACAAGTCGAGCTTTATAGACAGTAATATTACCATCAGCATCTGTTTTTCTTTTGAAGATCCATTTATTCTCGACAGCCTTGCGGCTATCAGGTAAGTCTACCAAAGTCCATACTTTGTTATCATACATGGATCCCATTTCGGATTTCATGGCTTCTTGCCATTTGTTGGAATCTGGGCTCATCATCGCTTCTTCATACGTCGCAGGGTCCTCATCATTGTTATCCACAATCATGACATTTAGACAAGGATCATACCAATCTGGAGTGGCACGATCCCTTGTCGATCTGCGAGGTTCAGTAGCTGTCTCATTTGAAGTTTCATGATCATTATCATTAGCTTCCTTTGTTGCCGGTGTAGGTGGTACAGGAACATTTTCCGGTACTGCGCTACTCTGATCAACGAGTAGAGATTCTTCAATCTCATCGAGTTCTACTTTTCTTCCAGTCACTTCTTTAGTGAGAAATTCTTTCTCAAGAAAGGTTCCGTTCTTAGCAACAAAGATCTTGCCTTCGGATCTGTGATAGAAAGTGTACCCTATAGTTTCCTTAGGGTATCCTATGAAGACGCATTTCTCCGCTTTGGGTTCTAGCTTGTCCGGTTGTAACTTTTTTACATAGGCTTCGCAACCCCAAACTTTTAGGAACGACAGCTTAGGTTTCTTATTAAACCATAATTCATACGGCGTCGTTTCAACGGATTTTGATGGTGATCTATTTAAAGTGAATGCGGCTGTCTCTAATGCATAACTCCAAAATGATAACGGCAAATCAGTAAGAGACATCATAGAACGAACCATATCTAAGAGAGTTCGATTACGACGTTCGGACACACCGTTTCGTTGTGGTGTTCCCGCGGTGTCAATTGTGAAAGTATTCCGCATTTCTTTAAATGCATGCTAAACTCATAACTCAGATATTCACCTCCGCGATCAGATCGTAGAAATTTAATCTTCTTGTTACGTTGATTTTCTACTTCATTTGGAATTCCTTAAACTTCTCGAAAGTTTCGGATTTATGTTTCATTAAATAGATATACCCATATCTACTCAAATCATCTGTGAAGGTTAGAACATAACGATAACCACCGCGCGATGCTACACTCATTGGTCCACATACATCTGTGTGTATGATTTCCAATAAGTCAGTAGCTCGCTCCATCATACCAGAGAATGGAGTCTTAGTCATTTTTCCCATCAGACATGCTTCGCATCTATCAAGTGACTCAAAGTCAAGTGATTCAAGTAATCCATCGGTATGGAGTTTCTTCATGCGTTTCACTCCAATATGACCAAGACGACAGTGCCACATATAAGTAGAATTATCATTCAATTTAATTCGCTTAGCATCAATGTTATGTATATGCGTATTACTACTATCGAGATCTAACAGAAATAAGCCATTCTTTTGTGGTGCTCGACCATAAAAGATATTATTCATAAAAATAGAACAACCATTATTCTCAGACTTGAATGAATAACCGTCTTGCATTAAACAAGATCCTGATATAATGTTCATGCTCAACGCGGGTACATAATAACAATTATTTAGGCTTAAAACTAATCCCGAAGGTAGATGTAGAGGAAGTGTCCCGACTGCGATCACATTGACCTTGGATCCGTTTCCAACGCGCATCGTCACTTCATCTTTCAGCAGTTGTCGTTTATTCTTTAGTTCCTGTTTCGAGTTACAAATATGAGCAACCGAACCAGTATCAAATACCCAGGTACTAGAACGAGAACTAGTGAGATAAACATCTATAACATGTATATCAGATATACCTTCTTTCTTCTTCTTGACAAGGCCGCTCTTCAGATCTGCCAAATACTTGGAGCAATTACGCTTCCAGTGTCCCTTCTCCTTGCAGTAATAGCACTCAGCATCAGGCTTAGGGCCAGACTTAGGTTTCACAGGAGGCGTGACAGCTTTCTTGCCACTCTTCTTGTTCTTGCCTTTAGACTTGCCCTGTTTCTTGAAGCTGGTGGTCTTGTTGACCATCAACACTTGGTGCTCTTTCTTGATCTCAATCTCAGCAGCTTTTAGCATGCCAAAGAGTTCAGGAAACTCCTTGTTCATGTTCTGCATATTGTAGTTCATCACAAAGTTCTTATAACTTGGTGGCAGTGATTGAAGGACACGATTAATCCCCAGTCTGTTAGGAATCACTATTCCCAAGTCACTGAGTTTCTTCGCATGCCCGGTCATAACGAGCATGTGCTCACTGATGGAGCTGCCTTCTTCCATCATACAGCTGAAAAAGTGTTTCGATGCTTCATAGCATTCCACGGCCGCATGAGTCTCAAAAATAGTCTTCAACTCTTTTATCAACTCATGAGGATCGTGGTGCTCAAAACGTTTTTGAAGATCGGATTCCAGACTGCATAAGATGGCACACTGAACTTGAGAGTACCGAGTTTTCCGAGTCATGTAAACATTCTTTACTTCATCGGTTTCAGTTTCTGCAGGAGGGTCACCTAGCGGTGCATCAAGCACATATTGCAGATTTCCGCCATTGAGGAAGATCCTCACATGACGGAACCAGTCGGTGAAGTTGCTACCGTTGCTCTTAAGCTTTTCTTTCTCTAGGAACTGATTAAAATTGATTGAGGACGCCATATCTACAACATATTTGCAATAGTTTAGACTAAGTTTATGACAAATTGAGTTCAAATTTTAATTCTACATAATTAAAAATCTAGGTGAACTCCCACTCAAAACAATATCCCTCGCATTGTCTTAGTGATCACACGAACCAAATCCATCACACCTATGCCCGATCATCACGAGACAAGATGTAATTTCAATGGCGAACACTCAAAATGTTCATCATATCAATCATATGATTCATGCTCTACCTTTCGGTATCACGTGTTCCGAGACCATGTCTTTACATGCTAGGCTCGTCAAGGCCACCTTAGTATCCGCATGTGCAAACTGTCTTGCACCCGTCATATGTACTTATCGAATCTATCACACCCGATCATCACGAGATGCTTCGAAACGATAAGACTTGATAACGGTGCTACTAAGGATGAACACTTCATTATCTTGAGATTTTAGTGAGAGGGATCATCTTATAATGCTACCGTCGCGATCTAAGCAAAATAAGATGCATAAAAGGATTAACATCACATGCAGTTCATATGTGATATGATATGGCCCTTTGTCTTTGCGCCTTTGATCTTCATCTTCAAAGTACGGACATGATCTCCATCATCAACGGGCATGATCTCCATCATCGTCGGCGAAGCACCAAGGTCAATGGCGCCGTCTTCATGATCGTCCTCCATGTAGCAACTATTACAACTACTTTGAAAAACTACTCAACATGAAATTTAAAGACAACCATAAGGCTCCTGCCGGTTGCCACAATACAATAATGATCATCTCATACATATTCATCATCACATTATGGCCATATCACATCACCAAACCATGCAAAAACAAGTTAGACGTTCTCTAATTTGGTTTGCATATTTTACGTGGTTTAGGGTTTTCGAGCAAGATCCAATCTACCTACGAACATGAACCACAACGGTGATACTAGTGTTGTCAATAGAAAAGTAAATTGAATCTTCACTATAGTAGGAGAGACAGACACCCGCAAAGCCACTTATGCAATACAAGTTGCATGTCAAGCGTGGAGCAAATCTCATGAACGCGGTCATGTAAAGTTAGCCCGAGCCGCTTCATCCCACTATGCCACAAAGATGCAAAGTACTCAACTAAAGATAACAAGAGCATCAACGCCCACAAACCATTGTGTTCTACTCGTGCAACCATCTATGCATAGACACGGCTCTGATACCACTGTAGGATAACGTAGCATAGAAAACAAAAATTTTCCTACGGCGAACACGCAATCCAAGCCAAGATGCAATCTAGAAGACGGTAGCAACGAGGGGATTGTCGAGACTCACCCTTGAAGAGATTCCAAAGCCTACAAGAGGAGGCTCTTGTTGCTGCGGTAGACGTTCACTTGCCGCTTGCAAAGCGCGTAGAAGATCTTGATCACGATCGGTTCCGGCGCCACGAACGGGCAGCACCTCCGTACTCGGTCACACGTTCGGTTGTTGATGAAGACGACGTCCACCTCCCCGTTCCAGCGGGCAGCGGAAGTAGTAGCTCCTCTTGAATCCGACAGCACGACGGCGTGGTGTCGGTGGCGGTGTAGAAGTCCGGCGGAGCTTCGCTAAGCTATGCGGGCAATATGAAGTGGAGGAGCAAAGCTAGGGTTTGGGAGGGGGTGGCCGGCCACTCTATGGGGGGCGGCCAGCTTGTGGTCTTGGGGTGGCCGGCCCCCTCCCTTGGCCCTTGTTTATATAGGTGGATCCCAAGTGTTGGTGTCCAAGTCTTCGAATAAGACCCGAAACCAAAACCTTCCATATGGTGGGAAACTTTCCCTCCCACTAGAGGTGGGAATTCCACCTTCCATGGGGGGGTGGCCGGCCCCCTAAGGGAGTCCACTTGGGACTCCTCCCCCACTAGGGTTGGCCGGCCATGGAGGTGGAGTCCCATGTGGACTCCACCTTCCTTGGTGGTTTATTCCGGACTTTTCTAGAACCTTCTAGAACCTTCCATAGAACCTTCCGCATCATTTTATTCACATAAAATGACATCCTATATATGAATCTTATTCTCGGACCATTCCGGAACTCCTCGTGATGTCCGGAATCCCATCCGGACTCCGAACAAATATTCCAACTTCATTCCATATTCAAGTACTACCATTTCAACATCCAACTTTAAGTGTGTCACCCTACGGTTCGTGAACTATGCGGACATGGTTGAGTACTCACTCCGACCAATAACCAATAGCGGGATCTGGAGATCCATAATGGCTCCCACATATTCAAGGATGACTTTAGTGATCGAATGAACCATACACATACGATACCAATTCCCTTTGTCACGCGATATTTTACTTGTCCGAGGTTCGATCATCGGTATCACACTATACCTTGTTCAACCTCGTCTCCTGACAAGTACTCTTTACTCGTACCGTGGTATGTGGTCTCTTATGAACTTATTCATATGCTTGCAAGACATTAGACGACATTCCACCGAGAGCCCAGTATATCTATCCGTCATCGGGATGGACAAATCCCACTGTTGATCCATATGCCTCAACTCATACTTTCCGGATACTTAATCCCACCTTTATAACCACCCATTTACGCAGTGGCGTTTGATGTAATCAAAGTACCTTTCCGGTATAAGTGATTTACATGATCTCATGGTCATAAGGACTAGGTAACTATGTATTAGCTTATAGCAAATAACTTAATGACGTGATCTTATGCTACGCTTAATTGGGTGTGTCCATTATATCATTCATACAATGATATAACCTTGTTATTAATAACATCCAATGTTCATGATTATGAAACTAATCATCCATTAATCAACAAGCTAGTTAAGAGGCTTACTAGGGACTCTTTGTTTGTTTACATATCACACATGTATCAATGTTTCGGTTAATACAATTATAGCATGGTATATAAACTTTTATCATAAACATAAAGATATATAATAACCACTTTTATTATTGCCTCTTGGGCATATCTCCAACACTCCTCTGTTCCATAGCCCTTGGAGATGCTTCCTTCTGGCCTAGCACGGTTATGAACATATTTCTTTAAGACCCCCATGAACCTCTCGAAGGGGAACATATTGTGTAGAAAGACAGGACCGAGGATGGCAATCTCTTCGACAAGGTGAACCAGGAGATGTGTCATAATATTGAAGAAAGATGGTGGAAACACCAACTCAAAGCTAACAAGACATTGCACCACATCCTTCTGTAACCTTGGAAGACTAGCTGGATCGATTACCTTCTGAGATATTGCATTAAGGAATGCACATAGCTTCACAATGGGTATTCGAACATTTTCCGGCAGAAGCCCCCTCAGTGCAACCGGAAGCAGCTGCGTCATAATAATGTGGCAGTCATGCGACTTCAGGTTTTGGAATTTTTTCTCCGCCATATTTATAATTCCCTTTATATTTGATGAGAATCCAGACGGCACCTTGATACTGTAAAGGACTTCAAAAAAGATTTCCTTCTCTGCTTTGGTAAGAGCGTAGCTGCCAGGACTTAAGCGACTCCCTGTATCCGTCTTGTAATCCTGTTCTTGCTTGTTCTTTGGGACTTTCATACGATACTGGTCCTCCCTTGCTTCTGGTGTATCTTTTGTCTGCCCATACACGCCTAAGAAGCCTAGCAGGTTCACGCAAAGATTCTTCGTCACATGCATCACGTCGATTGAAGAGCGGACCTCTAGGACTTTCCAATAGGGTAGATCCCAAAATATAGATTTTTTCTTCCACATGGGTGCGTGTCCGGTAACAACCTCTTTGGGAACAGATTTTTTCTTCGAAGCCTTTTTTTGGGAACAGATTGGCCGCCAGGACCCTTTCCAAATATTACTTTTATGTCCTTGACCATATCAAGTAAAGCATCACCTGTACGGAGTTCAGGCTTCTCCCGGTGATCTGCCTCACCTCCGAAATGATTGCCTTTCTTTCTGACGGGGCCTCTTTGGAAGAAATCGACGATGCCCAGGTACACAACCTTCTTACATTTCTTCAAATAAGCACCTTCGGTCTCATCTAAGCAGTGCGTGCATGCATTGTATCCCTTGTTTGTCTGTCCTGAAAGGTTACTAAGAGCAGGCCAATCATTGATGGTCACGAAAAGCAGCTCGTAGGTTGAATGCCTCCTGTTTGTACTCATCCCATGCAAGAACACACCTGGTTTGCTCCACAACTGTAAGAGTTCTTCAAATAATGGCCGTAGGTAAACATCAATGTCGTTGCCGGGTTGCTTTCGGCCTTGGATGAGCACTGGCATCATAATGAACTTCCGCTTCATGCACAACCAGGCGGAAGGTTATAGATACATAGAGTTACGGGCTGCTATGACTGCAGCTCTGCTCCCCAAAAGGATTCATTCCATCCGTACTTAGACCAAACCTTAAGTTCCTCGCGTCATCAAAAAGTCGGGAACTCTCTATCGATTTTCCTCACTGCGACCCATCGCGGGGTGTCTCACCTTCTCGTCTTTCTTACGGTCTTCTTTGTGCAATCGCAACAACTGGCATGCTCTTTATTTCTGAAGAGACGTTTCAACCGTGGTATTATAGGAGCATACCACATAACCTTGGCAGGAACCCTCTTCCTGGGGGCTCGCCCTCAACATCACCAGGGTCATCTCGCTTGATCTTATACCGTAGTGCATTGCATACCGGACATTTTTCCAAATTTTCGTACTCATGGCGGTGAGGATGCATCATTAATGCATGCATGTATCTTCACACCTCTAATCCTAGAGGGCAGAGAACCTTCTTTCTTCGTACGCTTGTCGGGCAATTCGTTATCCTTTGGAAACCTCCTCTTCATTATTTTCAGTAACTTCTCAAATGGCTTGTCACATATACAGCCTCTGCCTTCCATTGCAGCAACTCCAGTGTGGCACCGAGCTTTGTGTTGCCATCTTCGCAATTTGGGTATAACTTCTTTTTGTGATCATCTAACATGCCCTTTAACTTTCGCTTCTCGTTTTCAGTTTCTGCATCTCTGTGTTCAGCGATGGCCCGACGAAGATCATCATCAACGGGCTCATCTGATGCCTCTTCATCTTGATCACCTCCCCTGCTCTTCATCTTCATCATGCCCCGTTGCAGTATCACCGTAGTTAGGGTACATATCATCATCCTCTTCTTCTTCTTCGTCGTTTTCCATCATAACCCCTCTTTCTCCATGCTTGGTCCAACAATTATAGCTGGGCATGAAACCTTTCCAAAGCAGGTGGGAGTGAATGACTTGCCATTCAGGGTATTGCTTTAAGTTCCGGCAATCAACACATGGACAACATATATAACCATCCGCCTGTGGGTTTTCCTCAGCCACACGGAAAAATTCTTTCAGGCCCGAAGTGAACTCGGGCAGACGTCGGTCAACGTACATCCATTGCCGCCGGTTCATCTACATCAAATAATTAAGTTTATCAAAAAACCATTACAAAACATCATAATATATATATATATAGTGGATATTAGCACCGTACAAATGAAAGGATAAAGTTGTTTAACCTTGATTGAGGAGGGAAAGAAATTAAGAGGAGAAAGCTTAAGTGTCGCTCCGGCACCTCATCTCATTTTTGTTTTGTGTAAAATCAAGCGGCATCATTCTCTCAGACATTTCATCGAGCACCTTGTGTGCATGCCAAAGAAATGCAAGGTAGCACTCAACACACACACCTTTCTCCTAGAAAAAGTGAAGTTGTGAATTGGCTAGTTGGAGGTGAGCTGATATAAGGGCTGGGGACCTTTTGCACCGGTTCGTGTTACAAACCGGTGCAAATGAGCTATCTTTTGCACCGGTTTGTAACACGAACCGGTGCAAAAGGTTCCTCGGCTGACACGTGCCTGGCGACAAACCTTTTGCACCGGTTTGTGTTACCAACCGGTGCAAAAGATATCTCATTTGCATGGTTGGTAACACAACCGGTGCAAAAGGTCCTCGGCAGCTGCTCCCGAACCGGTGCTAATGACCCCCTTTAGCACCGGTTCGTGCCAAATCCGGTGCAAAAGCATTCTGGGGCAAAAAAACGAAAGCCCTTGTTTCTACTAGTGGCCGGGTGACTTCACGCTTGCTTGCGCGATCTCATCTTCAGCTAGCTAGCTCCGGTTGCGCCGTGTCATGACTCATGAGTTGGCACGCAGAAGTCCATGGACCTTCTCGGTGAGTCGCCGATAGTTGATTAGGAAAATGGCACCGTGGTGCGGCGGGCACGCGCCATCAGCATATAATGTAGGCACCGGCAGCTAGTACTGCAGTTGATTGCAGGCGATAGATACTTGGTTAGAAAAATACACTAGTGCTACAACTGATGGATCCATGGAACGCGTCAGCTCGTGGTTATGTTACCGTGCAGGCGTGCACTCCACCGGTCGGTGTTGTTATCGTGCCGATTATTTCTGCTTGCCGGAAGCGACGCGTTTCTGACCTGGCTTCCGGCAAGGCGGAGCTGAGCATTGACGCCAATAAGGACATGTGTGCTTGCCACAAACGGAAATGGGAAGAAGAGATGGGCAAGCAGCTGCACGGACACTTGTCACGTCTGCACCTGCCCGACCTGCGCATAGCAACCATCTTCGGATGAGCAACCAGATGGTAGCACGCGCGGCTGGTCCGGAAGGGTTGCGCTTTGCATATGCGGCTGGTCCGGAACGGTCCACGATGATCTCTGCTTGCATTATCGGGGATCAATGACGACGAGAGTCGTCCCAAGATTTGATGTGACGATGGGTTATTGTATCATGCAGATTTTAGATGACTCTCGCTGTTTTTTTATTTTATAAAACGGAAATTCAATTCGGCTCCCGGGTGCGTATGCTCCCTATACCAAAAAATTATATTTTGAGTTGTCGAAAAATTTTGACAAAAAATTCTATGTGTACATCTCCATAATATATGAGCATTCGTCAAGTTTCATGAAAAATTAATATTTTTTGTGATCTATGTAAAAATGAGAAAATTTATCTTGTAAAAAATATTATTTTTAGCACTGAGTTTTGTCTTTTTTACACACGTCACATGACAAGTCTATTTTTTATGAAACAACTTTGTGAGCGTGTAGCACGTGAAGATGTACGTGCGAATTTTTCGTTCCAATTTTTTTGAAATTCAAAATTTGTGTAAGATTAATTTCAAAATAAAGGGAGCATATGCTTCCATGTTCCAAAACACCACTCTACCTTTAAAATTTAATACCATACTTGTGACGTTGCGTCTTTCCATTCTTAACATAAACATGAATTTATTTTCTACACACAAACTTGAACCATCTGATTTGGCCGAAATCAATTTAGTACTACTCCCTCCGTCTCAGATTAACAGGCGCGCATGTAGTTTAAGAAATTGCTTTGACCATTATTTTTGTCAATAAAATATGAAATATATGTCACAAAATCATTGGAAAACTTTTTTACATACGAATCTAACGACATATATTTTGTAGACATAAAAGTTATATTTTGTTGACCAAAACAATAGTCAAAGTTTATCTTAAACTGTGTGTGTGCCTGTTAAACCGAAACGGAGGTAGTATTATTTGCCGCGCATTCGACGGGGTCCACACAACCTCATTTAGGGATCCCAAAAAGTGATCCCTAAACATACAATTGTCCACTTTTTTTATCAACACAAATCGTATTCTAGGAGCAAATTTACGGCCAGTTTGCGGGTGGGCGGACAACGTTCCCAGCCTAACCTCACAAATGCATGGAGAGCAATAAATCAGGAGAGAGAGGGAGAGCATGGCCCTAGCCACTTAGCGCTCATTTGATTTACAAGATTTTCAGAATGCGGAAGTAGGAAAAATACACGATTGGAATGACACGCCCCTTCCAATCCTATAGGATTACGAAACTACGGGATTTTGGATCCACGAGTGTTTGATTGCACAAATAAAGTGATGGAATTGTAAAAAAGAGGTTAGAGCGAAGGAAAATTTTCCTCTAAAACATAGTGCAAATAAATCCTTTGTAAAACTCGAAAGGATTGCAATTCGTATGAACCAAAAAAATGTTTGTAGGAAAAATCTTAGGGATCTAAGTTCTACGAAAATCCTACACGATTCCTTTGAATCAAACAAGTCCAGATTGGTCCTTACCCATGGGACATGATCACATGACCCACACAAATTATTCTATATTTATGCAATTTTATTCTTTTTTGCTCCATTTATAATATAAGTAATTTTGCACTGTAAATTTGCACGGTACTAGTGTACTTTGTTGGCAACTTACGAACGAATTGTTAAAACCCATTAAATATTTTTTATTTTTTAAAATGGGCATTACCGTTGGGATGTAGACCACCTCAAACGGCGAGTCACCACCAAACGGACCAAATCAAACTTTTTTGGTGTTCAAATTGCGATCCTCCGGAAAAAGATGGCCTTCCTATAAAAAGTTAAAATGGACAAGCCAATTCACACCAATCATTAGGCGCACGATTCCAAATGAACACGCAAAGATTACTCATGATCCATGGAAGGAGAGAGAGCGCGAAGGTCAGCATGATGAGCACAATGGCGTCAACGCAATGCAAACTACTACTAGCATGAAGCAAATCCAGCAGGCCAATCATGAGTGGAGTCGGTCGCATTATGTGCGCGAAATGCAGATGTGAAGCCCACCAAACCAGACCACAGCTGATACCGTATATGATGCCGTACCTTGTCCGGAAAATCGTTAGGCCAGCGGCGCCGTGCTCCAGAAGCGCGCCAGCACACCGCGACGCTTTACGATTTTATGTGTGCCACATGTCCGCCTGCCACGCTGCGAACAATATTGATCTGGTTTGTATTCTTTTTTATTTACGGTAAGTTATTGGTGAAGGGCCGGCACGTACGGGATAAACAAGGACCGACGAAGCTGACACTCAGACTTGCGATCTCATCCCCAGCTAGCTCCCGCTGTTAGTTTGCGGCAAATTAGTTGCCGTGTCATCCACTCGTCGATGTTAGAAGCAGAAAAATTGGCTGCCGTCTTAGGACACGCGTCCGGATATATGCGCTCATTGCCGGCGATACTAGCTTAACAAAAATTACAATACTACTGCTCGATTCATGGAACAGGGCTGATGGTAATATGCTATAGGCATATCCAGCGGCCCGGAATAGCTGATGGATCTATTCGACATGATTCATCAAATTTTTGGAGCCAATGCGTCTACGCTGACGCTTCACGAACAGCTTGAGCGTTCTCCCGCACATACCATGGGCACGTATAGCAGTGACGACATAAGGCATATCCCGACAACAGAGCGCAAACGGACGATAGTGACGTTCGTCGGCAAGAACGTAAATAAATACGGCACGCTCTCACGGCGGCACGACGCAAAAGTGACCGAGACGTCCGCGGGGACGCAAACCTGGCCGAAATATGCGCGAGGTTTGCGTCTCGGCGGGACATTGCGCGGACGCGCAGAAAATGTCCTCAGGTCTCACCGGGCCCACTTTGGCCGGGCGAGCATGCATGGAGGGCATCGCTTCCGCGGTCAGCGCTTCCCGGCTGCGCCGCGGCGTCGCCATAGATGCCGCGACTTACATTCTCTGCACGCGTGCACGGCGGGCGTAATTCCAGGCCTGCGGCGCCTTCAATGCTCGTATCTATGTGGCCAGCCCTTAAAAGTCCACAGAAACAGTTACTGAATTAGCCCTGACTCCACTCGCACCACAACGCTGCTCGCCATAGGGAAGAACAACGACTTCGCGAGGCCTCGGCGGCGGCAGCAAGAGAGTGGCGCTCCCCCGTCCGGTGGGAGAGCTCATGCACGGCAAATGGGTCTTTGTCTACGCGCTTTGGTCGCGTCTTGTTACTGGCGGGCGCGCGGTTCATTGCTTCGGTGCCCGTCCTCGTACTGCGCGCCCGGGGCGCGGCGGACCAAGGAGATCCGGCGGAGGAGGCGGTATCTGCGCCGGACCTCCGCGCCGATCCGGCGTGCGCCATCGACTCGAGCTTTGGCGTCGTACATCCACGGAGACGGACATCGGACGAAGGGCGCTTCTGCATGGGCGCGGGGATTATCCCTTCGGCCTGCCGCCGGCTCGTCGTCGTGACGCCGACGCGTCGTGGCGGCGCAGCGCGCGTGGGCAGCCGCGGCCTGGCGACCGCGAGGACGGGGCCGACGGCAGCCAGAAGCCTCGCCGTGAATGCGGCGCGGCGCCGGCTACAGCGGCGCTCGCGTGCCATAGCGAGAGGTGAAGGACGACGGGCGACGACTACGTCGGCCTCGTCTTCCACACGAATGGCAGCGAGCCATGGCGGAGGGCAGAACTTCGAGTTCCCCGACAACATGACGGACGACGAGATGGCCAAGCTCGGCCTCCTCGTCTCCTCCGAAATGCAGCAACGCTTTGTGCGGCCGCCGTGCCCGCTACGCCACCGGCTTGTCATGCGGCGGGCTGTCGGCGGATGAAGCCACTCGACGGCGCTCTGGACTCGGCGACGCCTCATCCGCCCGCCGCCCAGCCTTGGGCGCCTCCCCCACGCCGCCACGGCCACGCAGCTGGGCGCATATCCGGCATACGCGTACAGAAGCGCCTCCCGCGACCACAGGGAGCCTCCACCGCCCGTCTCGGCCGCAGCCTCCTCAACCTCGTTGCCAGTCCCGCACCGCGTCGCTCCCGGATGGCTACGCGTGGACCTCCCAGGAGAATCCATCGTACTTAACGAGCGGCCCGAAACGACAGCACGGCCACGATGCCTTGTTGATGAGCATTGCAGTTTTTATGTTTTCAAGTATAGTTATGTTTGGTTTTTGTAAATTATATTTCGGTTTAAAAAAATGATTCGTCCTAAAAAATGCGTCGTGCGCTGGAGCCACCCCCGACGCAAGCGGACGCTGTGATCGTTTCCCGACCAAAGAAGTAGCATAAGCAGACTGTGTGCGGACACTAAAATACGTCGCGCTGGCCAGAGTGCCTAAGGCTAACCGGTGGCAGCAGTTATGGTCATCAAAGCCGTCGATGGCCACTACAACGCGCCTTAGGGCATCTCTCAACGAGGCGACCCATCCACGCCCGCGCATCTGGATGGGTCCAGCCGGACAAAAACCCGACCCAGCCCGCGGCAGACCCATCCTAAAAAGCGGATGCCGCGGCGTAGGATCGCACAAACACGGCAAATCTTGGCCGGGTTTACAACGTGGCCCGCTCGAGACGCGAAAAGGAGAGGCTGGTCGCTCGCGTCCGCCCCTTGTCCGCCTGCCCGCGTGTCATAGGCATAAATAATATATTTCATTAAAGAGAACTCATTACATTTTTTTAGCTCCTATTCTATCCTAAATGCGTGCGGGACCGGCGGGCGTGGCGCTCCCTCGACGCTCGCCGTCGGGGCCGTGGATTTCACTCGGCGCGGCTGTACGCGTGAGGATTCCCTCCAGCTTACGGGGGGTGGCGCGCGCGCGGCGCGGGCCCGGCGAGGCGGCGGCAACGGCGTGCTCGGCGGAGGCCTTCATCCTCCTCCTTTCGTCCGCGCACCTCGGGCGCGTGGCGCCTCCGGCTCCGGCGGAATCATCCGCTTCCCGCATAGCTCCAGCTCTGCGGGCGGCGTGTTCCACGGCGGTGCGCGCCTCCAGCCGGACGGGCGGGGGCTGGGCCGCTCCTTGTCCTGCCGCCGGCGCATGCGCTCTTGCGCGGCCGCGCTCCGCCGTCGGCGTCCTCCACATGCGCCATCGGGCGTGTGGGATGGCGGGCTGCTGCATGGCAGCCTCGTTCATCTGGCCGAGAGGTCGCCTAAACGGCGGCGGCCGGCCCGCCAGGTGGCCTCGTTCTCCTTCGTCACGCGCGTGAGGTCGGCGGCGCTCCTCGATGGCGGCGTTGATGTTCGCCCGCGAGGTCCTCTCTTGGACGGGCTCCTCCCGCGGCGGCCGCACCCTCCTCCGTGGCCTCGTGCAGCCGTCCGCGGTCTCGTGCCAGCCCTCGCGGCCGCCTCCGCCATCTCCGCGTCGCCGGCCTTCTTTGCCGCCGCCT
Source organism: Lolium multiflorum (assembly GCA_030979885.1). Classification (NCBI taxonomy): domain Eukaryota; kingdom Viridiplantae; phylum Streptophyta; class Magnoliopsida; order Poales; family Poaceae; genus Lolium; species Lolium multiflorum. The sequence continues at coordinate 246,830,342 of CM061747.1, forward strand.
CGCAGCGACGCGCAGACGCCTCGTCTTCGGCGACCCACCGCGAGTCCGCGCTCCTCCTCCGTCCGCGGGAACTTGGCCCGGGCGGCGAGGGAGCGCCGTGGTGCGAGGGTGCGAGGCATGGTGCGGAGAAGGTGGAGGAGAGGAAGGTGATGCGGTGTGTGGGGAACGCCGGTCTTTATAGCGGCGGCCTGGCGGGAAAGCTACGCGCAATGGCGTTTTGCGCGCGCGGAACCTTGATGCGCACGGAAACTTTCCCGCGCGTTCCCAGCCCGCCATGGCTGTCCCGTCGAGGCGCCATGTGTTACTCCAAAACCCCGACGGGCTTTGGCTGAGCAACACGAAGAGCCGGGAAGCTCCCGGGGCCGCAGTGGATCCCTGGCACCTCGCGTCGTCCAAATCTTCGGCGCGTCAGGCGGTTGCTAGGGCGTGCCACCTGACCTAGACCCGATCAGGAAGGTGTTGAGTGCTTCATTCTGCATGGCGGACACGTAAACATTAAATACGATCCCTATCGGCTCTCGGGTTTCCCTGTGGATCGGCTCAAAGAGCCGATCCCCCATGGTCCTTGATGGATTTGCAATGGCACGGATCCTGCTTGATCAGACAAAGCTAAAACGATCCACGACAGTTTAGGGTTTTCACCGCATAATCGGAACGTCCTACGTGCGATCGGGCCTAGCAGCTACGAGAGATGATGCAAACTACCCCTACGAGAGGCCTAAAAACCAACATAACGTTGATTCCGGAACATCCCTCAGGGACGGTGAACAACGCCTAACACACTACGGATCGTCGCCCCAGCATAAGGCCTAACTATGCAGATATTAAACTAATCCTGCGGAGGAAGGAGCAACTATAACGGATCGGATCTACTAAGTAATGAACAAGCAGATGCTGCCCTTAAATGCGGATGGACGTAAGGGCGCTAAACTCGAGGCGGCATTGCCACGAGAATATGCACGTGAAAGCACCAATGCTGGCTAAACACCTAAGGATAAAAGGTACTGCTCGCCATCAACAAGGCTTCATCACGAGCATACAAGGTTGCGAATAAACGTACGTTGCCTAGATCGCTAGATGCGATCTAGGCAGAATGCTTACCCGGGAGAAACCCTCGAAGAAAGGGGTGGCGATGCGCCGTATTTTGTGTTGGTTGAACGATGATTGTCCTCCTTTTCCGATAACCCTAGATACATATTTATAGTCCAAGGGACTTTCTAATTGAGGCGTGCACCTAGCAGGTGCACGGACTCCCATCTCTTTAATCTAAATTACAATGCGATCTAATATGTTACGGATACATGGGCAACTTAGCCCAAACTCTCAGCGCAAGGCCGCTTCGAAGATGCTCCACGTGTACGTCCTTCAAGCCCATCTTCAATTACGGCCCACCTCCTGATTTGGCCAAAATCGGGTGGTAACACATGCCCCCCTGGTTTTGATAATGGTAATTGCAAAACCATCTGTCTCCTTGAAGGGTCATGTCGTGGCAGAACAGTCGCAGTCTTCTTCATGATGACGTCTTGCCTCCCGCCTTCTCTGCACGACTTGACGGTTCTGCACCACGTCCTCGGGAGCTGCTTAGCATTAAACCATATATTCCCCTTTATCGGCCACATCGAACGGTTCTCCTCTTCCTTCCTGCATCAGCACTTCCAAAAACCCTCCTCCGCCGCCATGTCTTCCCTCTTCTTCTTCCTCCACTTCATCGGTCTTTCTCGTGTCCTCTCCTATCGGAGTCAACACCGAGTGGGTACGCGGGCGGCGTATGATATCCTTGCCCCAGCGTGGGACAAGGAGGACCATGACTTCTAAGTACGAGTCGATGACAAGTCCTCAGCGCGGGGAGAGTGACCTGCAGCTCCGCCAATGAGGAAGCGGTGGAGGCAGCGACGCGACCGCTTTTCTGGGGACGGGGTCACCTCTTCCGAGGTGAAGGAGGAGGAGAGATGGCGGCTCCTCAGAAGCAGCCGCCGGCCAACGCCATTGCCCCTGGCCGGGCACCTCGGCGACCCGACGGCGGGGCAGCGATGCGACGAGGAGGATGAGGACAACGAGGTCTGCCGGTGGCCGCTTGACGGCCGAGCAGTCGGGAGAGCTTAGCGCCGGCAGGATGATGGTGACGAGACGACGATGAGGGCGGCAATGGGCCCTAGATAGGGGCTTAGCTTAGGGCCAGCAGTAGTAGATAGGGCCATGCACCCCCAACTCTTCCTTTTGAGAGCAATCAGCTCCTTATGTAAGAAATCTTATTTATCAATGAAGAATTTCCCCAACTTGATTTTGCCGATTTCTTGCCCAGTGATTTAGCCGATTCTCCCTTATATGGATTTTGCCGATTGTTGGCCTGATCAACGCTCGATGAACCGATGGGCATCGGTCTCTTATGATAAATTCGAGATAGATCAGTTCGGATCCTCAAATTTGATCGAACAGGACCAAACCGGGATCGCACACCTTAAATCTTGGAAATCAAGTCCTCAAACCTTAATGTTAGCCCTATTCGGCAAAACTCCAGAATTGATGCCTTGAGGAGAACTCTAGGACCATTGCTGAAAATCTTGATCGCCTACAACTTTCGCCGCGATGCTTTGTCTCTTTGCAACAAACTGGCCCAAAGCCTATCAATTATGATGGCTCCTTCTTCAAACTCCTCCACCCTTAACTGGTAATTTTCTCTGCAAGAGTCGCCACCTTTCCACATGGTTACAATGCAGAGACAACCGATTTCAATACCATTGGCTCTTCAGAATGAGGAATTTTCAGGACTAGCTGCCCCCCGAGCCTCGGTCAAGGCGAGAATGAAAGTGCACCAGCCGCATTGGACCACTATCAGTTTCTCAACTGTGGTGCAGCATCAGCCGATTCCAACCAAATCGGCTTTTTGGCGAAGAACCTTCCGGGTGTGCCCTCAGCCGCTCCATCTACCGCGGAGCAGGCGAGAAATCTTGCGCCCAAGGAGACAGCGCACTAGGACGGTTTTGGAAGGATCAGCGACTCCTTTGAACTAACGCTTCATCCTTACGCCTCTCAGATTGATCCATCACCTCGGAGACGGAGGCAGCTTCGGCGAAGATGTTTGATGAAGTTTGTCACCTTGGTCAAGCCCTAGGAGGAATGCCCAGACCAATTGAATGCTCATTGGCTGACACGATCTGCATGCTTACGCGAGGCGCGACCTTGAGGATTTGCCAGCGGAGCCACAACCATTCCACGAGGGACTCCTTGATCAACCCTCGCTACGTCCTCGTGAGTATCCATTAGGCCGCATAACTCTTGTATCCTTGAGTCGATGGCCATGCATCGGCTTTTCTCAAAAATTTCGATTTTTATGGCCGATTTGTATGTATCGGCCCCCATACTTCAATACTCTCTGGACATTTGACATTATCGACTCCGTATCCTCGTATCTCATCCATCTATGTGCCCCCGAGCCGATTCTGTCAAGTAATTGATGGCATCGGCTCTTCAGGCCTCTGTTGGATCAATGCTGAACACAAACAAAAGGATATTGAGGATAATTTTGGCCGATTGCGGGAATCGGCCTCCTTTTTCGTTGCAATGCTTTGATAATGGTTTGCAACTTCTTGGATTTCCACTGTAGCTACGTGACATGTTGGAGATGAGATCCTTTGCTTTCCATTTTTGAGGGCCGATCTCGGGATCGGCCTTGCCCTGTATGTCCAATGTCTTGGACCTGCTTCGTTAGGCCGGTGGATAAAACCAGCCTTACCCCACTTTTCGAGGCCCACGCGCTCACAACCCTCTAAGCGATTCCAGAGAGCGGCTCTTGGTCATATGCTTCCCACACGCTCATGGCGGCTAATGATATCTCGATTGAGTCATCCGCCTGAACGACTTCCACTTCATCTCCATCCCACTGTATGATGCGTTGGTGCATTGTAGACGGGATACAACAGTTAGCATGAATCCAGTCCCTTCCCAATAGGACGGCGTAATTGCTTTTTCTTGTCAACGATGAAACGCAGTAGGTATGGTCTTCGGCCTACGAGTAAGCTCTACATTCAGAACACCTTTCGCTTCTGACGCTTTGGCCGTTGAAGTCGCTTAATGTGATGTTGGTCTTGATCAGATCGTCGCTGGAATGCCCCAAACGACGTAGCATGGAATATGGCATTATGTTGACTGCCGCTCCGGTATCAACCAACATCTTGTTGACAGGCTGCCCATTGATGTAACCCTTCAAGTATAGGGCTTTCAGATGCCTGTAGCTTCTATCTCGTGGCTTTTCAAAGATAACCGGTCGTGGACCGCAGTCGAATTGAGCCACTGCACTTCGTCGCTTGGAGCGCGACTCCGACGGAGTATGAATACCATGTTTGTATCGGCCGATGTCTCATCGGCATCTGTGCATCGGCTTTCGCCTGTTTGGGCGCCATACTTTCTTTGGCGACGCGCCTTCGTCTCCATTGTTTGCTGGATTTTCCACGGCCAGATGGGCGGTGCTCTTCTCAACGTGTACAGTCTGTGCCTCGCTTCTTCAGGTTTCGCAGCCGTTGCACCCTACGCTTACGAATGGTAGTCCATCGGGGCACCACCTTGGTGGGTGATACCTATCTTCTTCTCCATCGACTCCTCAAAGTCTTCTCCTTGAGAGGACTCAGCTCGTTTATATGGTGGGAGGGTCCCAGACGCTCGAACACTGAAACTTCGTTCGTCCTTCTCCTTTCTTTGCGTGCATTTGGGCAGTTCTCGATTGTTGGCAATCGGCTCATTCTGAGTCCCAGCAATGTTTGAAGAAGGGACAGTCAGTGCTTGTCCACGTTGTCTTGTTCCCTAGACCTCCCTCTGGCGCGACGTTCGTACCCGTCGTTGTTTCGTCGTTCGACGGTACCTCTGTTTGCATCGGACGATATCTTTCATCGTCTTCGTCGTAGCGCCGACGTCGGTCGTACTGCTGCTCATATTTGTTGAGGAGATGCACGGATAATGGGCGTTGATACCGTATGCTTCTCACCTCCTCCTCGGTTAGGTACCGTCTATCGTCGTCTTGGGGCCGGTCGCGTGGAACGGCCTCCTCTTTATCTTTGCCACGAGGTGGCTGCTCTCTGCTGTCCGCGCCATGGCGTTCACGAACCTAGCCATATTGACATAAAGGAGAACCCTGGCTCCCTTATAGAGTGGCTGAGATCTACCGTATTGACGCCATGCGGCAGACACGTGTTTCCTCACGAGCTTGATGTTGCGAGAACGGGTTGTCTCAGAGGAGCCGATGAGCTCGGCTTCACGGATGGCCTTCGGCTCATCGTTTTTCTTCTTGTGCTCTGCAGGAGATCCTTGTATGTGATCTGCTCCTCTGCCATCTCGGATGTCGATGTTGACGTGGATGTTGCAGAAGAGGTCCCACCGGGCGTGCCAGAATGTGTTACCCTCCAAAACCCCCCGACGGGCTTTGGAGAGCAACACGAAGAGCCGGGAAGCTCCCAGGGCCGCTTAGTGGATCCCTGGCACCTCGCGTCGTCCCGCAAATCTTCGGCCAAACGTCCTGGCGGTTGCTAGGGCATACCACGACCTAGACCCGATCGGAAGGTGTTAGTGCTTCGATTGTTCCTGCATGGCAGACACGTAAACATTAAATACGAGCCCTATCGGCTCTCAGGTTTCCTGTGGATCGGCTCAAAGAGCCGATCGCCCCATGGTCCTTGATGGATTTGCAATGGCATGGGGATCTGATCAGGACAAAGCTAAAACGATCCACGACGGTTTGGGGTTTTCACCGCATAGGAACGTCCTACGTGCGATCGGGCCTAGCAGCTACGAGAGATGATGCAAACTACCCCTACGAGAGGCCTAAAAACCAACATAACGTTGATTCCCGGAACATCCCTCGCAGGGACGGTGAACAACGCCTAACGCACCGCCGGATCGTCCGACCCCGACATGGCCTAACTATGCGGATATTAAACTAATCCCTGCGGAGAGAGCAACTATAACGGATCGGATCTACTAAGTAATGAACAAGCAAGATGCGCCCTTACGTCAGATGGACGTAAGGGCAGCTGAGTGGGGACGGCATTGCCACGCAGATATGCACGTGAAAGCACCAATGCTAGCCCCTAAACACCTAAGGATAAATAGTACTGCTCGCCATCAACAAGGCTTCAGCACGAGCAGTACAAGGTTACGAATAAACGTATAGTGCCTAGATCGCTAGATGCGATCTAGGCAGCATGGTGCTTACCCGGGAGAAACCCTCGAAGAAAGGGGTGGCGATGCGCCGTATTTTGTGTTGGTTGAACGATGATTGTCCTCCTTTTCCGATAACCCTAGATACATATTTATAGTCCAAGGGACTTTCTAATTGAGGCGTGCACCTAACCGTGCACGGGCCAGACTCTATCTCTTTAATCTAAATTATAATGCGATCTAATATGTTACAGATACATGGGCAACTTAGCCCAAACTCTCAGCGCAAGGCCGCTTCGAAGATGCTCACGTGTACGTCCTTCAAGCCCATCTTCAATTACGGTCCACCTCCTGATTTGGCCAAAATCGGGTGGTAACACCATGGCGCAGCGCCGCGCAAGGAAGACGAACCACGTGGCGTCTCTTTGGGTCGCCGCGTTGGGCGCCGCGTGCGACCCAGCGGACACGCGGACGCGGACCGCTGTCCGCACGGCCACCCAAACGGCCCAAAACGAACGGCCCAGCGCGTCCGTTTGGGTCGCCCGGTTGGAGATGCCTACCTCCTGTGCCGGAATTGATGCAAATAGCGATGGGAAGGTGCACAGACATTGATGGCCAATAGTGCTTAACCTGCTCGGACGTGCGGATCTCGTCCCCATAACCGCCAGCATTGCCATCGTCAACGAACTAGTGCCACAACACTACCTCCGATGAACATGCTGAAGTGGCAAAAGAAGACCGCCAATAACCATGAAGTGGGGTCTTCATCGCGCCCCTGCCATGGAGCAGTCGAAGGCTGAGGAGGAGGTGAAGTGGACCTAGACAAGGTCGTCCGCCTCACGGCGATGGTGGCGGACCACATCGCCTCGTTCACTCCGTCACCACCACTACCGTCGTATGCTGCTTGGGATGGCTAGATGGTGTCGCCTTCTCCGCAATACCAGCCGCCGTCGACACCCCCGCAGTACGTGTCACCTTCGCCACAACACATGTTGTTGACGATCCCTACGTGGGCGCAACAGGGCCTGGACGGCGAAGAAGATGGCGGTGTTGGGAACTAGGCCTTATTTTTTATTTCCTATGTAAAATATGTTTAAATGAATAAAATATTTTTCAAAATTCCGCAGACGTTTAATTGTTATTTGAATTCAGTTGGATTGTTGTATGTTCCAGCGCGGGATCGAATTGATATCACTGTCGTGGGCACTAGCTTGGCAGGCTGGAACGCAACCCTGATTCCGTCCGCGCCGCGACCCAAACAAACCAAAACAAATTGAATGGGTCGCCGTTTTGGATCGAGATGGCCTTAGGGCATCTCCAACCGGGCGACCCATCCCGCGCCTGCGCGTCCGGATGGGTCCAGCCGGACAAAATCGCGACAACGCGGGGACGCACCGCAAGCGGACGGCCGCGTCCGGAGCAGCAAACCCGGCCCGGGCCGGGTTTGCGTGGCGCGGACGGCACGCGCCGTCCTCCGCGTGCTGGCGCCTCGTCTCCCTTGGGCCCACTGTCGGTGACCAGGGAGACTATTAAATGGGGACTGGAGGGGATCTGGCCATCCACTCCAGTCCCCACTCCACTCCCCGAGCAAAACCGCCGCCATGGCCCCGAAGCGACGGTTCGCTCCCGGGCGAACGCGGCGAGGCTAGCGGCCCCGCCGTCGTCCGCCGCGTTGCGGCCGTCGGGAGGAAACCAGCGCGGCCTCCACATCGGAGAGGCCGCCGCGGCGGTGCGCCATTGCCGCAACCGCCGCCTCTCCTCCTCGAGCCGGCGGAGTCCTCGGAGGAGGACCCGGACCTCCGCGCCAAGATGATCTCGGCGGAGGAGGAGGCGCAATGGCCAGACCTCCATGAGGCCATTCGCACCTCCGAGATGGAGGAGGCGGCCCGGGGAGGTCGAGGAGGCGGAGGGCGGGAGCTCTACGCCCAGGCCCGCCAGGCGCGACGGGAGGAGGAGGAGGCGGCGCGGCGGGAGGAGGCCCGCGCCGGCCCGGACGCGCCGCGACGAGCGCGGGGCGGCGCCGCCCGGCGCCGGGCGCGCCGCGCTGGCAGGAGAGGCAGCAGCGCCTGAGGCGCTGCTCCGTGCGCCGCCGCAGCCTCGGGTGGCTCCGGACCCCCACTCGCCGTGGGAGGAGGCCCTGTGGTCTCCGTGGCCGGAGTCCCCGGCGCGGTCGAGCCACGACAGCGCCTCGCCGCCCTGGGACGACGACGACGTCGCCGACGACGCCCTGTGGGGCTAGGCGGCGCACCGGCGGCCACCGCGCCGCCGACCAAACCCTAATAGAGGGTTTTTATATTAGTTTAAATGTAAAAGCCCATATAGGGGCTTCTTTTGTTAGTTTTATTTGCCCAAAATAGGGCTATGTACTAAAATTTGCCCAAAATAGGGTCGTATGTTCAATGAAATTTCGTTTAAATTTGCCTTTTTTTTGTTTTCGTTTTTCTCCGGTTTATGCGATGCGTCCGCGCGTTGGGCGCATACAAACGGACACGCGGACTCGGGGCGCTGTCCGCGTGTCCGGGCGGCGACTCAAACGGCCCAAAACGGACGGACCCAGCGCGTCCGTTTGGGTCGCCCGGTTGGAGATGCCCTTAGTACCGTGTACTCCACCGGTCGGTGTCACTGTCGAGCCAATTATTTTGTGCTTGCCTGCAGCGACGCGTTTCTGAACTGGCTACCGGCGTGGGTGTTTTTAAATGGCAGGCTCGAGCTCAGCATTGACGCCGACGAGGACATGTGTGCTTCCACAACGGGAAAGGGGGAGAACGGATCAACAAGCAAGCTGCGGGAACACTTGTCGCGGCCAGGAGCAATGCGATCCCCAAACGGCTGCAACTACCCGACCTGTGCATTGCCAGCTCCAAGATGCCAGAGAGCAACCGCGAGAAAGAAGAACAGATGGCAGCGCGAGCGGCCGATCATCGGAAAGGGGTTGCGCTTTGCGGGGGCGGCAGCGGCACCTTGGACTCAGCCAGCCAGCGACCACGGTCCACGGTGTTCTGTGCAGACTGTGCTTGCATCACTGGGGATCAACGACAAGAGTCCACGGTGTTCTGCGCAGATTTGATGTGACCGTGGGATCATTGTATCATGCAGATTTTAGATGACTCTGTCTCAGTGCAATTTTTTCTGCCTCCCTGTGCAATAGTTATCTCAAAATTTTCGAAAAATACATTTACAAAAGAATTTAAGCAAATTGCCAGAAAAAATCAGATGTAGTCAATGATTCGTCCCATGAGTGTGCAAGATCTGAGTGTGAATATTTTCAAATACGGAGTACAATATTTTGTTATTTTTGAGTAGCCCGTGATATAAATGTTCTGCATTGAAATTTTGCATGCTTGTATGTTACATCACTAACTATGTCAAATATTCATTTTTTCAAGATGTTTCAAAAATTATTAATATATTTAGGAAAACAAAGAGATCTAGCCTTGGATCGAAAGACCTAGCATAGTTGCCACATTGGGTCCTTCCGTTCTTAGCATAGATTTGAATTATTTTTCATGTATAAAAACTAAAACCCATTTAGTTTGACCGAAAACAATTTAGTACTCTTGTTGCCGCGCATTCAGCTTGAAACGACACCATGTTCGGTTGAAAACGGCCTCCTATGCCGGCTCGTGTAATTGCTCGCGGTATCTTCGGTTGAAGTTGATGACCGGCTCTTTGCTTTAAAAATAAAACTAGATAGGTTCGTTCTGCGTTTGAATCAACATCATGAGCTCCTGATGTGCACACCTTTGTTTTTATATTTTTATTTTGTGACATGCCTAGTTTTACATTTATTGAAAATAGAGAGGTTTTCCTTTAGCACATGATAGAAAACCATGCGGTTTTAATCCTATTTGTCAATCAAACTAAAAAAAATATAGAAAGGAATTTATACCGCCATTTACTGTATGGAGTTTTATACACAAGGATGCATGACGTTATCCTCCGAACCATATTTTAGAATTTGTTGTTTATTGCATTAATCCATGGACACTTCTTCTCCCCTCCATATTTCAAATATATTTTTTATTCCCATTTTCATCTGAAAGAGTTCCACATTCTGATCATTCAAAATTAATGATAAAAAGATTCAACTTCCACCATAATAGTTGAAACTTTCACCTCACAACCACTGCAACTCTGAAATCGATAAATTACCACATATAAGATGAGGATTTCAAATCGAATTCAGTGTTTCCGTATAAGCGTCTAACTACATTGCGTGCGAAGATACCTCTCGAGGAAGGAACAAACCGAGACAGGATAAACATAAGACGGGTTTGGATAAAACTGATGATGTGGGGGAATGGTGAATGGCAAACCAAGATTTCGAGTTTTGTCATGCGTTACGGTCGTGGCACATGCATGGCGGGGTTCGGAAGAATAGGAAGGAAACCCACATGGGTTACTTATTTGCCAACGTCCCTATTTTAGCCACTTAGACTCTTTTAGACTCACCAAAGAATGCATGGAGCTTTCCTTTACAAATCGGCACGATAATAAGCCTCTTTGACGGTGTTGGACTCTATGCCCCCGTTTTAGACCTCGTTTCCCACTCTTCTAATTCAAATCTCCCTGCAGGCGGGGCCCCTTCCACGTGTCCGAATTCCTCCACCGGTCAGCTGGTCTCTGAAGGTGGGACCTGCCTTGAGAGGCCCACAGGTCAGTGCCCGCCCAGCACGAGGAAAATCTCGGAGTGGCGCGCCATCGCAAATCCTCACGTGTTTTCCCGCCAACGTCACCGAGCCCCGCACGCAAGATCTCGCGCCGAACTTGGCACTCCACCCGCTCCCGCCATAAATACAAACTCCGTCGCGCGGTTCCCATAGCAAACCCAATCCGACCACCATTCAAAACTAGAAAGAAACGCAACCGGATCATCGATCAGCGCGCGCACCAGAGAGAATTACTTCTATCGCCATCCCCGAGAGAAGGAAAGCGCAAGAAACTAGTAATCGGAAGCAGAGGAAGAAATTTATCGATGGCGGAGATCAGCGGGCGGCGGCGGCTGACGCGGCTCCGCACGCTGGGCCGGGGCGCGTCGGGCGCCGTGGTGTCGCTCTTCGCGGCGGACGGCGGCGGCGGCGAGGACGAGCAGTCGCTGCTCGCGGTGAAGTCGGCGGGCGCCGCCTCCGCGCAGGCGCTGCTGCGGCGGGAGGAAGGCATCCTCGCCTCCCTCTGCTCCCCCTACGTGCTCCCCTGCCTCGGCTCCCGCGCCGCGGCCGGCGGCGGCGAGTACCAGCTCTTCCTCGAGTTCGCGCCCGGCGGCTCGCTCGCCGACGAGGTGGAGCGGAACGGGGGCAGCCTCGAGGAGGGCGCCGTCCGGGCCTACGCGGCGGACGTCGCCAGGGGCCTCGCGTACCTCCACGGCGAGTCCATGGTGCACGGCGACGTCAAGGGCCGGAACGTGGTGATCGGGGCCGACGGGTGGGCCAAGCTCGCCGACTTCGGCTGCGCGAGGAGCGTCGGCTCAGCGGCGCCGATAGGCGGTACGCCGGCGTTCATGGCGCCAGAGGTCGTGCGCGGGGAGGAGCAGGGCCCGGCCGCCGACGTGTGGGCGCTCGGGTGCACCGTCATCGAGATGGCCACCGGCCGCGCGCCCTGGAGCGGCGTGGACGATGTTTTCGCCGCGGTGCGCCTGATCGGGTACACGGACGCCGTGCCGGAGTCGCCCGAACTCCTGTCGGCGGAGGCCAAGGATTTCTTGGACAAGTGCCTGAGGCGGAGCGCCGGCGAGCGGTGGACGGCCGCGCAGCTGCTGGAGCACCCGTTCCTGGCGTTCGCCGGCTGCGTCAGCGACGTCCAGGCCAAATGGGTCTCTCCCAAGAGCACATTGGACGCCGCAATGTGGGAGTCGGACGGCGAGGATGACGACGACAGCGTGCCGGATTTCGCGGCCGAGGAGGAGGACGAGGTGTCGGATTTCACGGCCGAGAGGATGAAGGCACTGGCGGCATCCTACTCCGTCTTGCCGGACTGGGAGTCGGACGACGGCTGGATCGATGTATTGAGCGGCCAATCTGAACATTCCGAAGCCGTGGATGAGCAGACACCGGCCGATCTGTCCTGCAGTGAAGTTCCCGATTCGCCGGCGGCCGCATCGGCCGAGGAGACGACGTCAGATGGTTGTTCTTGGGACCAAGCATTAGATGCAGAGAAAGGAGTAGAAGAAGATCGAGTCGTTGGTGCTGCCGTGCCGGTGGCCGCGGCGCCGTCTGGAGAGACGGCGTACGATTACGACGCAATATTATTGCTAGAAGCAGAAATTGAAGCCAAAGCTTTCGACGCCGGCGCGCGTGTCGGCGACGAGCTCGTGGTGCGCAATGTAGGAGTAGCTGAGGAAGCTTTAGCGAATCAGAAACAGCCAGATGATTATTTGGATTTCATTAGCGATCCAATTGTAGTTCGTGTAAATAGCTGTGATGATGAAGAAATAGTTAACTCATTGGCAATGCCAGATTTCATCTATCTCTGTTTCTCCTCTGCTCTTCACCTTTATTTTGCACTTCCTTTTACAATTGCAATCATATATCTGAGCATTTCGTCTGAAAATCACATGAACTTGACACGGCATTTAGCATTGAGCTGGGCAGGTGGTGATAAGCTTTAAGCTTAACATGTTCATCCGCCTTTCAAGAAACTGTTGGAGCGAAACGTGGTCGTCAGTCAGAACTCAGAACACACGAAAACGACCATGGCATCTCACCCGTTTCCGTTGCCTTGGTAGATTCTCGACAACTCACAGAACCAGTTGAACCACAACCTATCTACCCGTGTACACGTTCCTCAAACTCAAAGCAACGGCAAATGAAGGGCCGCATAATCCCATGACAACCTTTGGGAATAGCTGACAGATGTGGCAACAGCAGAGCCCATGTACGTGTGTTCTCCAACTTTCATCTAGGTCTGCTGCATCCTTCCAGCTGTTGCTCTTTTTTCCATCTTCCAAGCGGCAGAGCCAGCTGAACCACAACCTATCTACCCTAGTTAACATTAGAAAATGCGAGAAATCTGAAATTAATATTATCATCTTTCAAGCAATTATCAGGTCTTATGGTAAATTTTCATAAGAGTGAACTGCTGATTTGCGAGGCGCAAGACGATGCTAACCTTTATGCTGAACTTTTCGGATGTGAGCTAGGCAGCTTTCCGTTCAGTTACCTGGGCATTCCGATTCACCATCGGAGACTCACGCTTGTTGAATGGAAAATCGTCAAGTAAAGATTGCAGAAACCTTAGTAGTTGGGAATGAAAATTACTCCCTCCGGTCTCTTTTAGTTGACTCGAATTTAGTACAACTTGATACTAAATTTGAGTCAATTAAAAAGAACCGGAGGGAGTACTATATATGGGTGGAAGGTTGATGCTCATAAATTCAGTACTCACAAATATGGTACTATGTATGATCTACTTCTTCTAATTGTCTAAAGAAATCTTGCATAGATTGGATTACTTCTAGGGAGATTGTGAAAGAAATACCGATTGACAAGATGGAGTGTTATTTATCGTCCAAGGGAGCAAGGTGGACCTGGTGTCCATGCATGATCTCGAAGTTGAAGCAGATCCTTGCTTGGAAAATGGCTAGGTTGTTAACGGAGGATGGCGTCCGGCAAAAATTATTACGGAAAAATTATGTTGGCTCAAAAGCCATTTCTCATATTGTTTGAAAACCTTCTCATTTTTTGGTTGGCATTATGGAAATTAAAAAGCACTTTTTCCAATACGGATCTTTGTCCATCAGGGGTGGGTAAAAAATAAAATTCTGAGAGGATAAATGGTTGGGAGCAACCACCATTCAAAAGTAATATCCAGCTTTGTATAATATTGTATGACATAAAGGTGATACCATAGCTAACGTGATGGAAACTTCTTCACCAACTGTGTCGTTCATGCGTGATTTTATTGGACCCCGGTTGTCATCTTGGAATGAACTGCTCTGTCCAGCTAATACAGAGGTCCGATGTATTCCGCTAGGGACTAACCAAGAACGGGGTTTTCTCGGTAAGCTCCATGTATAAAGCATTAATCGAACCGTTCAACCGGTTCTAAATAGTAAGACCATTTGAAATATGAAAATACCTTTTAAAACTAAGGTTTTTGACGTGGTGTTATTCTTATTATAGATAACCTTGCAAAACACAACTGGCATGGATATATGAAATGCGTTTTTTTTTGTCACGAGGATGAGACAATAAAACATTTTTTATTGCAGTGTCGATTTGCTAGATCTATATGGTCAATCATTCATATAGGTTATTCCTTATATCCGCCACGCAGCATTGCAAATATTTTTGCAATTGGCTAAATGGAGTGGATTCTAGGTTTAAGTGACTTATCAGGGTGGGAGCGATTGCAGTTTTATGGTCGCTTTGGCTATGTATGAATGACAAGGTGTTTAATGATAAAATTTCTTCGCTTATGCAGGTCAGCTACTGATGTACGTCTTTTCTACGTTCATGGTTGTTACTTCAGCGGGGGTCGAGATCTTTTACGGAGGTGCCTACACGGTTGGAGGATAGGGCGAAGGAGTTTATCACCCAACATGGGTGGCTGCATAATCGCAGGATAGCAGCTGCTCATGCCTAGTTTTACATTCAGTCGTTGTGGACCTATGTGTTCGTCTTCTTTGTTGCTTTTTATTATTGGACATCTTGGATTTGCACCTTAGCTACGTAGATGCTGGGTGCAATGCTTAGAACTCTTTAAGTAATAAAACGCCTTTATCAAAAAATAAACCTTAGTTCTTCACGGCTGCCACACCTTTCCTATCCCAAAGGAGGCTATCAGACGTCGGATGGTAGCGGTGGGGCGCCCCCGCCCTTTTCCTTTTTATCGTGCGCTCTAGCACCTAGCTCAACACCACATTTCACCGAGCTTTCTTAGGCCAAGATCTTGTTGTCGGCGTTCCCGGTGTGGCATGACGTTGTTCTTGCCATGGTCATCCAATATATGTCCCTAGGCGACTGATTCGATCATGGGAGACAGTTTGGACGCCTGTTCCATTGGCCCTAGGATTCGTCCCTTCCGTTTGGCGTATGATATGTGGTTGTCAGTGAGCTGAATCCAGGGGCATTGGGGTGGCGCCAACGTTGCCGCTGATGGCGGTGGGAAATTGGCAGCTCCAAGATCCTCTTGTGCTGACAACTTACACAATTAGTCATGATTACCATGGTTCAGACGGAGGTGGGCCTGTCAAGGTGGGTCGATGACCACATGGTCTCCATGCTCATGTTGAGTGAGACGGCTAGGTGCAGGTGGTGGCAAGGATCAAGAAGGATGTGGTGTAGTGTATGCGCCCACAGATCAACACTTTGCAGCAATTCCTACCATGTGTTGGTGACACGCAGATTTCATTATTGGCGGCGCTCTTGGAGTTCCGTGTCTCAATGTTCGGAGTGAAAACTCTAGGTCTAACCTTCGGTGGTTGTACCTGGCAATGATGGCTTCCTTGTTATCTTTGGCATTGTCTAGAGATTGGACCTTCTCGAGGTTGAAAATCTAGGATCTGACGATAATGGTTAGACTAGACAATGATATTGTTCGTGCAATGTTACCTTTCTGGAGACGTCGTTTTTGGAGAAACGTTTTTAGACTGGAGATGCCATATCCACGCCGGTGGTGCTATTGATGTTGCGAGTCTTTGTTTGATTTGGCTGGTCTTTGTTCTCCTTTTCTTTTCTTTTTTCGTCTGTGTGCATGTTTGCACTTGCTCTAATCATTACGTTGTTGCAAAGGTGTGTAATGAATATCTTCTTTGTATAAATATATATTTTCCCTTTTATATATAAGTAAAGTGGCAGGCGATACAGTCTAATAGTAGCAGCTTACACACGCTACCAAACTGGGTAAGGTTGTTGGCAAGAAAGCACCTGGAAATGCAAATCCAATCCATTCGGCGCTGCAGTTATCCATGACGCTCGTCCAAATCCCCTAGATTATCTCAGCGCCGAGACTCGCTACATATCATTTATCGTCCTAGCGTGTGTATATCATGTAAATTTGGGGATTATCTCCAGAGATCTAAGTTTGGGTAGATGGTTCAGCTGCATCCTAAGATCGCTTAACTAACTGCATGTCTATCATATCATGCGTGGCAACAAAGGGATAACAGACAGGTTAGACCTTTCCACAGATTGCCGAGGTCAGCATGCCTTGCCGCTGCGCGGAAAAGATCTTCCGTTGCATCGAGCTCGCATCCACGTAGCACACTGCCGGTCAACATTTCGTTCAACGAGCACACGTCAGGCTAACAACCTCGTTTCAAATTAGAAAGATGGCTAGCGGTGTCACTTGCGGATTGCCCGAAGGATCCGCTGCACCTCATCACGGACAGTCGTTCCAGGTGTCCAGAAGCGACCCCAATTTATTCTTTTTTTTATGGACCCCAATTTATTCTTTTATGACAGGAAGGAAGGGAGACCAACTTTATTATAGTCAAAAGGTCATAAACAATCTAACAAGATAGTTTTGTACTACTAAGTACTAACTCCATATCGGTTTACAGGGCAATTATGTATTTTGAGAAAGAGGTTTGACTATAAATTTGGTTAACAAAATACACAAAATTATACCATTTGATTCGTATTTAAAAAAAAATCAATAGTATAATTTTTGTGATATATATCTTATATTTTATTGAGCAAATTAGTAGTTTTTTAATATGTAATGGCCCTATAAACCGATATGGAGGGAGTACATTACTTCCTCTGTTTTTATTTACTTCGTCTTCTAGATTTAATTAAAGTTAAAATTTATTAAATTTAACTAAGTATATAGGGAAAATATCAACATTCATAATATCAAATGCATATAATATAGAAATACTTTATGACGATTTCAATAATATAGGTGTTACATTGTACATGTTATTGTGATGGCCATCGGCAATTGGTGGTTCCAAGATCCTGTTGCGCCAACACCTTAAGGTATGTCGATTATAGCTATTAGCTGTGATTACCATGGTCCGGACAGAGGTGGGCATGTCAAGGTGGATCGGTGGCCAGAGGGTCTCCATGCTCATGTCGAGTGATACCGCTAGGTGCTGGCGGTGGCAAGGATCAAGAAGGATGGGTTGTAGATGTATGTGTGCCTGGCGATCAGCACTTTGCAGCCATTCCTGCCATGTGGTGGTGACAAGCAGGCTTTATTCTTGGCGGTGCTTTTGGAGTTTCGTGTCTCAGTGTTCGAGGTAAAAACCCTAGGTTTAACCTTCGGTGGTTGTACCTGGAAATGGTACCTCCCTATTTATCTTGTTCTAGGCAGAAATTAGACCTTTTTTCTCAGGATCTGACGATGTAGGTTAGACCGGACGACGATAGTGTTTGTGCAATGTTAACTTTCTAGAGGCATCGGTGTTAGATAACAATTTTGGGATTCGAGGAGGCATCCCTGCTGGTGGTGCTATTGATGCTGACTCTTTGTTTGCTTTGGCCAGATCTTTGTTTCCTTTTGTTTTCTTTTTCAGTTGTGTACATGTTTAGACTTGCTCTAATCATTACGTGTTGCAAAGGCGTGTAATGAATATCTTCTTTGTATAAATATAATCCTTTTTTCAAAAAGGAGCAGGCGACACAGTCTAATAGTAGCAGATTGCATACGCTAACAAGTTTTTTTCGATAATAGGTGTTTTATTAATTTTAAGAGCAATTACACCCGACCTCTGCATAACCAGGATGCACACAGCCGTTTATAAGTCTCGAGTCGAAAGTATGAAAATGATAAAAATGCATAATACATATCGAGTCGATGAAGTGTAAAACGCCTAAGTTGTAGGTGGCTAGATTATGCTGCCACCCATATAGGAAAAAAGTATCCTTCGCCGCAGCCTCCAAACGTGTACAGACATCCGTCAAGAGGCCGCGGTTCTCCATTCTCTGAAGAGATAACCACAAACAGAGAATACCGGTACATCTGTGCAGGATAGAGCAATTTTATTGTTAAAAATATTGTCATTTTTACATAGTCAAAGCGCCCAGATAACTGTGAACGCCTCCACCCTAAGAAGCAATTTGAACCTTGAATCGATACCATGAACCCAATTGTTGAAGACAATGGCCGCACTAGTCGGAGGATAAAGGCTGGAAGCTACTTGGATGATTGACCATATAAATCTCGCAAACCGATATTGAAAGAATAGGTGTTTAATAGTTTCGTCATATTGACAGAAAACACACCGGGTACATCCATGCCAGTTGTACTTAACAAGATTGTTTTTGTTGAGGATAACCCCCGACGAAGATACCATCAAAATAATTTTGTTTTTTAATGGTATTTTCATCTTTCAAATTCTTTTTGTTATTATCAACTGGTATGGCAGATTGGAGGATCGTTTTGTATAGGAAATCTACGAGAAGGTGCCATCAACATGTAGATTTCATTGAAATTCGTTAGCTTCAGGCGATAGTTGTATATCTCCTAGACGAGCTAGTAGGGAATTTCATCAACATGTAGATTTCACCGAAATTCGTCAACTTGCATACGCTAACAAGGTCGGTAAGGTTAATGGCAAGAAAACACCTGGGAATGCAAATCCAATCCATTCGACGCTGCAGTTATCCATGACGCTCGTCCAAATCCCCTGGATTACCTCAGCACCGAGACTCGGTACATATCATTATCGTGCCACCGTGTGTGTATATCCAGCTAATTCGGGGATTATAATATCTGCAGAGATCCAAGTTTGGGTAGATGGTTCAGCTGCATCCTGGGGGCGCCTATAACTAACTGCCTGTCGTATCATGTGTGACAACGACGGGGTAACACAGACCAGCTTAGGCCTTTCCACATACTGTAGAAGGTTTAGATTTGTATCAAAGGAACAATGTGGCATCCGATCATGGCCGAGGTCACCATGCCTTGACGCTCCACGGTCCACGGAACGATCTTCCTGGCTAAGGGCATGTTCAGTGGTGGACGCTTGTTTAGACGCTTATGAGAGAAAGAATCGGAAAATTAATCCCAGCATCTGTGTAAGAGTCCGGGGCTACAACGCATGCATTTAATTTTGAGGCGCTAACAACCTCATCCGATATTTCTGCCGAAGCAAAAAAGCTGGTAAGCGCCTAGAGCAAAGATTTGCGTCGACGCCTTAAATTAAGCGCCTATCGCCAGGATTGTTGCGATTAACTGCACATCGGCCGGGATCGGAATCCTGGCGTTCCTCAACAAGCGCGGGCGCTGTAGATGCCCTAACAACCTCGTTTTAAATTAGGTAGCGTGCTTGGATGGCTAGCACTGTCATTTGCGGACTGGCTGAAGGAGAATACTAGTCAATCAACAAGTCCTTTTCGGCGATGCTCTATGTGTAGATGTATTCCGAAAGTGATCTCGAGCCAGGCAAGGCAAATGCCCAAGGATTCGCTGCACGAAGCTATATATACCAGATTTTTTTTTGAGAGGACGGAAGGGAGACCAACTTTACAGAATTATAGTCAAAGCCAAGTCATTAAAAAAGTTCAGATCCGTTTCAGAAAAGAAAACTAGAAAATGAAAAATGTCTTGTCAAAGTTTTGTACGAACAGTTTGATACAAACCTGTCTCCACACATGCTGGAATAGATTTTTTTTGAATGGTTGAAGAATGGAGCGTGCAGGTCCAGTGAAAAGAAATTCATCAAAATTTCCAAAGAATTTTGCGAAATGTGTTATTTTCTGGAAAGCCCGAGAATATATTATATTGACCGAAATTTTGTTCAAATTCGAACCTATCCATGAGATTGTAGTTCAATAACATATAGAGCATGTTACTGCTCAATTACTTCC
The DNA here is from genome assembly GCA_030979885.1 of Lolium multiflorum. Taxonomy (NCBI): domain Eukaryota; kingdom Viridiplantae; phylum Streptophyta; class Magnoliopsida; order Poales; family Poaceae; genus Lolium; species Lolium multiflorum. The sequence goes on from CM061747.1 coordinate 246,850,243, forward strand.
AAGTAAGTTGTTTCATATGTGTTGAGTTCGATTCCCCATCATAGGCAGGACCTAACATCCCTCTTGTCCGGGCAGCTGTTCGGGCTTTGGCACGCTGGCAATTCTTTTTTTTCACCCTATTTCATATGTATTTGACGAAAAGTTAGCACACTAAGCATGTTTGCCCCTGGTTTAATTTCTTTTGGGTCTTCCCATGTTCCTCATCCCATAACTTTATTTTTCAAAAATAATTTGTAAACCTAGACGAAAATCTTGTATCTTTTCTATGAACTAGCAATGTGACCCTCGCAAATGTAGGGACGTCGTCTATGTTGCACGGCGGGGGTATTTATATAATCATCTTCATGTTAATGCGCGTCCATGGGCATTGAAAAGAAGGCAAAACAGTCAACAAGATAGTGGGACCCACCCAGGGCGCGATACACAAGGTGGGTCATGACCTTTTCATGACCTTCATGCAAACGAAGTCTTCGTCCTTCCAAAAGTGGTGTGACAAAAAGTCTTGCTCCGTTCGAGGTCCGTAAGAGCATGCATATCCACCGGTGGCCCCGATAACGGCCCCAATAGCGATTTGGGGGCCAGCGTTATTTTTGGGCTGACATCGGCACACCCAATAAAGCGCTTGCGCGATGTCGAGCCCAATAGAAGCGCCGATAACCCCGTATCGCCCCTTTGCACTGTTCAAAAACTAGGCCGATTCAACGATTACTAGGCCGACTAATCGCTACTAGGTGCCTGACCGTGCCGATTACCATTAATCACTTGTGTTAATCCTTTAGCCCGATTAGTCACACCGAAAATCCGATTACTAGGTATATTCCCGATTAACTACTACATTTGGTAAAAAAAATTGCAAAATTTTCAATGCATATCGCTAGTACAAACGCTATCCCTCCCCAATAGAGTAGGTGTTGAGAAGCTCCCGTTTGATTGCAGCCTCCAGCAGCTCAATTTCCACTGTCGCCAACTAGTTCCTTGCCCTCCCAGACTAGTTACTCGTTGTTGCCCAGACCTCAGATACAGGAGCTCGACCACCTTGAGGAGCTCGTGCAGGAGCTCGAGGACGCCTTCAATAGGTTAGGTGGTTGAGGTGAAGATGGGTCGTACCCTAGGTAGGTGGTGGGAAAAGATAAACTTTAGAGATGAGAGGAGAAGAAGTGGAAGGAAGGAACGCGGCTTCGGCTAGTGAATAATGATTCGCGCGTGACCTTGAAGATTAGGTCACGAAGGAGAAGCATACATGTTTTTATAGGATTTTAGGCTCTAAAGAAGTAGGGCCAGACATATAGAGTCTCATATACTATTATTTTTCTTATATAAACTGTTTTCTAAGTGCTACTTTGTGTATTTTGCACCGATTAATAGCCGACCAATTAAATCAGTTAATCGTCCGAATTCCGATTAATCGCTACTCCCAAGCCGACCGAGCAGTTAACGATTACTGATTTCCTTAACATTGCCCCTTTGCAAAAGGTGCGAATCGGGGGCGCTGGCACCCTCGTCCGTAGGAAAGTACCGCGGGCCATTACCCGGACGTGCGGTTTCCCCTCCTCCCACCCCCGCCCGAGCCGACTCCCACTCACCGTGTCGTCGTGCCCCGTGCTTGCCTTCCACCCCGTTGTCTAGAAACATTTCGCCACTCCCTCGACCGACCACCACTCTTTCGGCCGGAATAGAGGTCGCGACCTGAAAGAACATCTCTCCACCATTATGGTTTTGTGTGTTTGATGACAACATGTGTGATACTCTAATGCGTTTAAGTGGTGCATATGTTATCTATATTGTTTACATGTTGAGAACAAAGAAAAAGGAAGAATCATTTGTTGAAAAGTAAGAAGGGAAGAAACGGCAGAATTTCCGGCCCCCAAAAAACGGCTAAGGACTTAAGGGGTCGGAGCCCTTCGATGCCCCCCGGAAATTTGGCCGGAAATTTCAGTGGCAGCCGAAAAAACTGGGGGGGGGGGGATATTCCGGCCCTTACTTTAGCCAGAATTTCCGCCCCTGTTTCTTCACCAACGGCTCGATTTCAAGGGGGTATAAATACACTTCTTCCCCAAGATGAGGTTGCTCGATTTGTTCATGTTCTTCACCTTCAGCCGAGCCACCAAAATCACTTGATCTCCTACCTCAATCAGCCAAAGTTCTTGATCTTTGGATAATCGAAGGAGAAGACCCCAAATCTACATCTTCACCGAAGCGTTTTACATTTCCCCCTCATTTCCTTGAGGGCACCATGGCTAGTGTTTCCTTTGGAAACCCTAGTTGTTGTGACTTGATTTGATCTTGTTATTTGTTGTGTTGTAACAACTATTGGGAGCCTCCAATTCAGTTGTGGATGTGTTCCCCAAGAATCTTGTAAAGGCCCGGTATCCGCCTCGAAAATCCGTTAGCGGAAAAGTGAGCTAGGCCTATGTGGCGTTGCTCACCGGAGAATAGGGTGAGGCCTTTGTGGCGTTGGTTAGGCCTTTATGGCAACCACACCCCATCAACATAGACGTATTTTCCCTCAAAAAGGAAGGAACTATGGAAATCATCCCTTCTGTCTCCGCGTGCTCCACTCTCGGTTACCTCTATCCTTTATTGCATTACTATATCTTCCTTAGTGATATCTTACTTAGTTGTGTATCTTGTCATCTAGGTAAATTCACATAGTTGCATATTTAGAGAATTTATCTTTATCTCAAGCCTTAATTGAAAAAGAACTAAAATTTGGGTAGCACCTATTCATCCCCCTCCTCTAGGTGCGGCATATGATCCTTTCAATTGGTTATCAGAGCCTCGGCTCTTATTTCGGGCTTGACTGCCTAAGAGTATGTCGGACGATGAGATTACGAAAGGGGCTGAGAAGCCTGCTTCCACGGATGATCTCAAGTCTTTGGAAACATCCTTGAGATCCTCCATGAAATCTCAAATGCTAGATATGAAGAAATATCTTGAAGAATTACTAAAGTTGTCAGTCCCTCCCATTATTCCCATCACGGAGGACAAGGACTCTTTATTAGAGGGAGATGCTTCGGCTTCACCCTCTAGTAAAAAGCACTTGGAAGGTGGCAACCTAGACCATATTAAAGTCTCTAGTGCTTCTCCCAAAAATAATTTAGTTGAGAAGGAGGCGTACAATGTCGTTGATTGGCGCTCCCCCGGTCCTCCTATTCCTCACCCTCATATAAACAATAGGGGTGATCCACCTAAGCTTAATGTTGAGGATTTTAATAGGTGGCAATTTGTGTTTCGCTCTCATGTGTGTACTGCCTCCAATGAGCTGTGGAGAATCATTTTTAAGGGTACAAACCTTTCAATGCCGACAAGTTGAATAGAAGAGAGGTAGTTGATCACCAACTCAACTCTGTCGCCTTGAACATGATTCATCAAGCTGTGGGGACAAAGGACTTGGCTTCTATTTGGAACTACACCACCGCCAAGGAAGCTTGGGATGGGTTGTCTGAAATCTTTGTGGGAAGTGAAAGCATGAAGAGAAACAAGTATAGTGCTCTTCGGAACCAAGCCGAAGGGCTCATGAGGTTGCCAAATGAAGATCATCAAGAGATGTATAGAAGGCTCCTATCCATTGTTGATGCATTTCATAATGTGGGTGCCAAACATATTGATGAATTTTGGGTCAAGGATAAGTATGTCGATGCCATGATGCCTTATGAACCCATTGATATCAAGAGTCTCCTAGGGAGGGAAAGCTATCCTAAGTTAACCTCCTACCAAGTGGTGCACGAGATGCAAGCGCTCAAGGTTGCCTAAAAAAATTCTCAAGATTATTGGAACCGTGCAATAGGGATGGCAAGAGGTGCAAATCTTGCTTTGAATGTCAATGTGGTGGAAGAGGTCGATAATCAAGAACCATATAGGACCTCTTGGAGCATGACCTATCCGGAAGACTTGGAATACCATTGCCATGACCATATGGCATTTCATGCAAGAACCTTTTGGGTTGATCCATCCAAGGCAAAAGAATAAAACATCAAGAGGAACAATGCAAGCGGGTTCAAGAGCTCGGGCCCAAGATCAAGATCTTGCTTCAATTGTGGTGACAAGTTCCACTTCATCGTCGAATTCCCATATGAGAATAGAGAAACTCATGGTGGAAGGTTCATTCCCAAGAGCAAGGGCAAAGATGCAAAGGCTCCCAACAAGAGGCCATTCATCAAGAATAAGAAGAACAAGAGGCCATCAAGGATTGTGCTATTCACTCAAGAGGAGTATTCTTCCAAGGATAATGAAAATGAAAGTGATGAAGAAGAAACCTCAAAGGAAGTGGCCGCTATTGCTACTACCTCCACTCTCTCTTCATCCCTCTTTGAATCCCCCAATGAGAACCCTCACATCAAGAATGCACATTTCTTTATGGCAAAATCTTCCATGGATACATCTATTGTGCTTTCAACTCAAGAATAATATACTTCTGGGGATGATGAAGAAGAAGAAGAAGAAACTACCAATGGGTTGGTTTCTCTTGCTTCCATCTCTACTACCACTTCGTCACCAATTGAATCCCCCAATGAGGATATTCACATCAAGGAAGAAAATAGCTTCATGGCTAAATCTTCCGAGGTATCATCCCCTACCCCCTCTATGCCTAACTTGCCAAATACTCAAGGGGTTGACATGCTAGTTTAAAAGTTAAATAAGAAATGCTTGAGTTTGATGAGTTCATCTTAAACTTGAAAGATGATAACAAAAAGCATGTTGGGGCTCTCATGTCTCGTCTAGCTCAACTAGAAGATATCATTGATAAAAAAATGGCAAATCGAGAGAGAGAATTCTCTTGAAATTGCCTCTCTAAAAAATGCTCTTGAAGAAGAAGAAGAAAGTATAGCTTCTTGATGCGCGTAGATGTACACGTCCGTTGGGAACCCCAAGAGGAAGGTATGATGCGCACAGTGACAAGTTTTCCCTCAGAAAGAAACCAAGGTTATCGAACCAGTAGGAGCCAAGAAGCACGTGAAGGTTGTTGGTGGAGGAATGTAGTGCGGCGCAACACCGGTGAAACCGGCGCCAACGTGGAACCTGCACAACACAATCAAAGTACTTTGTCCCAACGTAACAGTGAGGTTGTCAATCTCACCGGCTTGCTGAAAACAAAGGATTAAGCGTATCGAGTGGAAGATGGTGTTTGTTTGCGAAGAACAGTAAAAGCAGTAGAATGTATTCAGATGTAAAAGAATGGACCGGGGTCCACAGTTCACTAGTGGTATCTCTCCAATAAGATAACTAACATGCTGGGTGAACAAATTACAGGCGAGCAATTGACAAATAAAGATTCAATACATATCAACGATGATTACTATGTGATTTAATCAGGGCATTACGACAAAGTACATAGACCGCTATCCAACATGCATCTATGCCTAAATAATCCACCTTCAGGTTATCATCCGAACCCCTTCCGGTATTAAGTTGTAAACACAGATAATTGCATTAAGTATGGTGCGTAATGTAATCAACACAAATATCCTTAGACAAAGCATCAATGTTTTATCCCTAGTAGCAACATCACATCCACAACCTTAGAACTTTCTGTCACTGTCCCAGATTCAATGGAGGCATGAACCCACTATCGAGCATAATTACCCCTCTTGGAGTTACAAGTATCAACTTGGCCAGAGCCTCTACTAGCAACGGAGAGCATGCAAGAACATAAACAACACATATATGATAGATTGATAATCAACTTAACATAGTATTCTCTATTCATCGGATCTCGCCAAACACAACATGTAGCATTACAAATAGATGATCTTGATCATGTTAGGCAGCTCACAAGATCTATAACAATGAAAGCACAAGCGGAGAAGACAACCATCTAGCTACTGCTATGGACCCATAGTCCAAGGATGAACTACTCACGCATCAATCCGGAGGCGGGCATGATGATGTAGAGCCCCTCCGGTGATGATTCCCTCTCCGAGGGTGCCGGAGATCTCCTGAATCTCCCGAGATGGGATTGGCGGCGGCCTCTCGCAATGTTTTCCGTATCGTGGCTCTTGGTACGGGGGTTTCGCGACGAAGGCTATTTGTAGGCGGAAGGGTAGGTCGGGGGACGCGAGGGCCCCACACAACAGGCCGGCGCGGCAGGGCTTGGGCCGCGCCGCCCTGGTGTGTGGCCCCCTCGTGGCCCCACTTCCTTTCCCTTCGGTCTTCGGAAGCTTCGTGTAAATAGGCCCCTGGGCGTTGATTTCGTCCAATTAGAATATTTCCTTACTAGGATTTCTGAAACCAAAAACAGCAGAAAAACTGGCACTTCGGCATTTTGTTAATAGGTTAGTGCCGGAAAATGTATAATAATGCTGTAAAGTATGTGTAAAACACTCAAGTATTGTAATAAAAGTAGCATGGAACATAAGAAATTATAGATACGATTGCGACGTATCAAGCATCCCCAAGCTTAGTTCCTACTCGTCCTCGAGTAGGTAAACGATAACACAAATAATTTCTGAAGTGACATGCTACCAACATAATCTTGATCAACATTATTGTAAAGTATGAGATGAATGGAGTGATCTGAACAAAAGATTGCTAACAAAGATAATGACTAAGCAAATGAATCATATAGCAAAACTTTTCATGAATAATACTTTCAAACAAGTATCAATAAGACTTGCATAAGAGCTAACTCATAAGCAATAAATTCAAAGTAGAATGCATTGAAGCAACACAAAGGATGATTAAGTTTCAGCAATTGCTTTCAACTTGTAACATGTATATCTCATGGATATTTGTCAACATAGAGTAATATAACAGGTGCAATAAGTAAACATGTAAGAATCAATGCACACAGTTAACACAAGTGTTTGCTTCTAAGATAGAAAGAAGTGGGTAAACTGACTCAACAATAAAGTAAAAGATTGGCCCTTCGCAGAGGGAAGCATGGATTACTATTTTTGTGCTAGAGCTTTTATTTTGAAAACATAGAAACAATTTTGTCAACGGTAGTAATAATTCATATGTGCTATGCATAATACTTCCTACAAGTTGCATGTCTCATGCATAGAGTACTAATAGTGCTCGCACCTTGTCCTACTTAGCTCGGAAACACGGATTCTCATCGCATAACATATGTTTCAACCAAGTGTCACAATGGGGTACCTCTATGCCGCATGTACAAGTGTCTAAGGAGAAAGCACGCATTGGATTTCTCGCTTTTGATTATTCTCAACTTAGACATCCATACCGGGACAACATAGACAACAGATAATGGACTCCTCTTTTAATGCTTAAGCATTCAACAATAGTTAATATTCTCATAAGAGATTGAGGTTGTATGTCCAAACTGAAACTTCCACCATGATACATGGCTTTAGTTAGCGGCCCAATGTTCTTCTCTAACATATGCATACTCAAACCATTTGATCATGAAGTCCACTTACTTCGGACAAGACGAACATGCATAGCATCTCACATGATATCCAACAAAGGTAAAGTTGATGGCGTCCCCAGAAAACATGGTTACCGCTCAACAAGCAACTTATAAGAATTAAGACACATAACTACATATTCATCACCACAATAGTTTTTAAGCTATTTGTCCCATGAGATATATATTGTAAAGGTAGAGGAATGAAATTTTAAAGGTAGAACTCAAGTAATTTACTTTGGAATGGCAGAAAAATACCACATAATAGGTAGATATGGTGGACACAAATGGCATGGAGTTTGGCTCAAGGTGTTTGGATGCACGAGAAGCATTTCCTCTCAGTACAAGGTTTGGGCTAGCAAAGTTGTTTGAAGCAAACACAAGTATGAATAGGTACAGCAAAACTCACACAAGAACATATTGCAAGCATTATAAGGCTCTACACTGTCTTCCTTGTTGTTCAAACACTTTACCCGAAAATATCTAGACTTAGAGAGATCAATCATGCAAACCAAATTAAACAAGCTCTACAGTAGTTCTTCATTAATAGATTAAACTACATGATGCAAAAGCTTCAACATGATCTATGAGAGCTCAAACAATTGCCAAATTGCCAAACCATATGCAGCATTTTCCAATTCCAACCAAATAGCAATTTAACGAAGCAATAAGCTTTCGCCATGAACATTAAAGCACAATTAAGAACACAAGTGTTCCATATGAAAAAGCGGAGCGTAATATCTCCAATATAAGAATGGCGGGATCCAACTTTATTCAAAACAAAACAAAAATAAAAGCAAACCGACGCTCCAAGTAAAGAACATAAGGATGTGATGGAATAAAAATATAGTTTCACTAGAAGTGACCTGATAATGTTGTCGATGAAGAAGGGATGCCTTGGGCATCCCCAAGCTTAGATGCTTGAGTCTTCTTAAAATATGCAGGGATGAACCACCGGGGCATCCCCAAGCTTAGACCTTTCACTCTTCTTGATCATAGTATATCATCCTCTTCTCTTGACCCTTGAAAACTTCCTTCACACAAACTTCAAGCAAACTCATTAGAGGGTTAGTGCATAACCACAAATTCACATATTCAGAGGTGACACAATCATTCTTAACACTTCTGGACATTTCACAAAGCTTCTGAAAGTTAATGGAACAAAGAAACTCATTCAACATAGCAAAAGCGGCAATGCGAAATAAAAGACAGAATCTGTCAAAAACAGAACAGTCCGTAAAGATGCATCTGGAAGGGGCACTTAACTTGCTCAAATAGAAAAACTCAAAACTAATGAAAGTTGCGTACGTATCTGAGGATCACGCTCGTAAATTTGCAGATTTTTTCGATTTTTTACAGAGACTTATGCCAGAATTCGTGACAGACAGCAATGCTGTTTCTGCGCAGCGATCCCAAATATAGTATCAACTTTAGCATAGAAACTTTACTTGGCACAAAAACATGATAAGGAGAGGTTGCTACAGTAGTAAACAACTTCCAAGACTCAACAATACAGTAAATAAAATAAAACATGGGTTATCTCCCAAGAAGTGCTTTTCTTTAACGCCTTTCGGCTAGGCGCAGAAAGTGCAAATCAAGTAACATCAAGAGAAGAAGCATCAACATCATTGTTTTGGGAGTTGGGAGTTTTCTCAACAATGCATTGTATCTGGTCTATATAAGTAACTCCTCTCTCATTGCTCCTAGGCTTACTATCTCATCAAACAAATTTTCAGGAACAAGCCAAGCATAGTTATTTTCCAAAGCTTCATGCATCCCTAGGAGCTTACTAGGTATTGGCGCTTTAATTTCCCTACCATAATTAACATTATTAGTATACTTAATTCTATCCATATCCATCTTTTCAAGTATTTGTTTAAAATTAGGAAAGAAACCAAGCCTCTTATGCTTAATAAAAACTTTTCTAGCTTCTTTAACTATATCCTCAAATTCTCTAACAAGGACTTTTAAAACAAAATTTCTCTTTTCTCCCATCTCCATATCCGAAAGTGTAAGAAACATATGTTGTATTATGGGATTGAGATTAACAAATCTAGTTTCCAACATGTGGATTAAACAGGCAGAAGCACTTTCATAAGTAGGAGCAGTTTTTAATAATGGTATATCTTCAAAATCTTCATCCATGCTAACATGGGTGAAAAATTCTTCTATATTATCTCTTCCAATGATACACCCTCGTCCTACCGGTATCTTTTCCAGAGTAAACTTAGGATGAAGCATGATGAAATAAGCAAAGAGTAAACTAAACAAGTAAAGTAAAGACAAGTAACTATTTTTTTGTGTTTTTGATATAGAGCTAGTAAACAAGACAATAAGTAAAGTAACTAATTTTTTTGTGTTTTGTTTAAGTGCAGCAAACAAAGTAGTAAATAAAATAAAGCAAGAAAAAAACAAAGTAAAGAGATTGGAAGTGGAGACTCCCCTTGCAGCGTGTCTTGATCTCCCGGCAACGGCGCCAGAAAACAGGCTTGATGCGCGTAGATGTACAAGTCCGTTGGGAACCCCAAGAGGAAGGTATGATGCGCATAGTGACAAGTTTTCCCTCAGAAAGAAACCAAGGTTATCGAACCAGTAGGAGCCAAGAAGCACGTGAAGGTTGTTGGTGGAGGAATGTAGTGCGGCGCAACACCAGTGAAACCGGCGCCAACGTGGAACCTGCACAACACAATCAAAGTACTTTGTCCCAACTTAACAGTGAGGTTGTCAATCTCACCGGCTTGCTGAAAACAAAGGATTAAGCGTATCGAGTGGAAGATGGTGTTTGTTTGCAAAGAACAGTAAAAGCAGTAGAATGTATTCAGATGTAAAAGAATGGACCGGGGTCCACAGTTCACTAGTGGTGTCTCTCCAATAAGATAACTAACATGCTGGGTGAACAAATTACAGGCGAGCAATTGACAAATAAAGATTCAATACATATCAACGATGATTACTATGTGATTTAATCAGGGCATTACGACAAAGTACATAGACCGCTATCCAGCATGCATCTATGCCTAAATAATCCACCTTCAGGTTATCATCCGAACCCCTTCCAGTATTAAGTTGTAAACAACAGATAATTGCATTAAGTATGGTGCGTAATGTAATCAACACAAATATCCTTAGACAAAGCATCAATGTTTTATCCCTAGTAGCAACACACATCCACAACCTTAGAACTTTCTGTCACTGTCCCAGATTCAATGGAGGCATGAACCCACTATCGAGCATAATTACCCCCTCTTGGAGTTACAAGTATCAACTTGGCCAGAGCCTCTACTAGCAACGGAGAGCATGCAAGAACATAAACAACACATATATGATAGATTGATAATCAACTTAACATAGTATTCTCTATTCATCGGATCTCGCCAAACACAACATGTAGCATTACAAATAGATGATCTTGATCATGTTAGGCAGCTCACAAGATCTATAACAATGAAAGCACAAGCGGAGAAGACAATCATCTAGCTACTGCTATGGACCCATAGTCCAAGGATGAACTACTCACGCATCAATCCGGAGGCGGGCATGATGATGTAGAGCCCCTCCGGTGATGATTCCCCTCTCGGCAGGTCGGAGGCGATCTGAATCCCCGAGATGGGATTGGCGGCGGCGGCCTCTCGGTAATGTTTTCCGTATCGTGGCTCTCGGTACGGGGGTTTCGCGATGAAGGCTATTTGTAGGCGGAAGGGTAGGTCGGGGGGCGACGCGGGGCCCACACAACAGGGCACGACCAGGGCTTGGGCCGCGCCGCCGTGGTGTGTCCCCTCGTGGCCCCACTTCCTTTCCCTTTCGGTCTTCTGGAAGCTTCGTGTAAAAATAGGCCCCTGGGCGTTGATTTCGTCCAATTCGAGAATATTTCCTTACTAGGATTTCTGAAACCAAAAACAGGAAAACAGCAACTGGCACTTCGGCATTTTGTTAATAGGTTAGTGCCGGAAAATGTATAATAATGCTGTAAAGTATGTGTAAAACACTCAAGTATTGTAATAAAAGTAGCATGGAACATAAGAAATTATAGATACGTTTGCGACGTATCACTTCTCTTGAAGAGAAACTAGAAACTCTTGAGGATCCTCAAGATGAAATTTCCAAACTCGCCAAAGAAAGAGATCTTGCTAGGGCTAAGCTAAAAGTGCTTAGAAAGGAAAAGGCCAAATTTGGTGTTGATCATGAGAACTTGTTAAGGATCTAGGTGATCTAGAGATAAGGCTCATAAGGCCTTGAAGAGTGAACACTCTCTCCTCACCAAGTCAAATGAGCAACTTAAAATTAGGCTTGCTAAATATGATGTGCCTAGTTCTTCTACCTCTACTTGTGATCATACAAATATTATTGAGGAAAATGCTAGGTTGAAGGATGAACTTGCCAAGTCCTCCTCTCCCCAAAGTAAGCAATCTTTGGATGACCTCTTGAGTAATCAAAGGTCAAACAATGGAAGGAGGGCATTGGCTATAGTGCCAAGGCAAAGAAGGCAAACAAGAAGAAGGCCAGGCCCGCACAAGAAAAGAAGAAGGTTGTCATTGGTGGTGATGCCTTAAAGGGCAAAGCCATTAATGATGATCATGCGAGAATTTCTAACCCTCACTATGTTTTATTTAAAGATTATTATGGTGATGTTTATGCAAAATATGTTGGTCCTTATGATGTTTATATTGTTTGGTCTATTTGGGTCGCAAAGACCCTTATTGCTAACAAAAGAGGACCCATTGAAAAATGGGTACCTAAATCCAAGAATTGATCTCATGTAGGACTATGCCGCCGGAGGTTCAAAATGGGTGCTTGATAGTGGATGCACAAGTCATATGACCGGCGGCAAGGATCTCGTCAAGGAATTGAGGCCAAACATTCATCAAATCAGCGTCTCCTTTGGCGATAATTCAAAATCCGAGGTATTGGGTTTTGTAAAGGTTGTGGTTGCACGCAAAATTACTCTTGTGGATGTCATGCTTTTCAAAACCCTTGGTTATAATTTGTTGTTCATTTCCGCCCTTGGCAAGATGGGTTTCGCCGTCTTTATTGATAAAGATATAGTGGTCCTCTTGTGGAGCAAGACTATAAAATTCGCTTTTGTTTGGTACCGCGAAAACAACTTGTATGTGGTGGACTTTTCGAGGGCCACCACTTCAAGTACAATGTGCCTATTTGGAAAGGCGGACATGGGCTGGTTGTGGCATCACCGCTTGGTTCATGTCAACATGAGAACTTTGCAAAGTCTTCACAAGGGGAACCATATTGTGGGACTAATGGAAAATGTTTCTTTTGCCAAAGATCGTGTTTGCAGGGCTTGTGTTGAAGGCAAAATGCATGACTCTCCGCATTCAAGCATGACTATTATCTCTTCTAAGAGAATTTTGGAGCTCATTCATGTGGATCTTTTGGTCCTACAACTCATGCAAGTATTGGTGCGAAGAAACATTGTTTTGTGATTGTTGATGACTATTCAAGATATACTTGGGCCTATTTCATCAAGACGAAGGATGAGACTCAGGAAATCTCCATCGAATTTGCCACCGAAGTGCAACGTCAACACAATGTTCCTATATTGGCAATAAGAAGTGACAATGGCTCCGAGTTCAGGAACTACACACTCAATGCTTTTCTTAGTGATGAGGGGATATAAGAAATCTATATTACGCTGCATACACCCCTCAACAAGATGATGTTGCAGAGAGGAAGAAAGAGAATGTTATGGATATGACAAGGTCTATGATGGCGGAGTATGAATTCCTCTACTACTTTTGGGCCGAAGCCATCTCCACCACATGTCATTCTTCAATCCGGGTCTATCTCCGTAAGGGCTTGAACAAGACTCGATATGAAATTCTCACCGGGAACAAGCCTAATATCTCCTACTTCAAGGTGTTTGGATGCAAGTGTTTCTATAAAATCAAAGGAGTTCACTTGTCTAAATTTGCACCTAAAGCTTTGTAGGGTATATTTGTTGGTTACGGTGTCGAATCCCACACTTATAGAGTCTTTGACAAAGCCTCTGGGCTAATCATTGAATCTTATAGTGTGGAGCTCGTAGAAAATGATGGCTCCCAAGTGGGGCAAGTTGAAGTTTGTGCAGATGATTAAGAAGCCATAGTAAGAATGGGTGTGAAATTTGTCCGCCCCATTGAGGGAGCCCTTATCCTCACAATGCCAAAAAGCCCCAAATATTGAAGCTAATGATGCACAACCCAAGAACTAGCACAAGACCCTTCCTCTAGTGAGCAAGTTCAAGGACAAGATCAATCAAGGAATGATGATGATTTACCATTTGATATTTGTTTTTCAGCAAGTGATGTCCAAGATCAAACACATGATGGTGAGCAAACTCAAGAAATTGAGCAAGCTCAAGATGATGGTCAAGACGGGGAATCAAAGGATCAAGTTGATCAAGTGATCCCTCCAAGGACTAGAAGGTCCAAGGAAGAGATTGAAGCCCGTCATCTTTCTAGAAGAGAAAGGAATTTGAAAATTCTTGAACACACTCATCAGAAGTTTCTAAGTGATGTAAGAGGAAGAGTGTCCACAAGGAGGCAAATGGCTAACTTTAGCAATCATCATGCTTATATCTCCTTGGTGGAACAAAAGAAAGTATTTGAAGCTCTTGAAGATCCGGATTGGTTGGATGCTATGCACGATGAACTCAAAAACTTCAAGCGCAACAAAGTGTGGACTTTATTAGAGAAGCCAAAGGAGTACCGCAATGTTATAGGAACTAAATGGATATTCAAGAACAAGCAAGATGAGAATGGAATTATTGTGAGGAACAAGGCAAGATTGGTAGCTCAAGGTTTCTCCCAAATTGAAGGAATTGGCTTTGGTGAAACTTATGCTCCAGTGGCTTGCTTTGAGTCCATATGTATCCTTCTTGCATATGCATCACATCATAATTTTAAGTTGCAACAAATGGATGTGAAAAGTGCTTTTATTAATGGTCCTTTGCATGAAGAGGTTTATGTTAAGCAACCCCCGGGGTTTGAGGATCTCAACTTCCCTAACCATGTCTATAAGCTTGATAAAGCACTTTATGGTCTCAAACAAGCTCCTAGAGCTTGGTACGAGCACCTTAAAGAATTGTTGTTAGACCGTGGGTTTGATGTTGGGCTAATCGATCCCACTCTTTTTACTAAGAGGGTCAATGGGGAGCTTTTCGTTTGCCAATTATATGTTGATGATATTATCTTTGGCTCTACTAACAAAGCTTTCAATGTTGAATTTTCAAAGCATATGACCGATAGGTTGAGATGTCTATGATGGGAGAGATGAGGTGTGATCTTTATGTGACCATGAGCTTTGTAATCTAGATGTCGTTATGCTATTCAAGTGAACTTTACTTATGTGATCTCCGGAGACTCCTTGTCCCATGTGTGTAAAGGTGGAGTGTGTGCACCGTGTGGGTCTCTTAGGCTATATTTCACAGAATACTTGTTCACTGAATTATGATTTGAGTTTGATGTCTCTATGAAATTGTGGTGTGTTAGTACCTCCTATGAATGCTCAAAGTGCAGCGCGGGGTGTTCATTAGTACTTGGGAATACATTTTTAAGGTTTGCTTTTGCAGACCTACGCAGTGGATTAGTGTTCGTTATCCAGCCGAAGAGTCTTTCAGAGTAGCATAGTGAAGTGCTTATATTTATATTCCTTTATGATATCATTGTTGAGAGTGACCACTAGTAAAAGTATGATCCCTAGGCCTTGTTTCCAAACATCGAATCACCGTTCATTTACTGTTTTACTACATGTTTACTTGCTGCCATATTTATTTCAAATTGTTATTACGACTCATATTCATCCATATCACTTGCATTTTACTATCCCTTCGCAAAACTAGTGCACCTATACATCTGACAAATGTATTGGGTGTGTTGGGGATACAAGAGACTTCTTGCATCGTAATTGTAGGGTTGCTTGAGAGGGTTATCTTTGACCTCTACCTCCCTGAGTTCGATAAACCTTGGGTGTTCCACTTAAGGGAAACTTACTGCTGTTCTACAAACCTCTGCACTTGGAGGCCCAACACTGTCTACAAGAATAGAAGCGTGTGTAGACATCATTCATCAGGGCGGAATTTCCGGCCCTGGAACCCACCAGAATTTCTGACCTAGGAACTTTTTCTGCTGCACCCTCTTTGAAGAACCAGGACCACAAAAGTCTCGAACCTAGTTTGGTATTACTGTATATTGCATTTCTTTGTTTTTACTTGTGTGCTTACTCTCCTTTTTTATCTATTTATCTCTTATCACAGGTAGTTCACGCCCGAGACGCTGTCCTCGCAAAGACCGTTCCAGTGAGGATGTTGATCAGTCTGCTCTAAGAAAGCCCGCCGCCATGCGGTGGAAAGGCAAGGATACGAGGATCAACTACAAGGATATGGAAGGCGTTGACAATGCTGCTCTAAGGCAGAAGAACTGGTATGAGGATGACGGGCGGGATTTGGACATCGAGGACCGCCGATTTTGGTGTATGGAGCAACTTTTCATCTTCAAGGACCTTTATGAAACAAAGATTAAAGTAGACCCATGAATCCCATTGATTTGGATACTCTTGAAGAAATGGATCACTTTCAGAATGTTGTTTGGGTGATAGACAAGATGGGGTTGCACAAGCTTATGCGGCTCAAATGCGACTACAGTTTACCTCTCATCTAGCAGTTTTATGCCACACTTGCTTTCAAGAAGGATAAGGAACGCACTATGATGTGGATGACTGGCCCTAATCCATGTGAAGCCAACTTCGGCAGGTTTGCTAGGCTGCTTGGGTACCCTTTCAGTGGTGGTCACTGTCTCCATCATCCAAACCGCTCAGATAAGGATTTGATGTATGATCTCTATTCAGAGGATGAAGTGGTTGGCACTACTACCGGTCTTCTTCCACTTTATGATCAGCTCTTTCGTCTCTTCTGGGACAACATTGCTCCAAGTGGAGGGAACCGTGATGCAATTCGCGGTGCTCTGGTGGATCTACTTGCTCTTGCTGGTGAGTGTGCAGAAGATGGAGAGAACAAGGATTACACCGTTGATGTGATGAATTATATCTTCCATGAGATATTTGATGCGATGGTAAACCGGACTACTATGCCATATGCTCCTTATATTCATCTTCTCATCGATAACACAGTAGTGACTGAGGATTTGAGTCAGTATCCTCGAGTGGACCATAAGGTCAAGAAGACTTATGTGAAGAGGAAGCTTGCTGCCCCTGCTGCTGGTTCTTTTATGGGAGATGCCCGTTCTAGTGGCACCGCTCACGGTCATTTGGATTCTTCTCCTTTGATTCAGAAGGTGGTGAAGAAGTTGAACTGGTTCCAGAGGAATGTTCTGTGTATGAATGTTGAGATCCACAAGGAGAACTTCCAGACCAGTCGTGAGCGCTCCGACATTCAGCATACTCAGGCGGTCATTCTTCACAGGCTCAGTGGTTGATGACCCACAAGTATAGGGGGTGTATCGTAGTACTTTCGATAAATAAGAGTGTCGAACCCAACGAGGAGCAGAAGGTGTTGACAAGCAGTTTCGATGAAGGATTCACTGTAAATGCTCACAGACAAGTTTTCAGGGGTTTTGATATAGAAGATAAATAAAGTAAAGTAAGTAAAATGCGAGAGTAATAATTGCAGCAAGTGGCCCAATCCTTTTTAGCACAAAGGACAAGCCGGTTTGTTTACTTATAATGACCAAACGTTCTTGAGGACACACGGGGATTTAGTCTAGTGCTTTCGCTTCATATAGTTGATTAATCTTCATTGTTTTGATAAGTGGTGTGTGGGTGAACCTATGCTAATGCACCGCCCTTCCTAGGACTAGTACATACTTGTGATTATACCCCTTGCAAGCATCCGCAAATACAACAAAGTAATTAAGATAAATCTAACCACAGCCTTAAACTCTAAGATCCTGCTATCCCTCCTGCATCGATATACCAACGGGGGTTCAGGTTTCTGTCACTCCGGCAACCCCACAATTAGCAAACGAATACAAGATGTACTCCCCTAGGCCCATAAAGGTGAAGTATCATGTAGTCGACGTTCACATGACACCACTAGAAGAATAACACCACAACTTAAATATCAAACCATTAAATATTACTCAACATAGTTCACTACTAACATTTAGACTTCACCCATGTCCTCAAGAACTAAACGAACTACTCACGAGACATCATATGGAACATAATCAGAGGTGATATGATGATGAATAACAATCTGAACATAAACCTTGGTTCAATGGTTTCACTCAATAGCATCAATAACAAGTAGTAATCAACACCGGGAAAGTTTCCCCTATCAAACAATCAAGATTCAACCCTAGATGTTACAGCGGTGACGAGGTGCAGCGGTGGAGATGGCGGTGTAGATGGTGGAGACGATGATGATGATCCCAATGATGTCCAGCTCGATGACGGTGACGATGGCGATGATTTCCCCCTCCGGGAGGGAATTTCCCCGGCGGATTCCTGCCCGCCGGAGAGCTCTTTTCTCTCTGGTGTTTCTCCGCCCCGCAGAGGCGGCTGTGTCTATTCTCCGTATCCCCCCGTGCCTTAGGTTTTCGGGACGAAGAAGTACGCGAAGGAGAGGCGGCCGAAGGGGGCTGTGGGCTGATGTCTACGGGTGCTTCTATTCTTGTAGACGGTGTTGGGCCTCCAAGAGCAGAGGTTTGTAGAACAGCAGCAAGTTTTCCCTTAAGTGGATCACCCAAGGTTTATCGAACTCAGGGAGGAAGAGGTCAAAGATATCCCTCTCAAGCAACCCTGCAACCACAAAGCAAGAAGTCTCTTGTGTCCCCAACACACCTAATAGGTGCACTAGTTCGGCGAAGAGGTAGTGAAATACAAGTGGTATGAATGAATATGAGCAGTAGTACGGCGCCAGAAAATAGCTCGCTGGCGTGCAGTTGATGGTAGTAATATTGCAGGAAGTAAACATGCAGTAACGTAACGCAGTAAAACGAGAAACAAGCAGCGATAGCGATTTAGGAACAAGGCCTAGGGAATAGACTTTCACTAGTGGACACTCTCAACTTTGATCACATAACAGAATAGATAAATGCATACTCTACACTCTCTTGTTGGATGATGAACACATTGCGTAGGATTACACGAACCCTCAATGCCGGAGTTAACAAGCTCCACAATTAAATGTTCATATTTAAATAACCTTAGAGTGCATGAAAGATCGACACGACTAAACCAAGTACTAGCATAGCATGCACACTGTCACCTTCACACCATGTAGGAGGAATAGATCACATCAATACCATCATAGCAATAGTTAACTTCATAATCTACAAGAGATCATAATCATAGCCTACGCCAAGTACTAACACGGATGCACACACTGTCACCATTACACCGTGCAGGAGGAATAAAACTACTTTAATAACATCACTAGAGTAGCACATAGATAAATTGTGATACAAAACACATTGCAATCATAAAGAGATATAAATAAACACTTCACTATGCCATTCATAACAGTGAATAAGTATTCTGTGAAATATAGCCTAAGAGACCCACACGGTGCACACACTGTCACCTTTACACACGTGGGACAAGGAGTCTCCGGAGATCACATAAGTAAAACCCACTTGACTAGCATAATGACATCTAGATTACAAGCATCATCATATGAATCTCAATCATGTAAGGCAGCTCATGAGATTATTGTATTGAAGTACATAGGAGAGAGATGAACCACATAGCTACCGGTACAGCCCCGAGCCTCAATGGAGAACTACTCCCTCCTCATGGGCGCAGCAGCGGTGATGAAGATGGCGGTGGTGTCGATGGAGGAGCCTTCCGGGGGCACTTCCCCGTCCGGCGGCGTGCCGGAACAGAGACTCCTGTCCCCAGATCTTGGCTTCGCGATGGCGGCGGCTCTGGAAGGTTTCGCGTACCGTGGCTTATTCCTCTCGGGGTTTTAGGTCAGGACCCTTAAATAGGCGAAGAGGCGGAGTCGGAGGGCGACGAGGCGACGACACAATAGGGCGCGGGCCCCCTTGGCTGCGCCGGGTCATGTGTGGTGGGCTGTGGACCCCCTCCGGTCCTTCTCGGGTGCTCTGAAGCTTCCGGTGAAAATAGGAACCAGGCGTTGATTTCGTCCAATTCCGAGAATATTTCGTTACTAGGATTTCTGAAACCAAAACAGCAGAAAACAGGCACTGGCATCTTGTTAATAGGTTAGTTCCAAAATGCGAATATGACATAAAGTGTGCATAAAACATGTAGGTATCATCAATAAAGTAGCATGGAACATAAGAAATTATCGATACGTCGGAGACGTATCATGGGCCCCTCCCCACAAGGCGGCGCGGCCAGGCCTAGGCCCGCGCCGGCCTATGGGGGGGGCCCATGGCGGCCCTCCTCGGTCCCTCCTTTTGGCTGGCTTCGTCTGGAAAAATAAGATGTTTCGTATAATTTCCGTCAATTGTTGATCTTCAGAAATATGGCGTCCTGACGGCGCTCTTTCCAGCAGAATCCTGACTCCGGTGAATAATTCTCCAATAATCATGAAACATGCAAAATAGGTGAAATAACATAAGTATCATCTCTAAATATGAAATATATTAATGAATAACAGCAATTTATGATATAAAATAGTGATGCAAAATGGACGTATCAACTCCCCCCAAGCTTAGACCTCGCTTGTCCCCAAGCGAAACTGAGCTCAATGAACAAGACCACATGTTTATGGAGTGAAGAGTCGATAAATAAAATACGGACAAGAAGCATCATATTGATTCACACAAGACATTCTAGTAAACATCCTCCTCATATAACTCAACTTGAAATAAGTAAAGAGAAATCACAAATAGAGGTGCATAGGAAATCATAAAGGTTATGGCAAACTTTGTTCTTGGTCAGAGAACTACTAACGGATTGTACTTATCTTCTAAGCAAAGCTTTCATATTAGAATTTATATGGCAGGGCTTTCATCCTCAATCATAACAATCTCCTCATAATCATTGATAGCTTTCAAAGTCATATTCATTCAGATAAAATTTGTACTAAACAAGGAAGAATACAAGACATGATCAACTAGATCATAGCATAAATGATTGGATCACAACAACTCAATTGCTTGCTTAAGATAGAGGGAAATAGGTTTATTGACTCAACATAAAAGTAAAAGACAGGCCCTTCGCAGAGGGAAGCAGGGATTAAATCATGTGCTAGAGCTTTTCAAGTTTTGAAATCATATGAAGAGCATAAAAGTAAGATTTTGAGCGGTGTTTGTTGTTGTCAACGAATGGTAGTGGGCACTCTAACCCCCTTGCCAAACAGACCTTCCAAGAGCGGCTCCCATGAAGGACGTCATCTCTACCAGCAAGGTAGATCATCCCCCTTCTCTTTTGTTTACACATGTATTTTAGTTTTATTATGGATGACACTCCCCCAACCTTTGCTTTCACAAGCCATGGCTAACCGAATCCTCGGGTGCCTTCCAACATTTCTCATACCATGGAGGAGTGTCTATTGCAAAATTAAGTTGCTTACTGATAAATCAGGGCAAAACATGTGAAGAGAATTATTAATGAAAGTTATTAATTGGGGCTGGGAACCCCGTTGCCAGCTCTTTTTGCAAAATTATTGGATAAGCGGATGTGCCGCTAGTCCATTGGTGAAAGTCCGCCCAACAAGATTGAAAGATAAAACACCACATACTTCCTCATGAGCTATAAAACATTGACACAAATAAGGAGTAATATAGTTTGAATAGTTTTAAAGGTAGCACATGAAGTATTTACTTGGAGTGGCGCAAAATACCACATAGTAGGTAGTTATGGTGGACACAAATGGCATGGGTTTGGTCTAAGGTTTTGGATGTATGAGAAGCAAGCATAAGAGTTGAGGGAAACAAACAAATATACATGTGATAGAAACAATCATGCATCTTTCTTGTAAGAACAAGCAATTTTAACTTCAGAATACTAAACTCATTAGCAGAAAGATAATAAAGTAATATATCTACATGTATTTCCCTTTTCTATTTAAACATCAAAGTGTTGTTGCTATTGACCAATGCTAAGTTTGCCAAAACCAAATAGATTTACTTGATGCTCCCAAAGTGATATCAATACTAATGTCAAGAGTGATCATATAACAGAAATTGCAAACTAAAATAAGGTGTGCAAAAAGTAAATGATAAGACTTCTCATTAATATTCCATAACGATAACTCACACCAACGGATACATAGATAACCAACTAAGAGAGAGATACTTCCACACTGCAAACTATCTTATATGATAACTTCCCTACTCATGATATGACACTACTTGATAGTAAAAGATAAAGATAGTGATGATGTGATACCGCGGCACTCCCCCAAGCTTGGAACAAACCAAGGGGATGCCAATACCGATGATGAATTACTCCTTCGGTGGTGATGGTGGTGGATTCTTCTCGACAAGCTTCTTAACAAGTTCCTTTAGGTCCTCAATCTCATAAGTGAGGTTGCGAATCAGCTCCGAGTTGTGCTCAACGCGGTTCATAAGTATGTCAGACGGCGAGTCCCAACTCTTAGAGTTGTTTCCCCACCCTTCAGCTTCAGGTTTCATCTCTCCTGCAGTGTTAGAACGATCCATATCCCAACCACTAGGCAATACTACCTTGGGAGTCCTTTCAATTTGACGACTATAGATTAGAGTGCGGAAAGGGTTGTCAATGCCTGGAGGAGATGTCTTTGGAGCTAGGAAGCGACGTGGGATTCCTCCTCCGGCGCTAATCCGTGCGCTTCTCTTGGGGTTGAACGGATTTGCATGCCACCACGCCGATGCTTGCAACGGTGTGATACGTCTCAAACGTATCCATAATTTCTTATGTTCCATGCTACTTTTATGACAATACTTGAATGTTTTAGACATACTTTACAACATTATTATACATTTTCCGGCACTAACCTATTAACAAGATGCCGAAGCGCCGGTTGCTTTTCTTTGTTTTGGTTTCAGAAATCCTAGTAAGGAAATATTCTCGGAATTGGACGAAATCAACGCCAGGGTCCTATTTTTCCACGAAGCTTCCGGAAGACCGAAGGGGTAACGAAGTGGGGCGACGAGGCGCCGCCACCATAGGGTCGCGCGTCCAGAGGGGGGCCCGCGCCGCCCTATGGTGTGGGCCCCTCGCGCCGCCTCCTGACCTGCCCTTCCACCAACTTAAAGCCTTCGTCGCGAATACCCCTGTACAGAGAGCCACGATACGGAAAACCTTACTGAGACGTCGCCGCCGCCAATCCCATCTCGGGGATTCAGGAGATCGCCTCCGGCACCCTGCCGGAGAGGGGAATCATCACCGGAGGGGCTCTACATCATCATGCCCGCCTCCGGATTGATGCGTGAGTAGTTCATCCTTGGACTATGGGTCCATAGCAGTAGCTAGATGGTTGTCTTCTCCGCTTGTGCTATCATTGTTTAGATCTTGTGAGCTGCCTAACATGATCAAGATCATCTATTTGTAATGCTACATGTTGTGTTTGGTGGGATCCGATGAATCTAGAATACTATGTTAAGTTGATTATCAATCTATCATATATGTGTTGTTTATGTTCTTGCATGCTCTCCGTTGCTAGTAGAGGCTCTGGCCAAGTTGATACTTGTAACTCCAAGAGGGAGTATTTATGCTCGATAGTGGGTTCATGCCTCCATTGAATCTGGGACAGTGACAGAAAGTTCTAAGGTTGTGGATGTGCTGTTGCTACTAGGGATAAAACATCAATGCTTTGTCTAAGGATATTTGTGTTGATTACATTACGCACCATACTTAATGCAATTATCTGTTGTTTACAACTTAATACTGGAGGGGGTGCAACCCGAAGGTGGATTATTTAGGCATAGATGCATGCTGGATAGCGGTCTATGTACTTTGTCGTAATGCCCTGAT
Source organism: Lolium multiflorum (assembly GCA_030979885.1). Taxonomy (NCBI): domain Eukaryota; kingdom Viridiplantae; phylum Streptophyta; class Magnoliopsida; order Poales; family Poaceae; genus Lolium; species Lolium multiflorum. The sequence continues at coordinate 246,873,488 of CM061747.1, forward strand.
TAAATCACATAGTAATCATCATTGATATGTATTGAATCTTTATTTGTCAATTGCCCACCTGTAATTTGTTCACCCAGCATGTTAGTTATCTTATTGGAGAGACACCACTAGTGAACTGTGGACCCCGGTCCATTCTTTTACATCTGAATACATTCTACTGCAATTATTGTTCTTTACTGTTCTTTGCAAACAAACACCATCTTCCACTCGATACGCTTAATCCTTTGTTTTCAGCAAGCCGGTGAGATTGACAACCTCACTATTACGTTGGGGCAAAGTATCTTGATTGTGTTGTGCAGGTTCCACGTTGGCGCCGGTTTCACTGGTGTTGCGCCGCACTACACTCCTCCACCAACAACCTTCACGTGCTTCTTGGCTCCTACTGGTTCGATAACCTTGGTTTCTTTCTGAGGGAAAACTTGCTGATGTGCGCATCACACCTTCCTCTTGGGGTTCCCAACGGACGTGTACATCTACGCGCATCAAGCTCTTTTCTGGCGCCGTTGCCGGGAGATCAAGACACAAGGGGAGTCTCCACATCCAATCTCTTTACTTTGTTTTTGTGTTGCTTTACTTTATTTTATTTACTGTCTTGTTTGCTTCATATTAAAAACACAAAAAAATTAGTTACTTTACTTTTGTTTTATTTACTAGCTCTATATCAAAAACACAAAAAAATTAGTTACTTGTCTTTATTCTACTTGCTTAGTTTACTTTTATTACTGCTATAATGGGTACTCCTGAAAATACTAAGTTGTGTGATTTCACTAGCACAAATAATAATGATTTTATAAGTACTCCTATTGCTCCACCTGCTACTACAGCAGAATTCTATGAAATTAAACCTGCTTTACTGAATCTTGTTATGAGAGAGAAATTTTCTGGTGTTAGTACTGATGATGCTGCTGCCCATCTTAATAATTTTGTTGAACTTTGTGAAATGCAAAAGTATAAGGATATAGATGGTGATATTATAAAACTGAAATTGTTTCCTTTCTCATTAAGAGGAAGAGCTAAAGATTGGTTGCTTTCTTTGCCTAAGAATAGTATTGATTCATGGACTAAATGTAAAGATGCTTTTATTAGTAAATATTATCCTCCTGCTAAGATTATATCTTTGAGAAGTAGCATTATGAACTTTAAACAATTTGATAATGAACATGTTGCTCAAGAATGGGAGAGAATGAAATCTTTGGTAAAGAATTGCCCAACCCATGGACTGACTACTTGGATGATCATCCAAACCTTTTATGCAGGATTGAATTTTTCCTCGAGGAACCTATTGGATTCAGCTGCTGGAGGTACTTTTATGTCCATCACCCTGGGCGCCGCAACTAAACTACTTGATGATATGATGATCAATTACTCTGAATGGCACACTGAAAGAACTCCTCAAGGTAAGAAGGTAAATTCTGTTGAAGAAACCTCTTCTTTGGGTGATAAGATTGATGCTATTATGTCTATGCTTGCAAATGGTAGATCTCATATTGATCCTAATAATGTTCCTTTAGCTTCATTGGTTGCTCAAGAAGAAAATGTTGATGTGAATTTCATAAAGAGTAATAATTTCAACAACAATGCTTATAGGAATAATTATGGTAACAACAACTATAGGCCATATCCTTCTAATAATGGTAATGGTTATGGTAATTCTTATGGTAATTCTTACAACAATAATAAGAGTGTACCCTCTGGTCTTGAAGTCATGCTTAAAGAATTTATTAGTACACAAACTGCTTTCAATAAAACTGTTGAAGAAAAGCTTGGTAAAATTGATGTTCTTGCTTCTAAGGTTGAAAGTTATGCCTGAGGAAGTTAAAGATGCTAGGTTTGCTAAAACAAATGCCATCCAAGTTCGAATTAATGATAATATTAGAATGTTGGCTGAATTGCATGCTAGGTGGGATAGAGAAGAAAAAGAAAAACTTGCTAAAGAAAATAATGTAGCTAAAGTATGGACTATTACCACCACTAGTAATGTTGATTCTACACATGTTGCTACACCTCCTACTATCAATGGTAAAATAATTGGTGTTGGCAATGTTTCTACTCCTAGTACAAAGCGCAAAATTGCCTGAAACTGCTGAAACTGCTTGTGATAAAACTGTTGAAATTTTTCAAAATATTAGTGACAATGATTCCATTGCTGTAGAACATAATGGTTTAGATTTTGATGATTTTCATATTACTGAAGTTATAAAGTTCTTACAAAAACTTGCTAGAAGTCCTAATGCTAGTGCTATAAATTTAGCCTTTACAAAACATATTACAAATGCTCTCATTAAAGCTAGGGAAGAGAAATTAAAACTTGAAGCTTCTATTCCTAGGAAATTAGAAGATGGTTGGGAGCCCATCATTAAGATGAAATTCAATGATTTTGAATGTAATGCTTTATGTGATCTTGGTGCAAGTATTTCTGTTATGCCTAAGAAAATTTATGATATGCTTGACTTGCCACCATTGAAGAATTGTTATTTGGATGTTAATCTTGCTGATAATGTTAAAAAGAAACCTTTGGGGAGGATTGATAATGTTCGTATTACGGTTAACAATAACCTTGTCCCCGTTGATTTTGTTGTCTTGGATATTGAATGCAATGCATCTTGTCCTATTGTGTTGGGAAGACCTTTTCTTCGAACCGTTGGTGCTGTTATTGATATGAAGGAAGGTAATATTAAATATCAATTTCCTCTCAAGAAAGGTATGGAACACTTCCCTAGAAAGAGAATGAAGTTGCCTTTTGATTCTATTATTAGAACAAGCTATGATGTTGATGCTTCTTCTCTTGATGTTACTTGATTTGCACTTTCTGCGCCTAGCTGAAAGGCGTTAAAGAAAAGCACTTCTTGGGAGATAACCCAAGTTTCATTTTATTTACTGTATTGTTGAGTCTTGGAAGTTGTTTACTACTGTAGCAACCTCTCCTTATCATGTTTTTGTGCCAAGTAAAGTCTCTATGTTAAAGTTGATGCTAGATTTGGATTGCTGCAGAAACAGCATTGCTGTCTGTCACGAATTCGCGCAGATCTCTCTGTAGGTGAGTCAAAAAAATCTGAAAATTTACGTGAGTGATCCTAAGATATGTACGCAACTTTCATTAGTTTTGAGTTTTTCCTTTTGAGCAAGTTAAGTGCCCCTGAAAAATTCGTCTTTACGGACTGTTCTGTTTTTGACAGATTCTGCCTTTTATTTTGCATTGCCGCTTTTTCTATGTTGAATGAGTTTCTTTGTTCCATTAACTTTCAGAAGCTTTGTGCAATGTCCAGAAGTGTTAAGAATGATTTTGTCACCTCTGAATATGTGAATTTTTGATTATGCACTAACCCTCTAATGAGTTTGCTTGAAGTTTGGTGTGGAGGAAGTTTTCAAGGGTCAAGAGAAGAGGATGATATACTATGATCAAGAAGAGTGAAAGGTCTAAGCTTGGGGATGCCCCGGTGGTTCATCCCTGCATATTTTAAGAAGACTCAAGCATCTAAGCTTGGGGATGCCCAAGGCATCCCCTTCTTCATCGACAACTTATCAGGTCACTTCTAGTGAAACTATATTTTTATTCCATCACATCTTATGTTCTTTACTTGGAGCGTCGGTTTGCTTTTATTTTTGTTTTGGTTTGAATAAAGTTGGATCCCATCATCCTTATATTGGAGATATTACGCTCCGCTTTTTCATATGGAACACTTGTGTTCTTAATTGTGCTTTAATGTTCATGGCGAAGGCTGAAATTGCTTCGTTAAATTGCTATTTGGTTGGAATCAGAAAATGCTGCATATGGTTTGGAATAACTTGGCAATTGTTTGAGCTCTCATATATCATGTTTAAGCTCTTGCATCATGTAGTTTAATCTATTAATGGAGAACTACCGTAGAGCTTGTTTAATTTGGTTTGCATGATTGGTCTCTCTAAGTCTAGATATTTTCTGGTAAAGTGTTTGAACAACAAGGAAGACAGTGTAGAGTCTTATAATGCTTGCAATATGTTCTTGTGTAAGTTTTGCTGTACCTGTTCATACTTGTGTTTGCTTCAAACAACCTTGCTAGCCCAAACCTTGTACTGAGAGGAAATGCTTCTCGTGCATCCAAACACCTTGAGCCAAAACCCATGCCATTTGTGTCCACCATATCTACCTACTATGTGGTATTTTTCTGCCATTCCAAAGTAAATTACTTGAGTGCTACCTTTAAAATTTCATTCCTTTATCTTTGCAATATATAGCTCATGGGACAAATAGCTTAAAAACTATTGTGGTGATGAATATGTAGTTATGTGTCTTAATTCTTATAAGTTGCTTGTTGAGCGGTAACCATGTTTCTGGGGACGCCATCAACTTTTTACCTTTGTTGGATATCATGTGAGATGCTATGCATGTTCGTCTTGTCTGAAGTAAGTGCGATTTCATGATCAAATGGTTTGAGTATGCATATGTTAGAGAAGAACATTGGGCAGCCAACTAAAGCCATGTATCATGGTGGAAGTTTCAGTTTGGACATACAACCTCAATCTCTTATGAGAATACTATTTGTTGTTGAATGCTTAAGCATTAAAAGAGGAGTCCATTATCTGTTGTCTATGTTGTCCCGGTATGGATGTCTAAGTTGAGAATAATCAAAAGCGAGAAATCCAATGCGTGCTTTCTCCTTAGACCTTTGTACAGGCGGCATAGAGGTACCCCTTTGTGACACTTGGTTGAAACATATGTCATGTGATGATAATCCGTGTTATCCGAGCTGATTAGGACAAGGTGCGAGCACTATTAGTACTCTATGCATGAGACTTGCAACTTGTAGGAAGTATTATGCATAGCACATATGAATTATTACTACCGTTGACAAAATTGTTTCCATGTTTTCAAAACAAAAGCTCTAGCACAAAAATAGTAATCCATGCTTCCCTCTGAAGGACCATTCTTTTACTTTATGTTGAGTCAGTTTACCCACTTCTTTCTATCTTAGAAGCAAACACTTGTGTTAACTGTGTGCATTGATTCTTACATGTTTACTTATTGCACCTGTTATATTACTCTATGTTGACAAATATCCATGAGATATACATGTTACAAGTTGAAAGCAATTGCTGAAACTTAATCATCCTTTGTGTTGCTTCAATACATTCTACTTTGAATTTATTGCTTATGAGTTAGCTCTTATGCAAGTCTTGTTGATACTTGTCTTGAAAGTACTATTCATGAAAAGTTTTGCTATATGATTCATTTGTTTAGTCATTATCTTTGTTAGCAATCTTTTGCTTCAGATCACTCCATTCATCTCATATGCTTTACAATAATGTTGATCAAGATTATGTTGGTAGCATGTCACTTCAGAAATTATTTGTGTTATCGTTTACCTACTCGAGGGCGAGTAGGAACTAAGCTTGGGGATGCTTGATACGTCTCAAACGTATCCATAATTTATTATGTTCCATGCTACTTTTATGACAATACTTGAATGTTTTATACATACTTTACAGCATTATTACACATTTTCCGCCACTAACCTACTAACAAGATGCCGAAGATTGCTTTCTGCTGTTTTTGGTTTCAGAAATCCTAGTAAGGAAATATTCTCGGAATTGGACAAAATCAACGCCCAGGGTCCTATTTTTCCACGAAGCTTCCGGAAGACCGAAGGGTAACGAAGTGGGGCGACGAGGCGCCGCCACCATAGGGTCGCGCAGCGAGAGGGGGGCCCGCGCCGCCCTATGGTGTGGGCCCTCGCGCCGCCTCCTGACCTGCCCTTCCGCCTACTTAAAGCCTTCGTCGCGAATACCTGTACCGAGAGCCACGATACGGAAAACCTTCCAGACGCCGCCGCCGCCAATCCCATCTCGGGGATTCAGGAGATCGCCTCCGGCACCCTGCCGGAGAGGGGAATCATCACCGGAGGGGCTCTACATCATCATGCCCGCCTCCGGATTGATGTGTGAGTAGTTCATCCTTGGACTATGGGTCCATAGTAGCTAGATGGTTGTCTTCTCCGCTTGTGCTATCATTGTTTAGATCTTGTGAGCTGCCTAACATGATCAAGATCATCTATTTGTAATGCTACATGTTGTGTTTGGTGGGATCCGATGAATCTAGAATACTATGTTAAGTTGATTATCAATCTATCATATATGTGTTTTTTATGTTCTTGCATGCTCTCCGTTGCTAGTAGAGGCTCTGGCCAAGTTGATACTTGTAACTCCAAGAGGGAGTATTTATGCTCGATAGTGGGTTCATGCCTCCATTGAATCTGGGATCGTGACAGAGGTTCTAAGGTTGTGGATGTGCTATTGCTACTAGGGATAAAACATCAATGCTTTGTCTAAGGATATTTGTGTTGATTACATTACGCACCATACTTAATGCAATTATCTGTTGTTTGCAACTTAATACTGGAAGGGTGCGGATGCTAACCCGAAGGTGGATTATTTAGGCATAGATGCATGATGGATAGCGGTCTATGTACTTTGTCGTAATGCCCTGATTAAATCACATAGTAATCATCATTGATATGTATTGAATCTTTATTTGTCCCCCTGTAATTTGTTCACCCAGCATGTTAGTTATCTTATTGGAGAGACACCACTAGTGAACTGTGGACCCCGGTCCATTCTTTTACATCTGAATACATTCTACTGCAATTATTGTTCTTTGTTCTTTGCAAACAAACACCATCTTCCACTCGATACGCTTAATCCTTTGTTTTCAGCAAGCCGGTGAGATTGACAACCTCACTGTTACGTTGGGGCAAAGTATCTTGATTGTGTTCTGCAGGTTCCACGTTGGCGCCGGTTTCACTGGTGTTGCGCCGCACTACACTCCTCCACCAACAACCTTCACGTGCTTCTTGGCTCCTACTGGTTCGATAACCTTGGTTTCTTTCTGAGGGAAAACTTGCTGCTGTGTGCATCACGCCTTCCTCTTGGGGTTCCCAACGGACGTGTACATCTACGCGCATCATGGTGGCGCGCGGGTATACTCGCGGAACTTCCTCCACTTCCTCTTCATCCTCGCTCTTGACTTCTTCCTTCAAATCGGGGTCTTGAATATCTTCCTCCAAAGGATCCTTGTCCTTATTGTTGGAGACCATGGTGCTTCTAGATCAAAAACAGATCGTGGCAGAAACAACTAGAAACAAAACACGACGAGAAAATGATATACGGACCTCTGGGGATCCGGGGGATTATATAGCAGATATTTTCACGACAAAAGAAAGGTACTAGGCCGAAAACGAGTGGAAACGGGACGCCGAGGGGCTGTCCCCATAGGGCGGCGCGGCCAGGGTGGGGCTCGCGCTGGCCTATGGGGGCATGCCCTCGTGCGTCGCCTCCACTCCATTTCGATCTCGTAATTTTTCATATTTTTCAAAAATAGCAGAAATATTGTTCGGAAAGTTAAACGCGGACTTTTTATTACTAAAACTGTTACCTATTCAAAGTCGAACTCTGCAGAACTGTCAATTTGGTCTTTGATGAAAGCTTCCGGAGTCATCACTTGAATAACATCAATATCTTCATTATAAGAATCTCCAGAAATATAATGCTTGAGTCTTTGTCCATTCACCACTTGTGTAGCATCATCTTTCAGCGAGGCAATTTTTATTGCTCCTGAACGATACACCTCCTCAATGACATATGGTCCTTCCCATTTTGAGAGTAATTTCCCTGCAAAAAATCTGAGACGAGACCGATACAATAGGACTTTATCTCCAACATTAAATTCTCTTTTAATAATTCTTCTATCATGCCATTTCTTAACCTTCTCCTTAAAAAGTTTAGCATTTTCATAAGCTTCACTTCTCCATTCATCTAAAGAACTCAATTGAAGCAACCTCTTCTTACCGGCAAGTTTAAAATCTTTATTAAGTTCTCTTACAACCCAATAAGCTTTGTGCTCTAGTTCTAAAGGTAAATGACAAGCTTTTCCATAAACCATTTTATAAGGAGACATTCCCATAGGATTTTTATAAGCAGTTCTATAAGCCCACAATGCTTCCTTCAACTTAATAGCCCAATTTTTTCTAGATTTATTAACAGTCTTTTGCAAGATAGATTTAATTTCTCTATTTGATAATTCTACTTGCCCACTAGTTTGAGGATGATAAGCTGAAGCAATTCTATGATTAATACCATATCTAGCAAGAGTTTTTCTAAAACCACCATGAATAAAGTGAGAACCTCCATCAGTCATAATATATCTAGGTACTCCAAATCTAGGAAAAATAACATCTAAAAGCATTTTTAAAGAGGTCTCACCATCAGCACTTTTTGTAGGTATGGCTTCCACCCATTTAGTAACATAATCAACAACGACAAGTATATGAGTGTTACCTTCTGAAGAAGGGAAAGGACCCATGAAGTCAAATCCCCAACAATCAAATGGTTCAATAACAAGAGTGTAATTCATAGGCATTTCATTGCGTCTAGAGATATTACCAACTCTTTGACATTCATCACAAGATAAGATAAACTTCCTTGCATCTTTAAAAAGCGTTGGCCAATAAAAACCTGATTGTAGAACCTTTTGTGCGGTTCTATCTCCGGCGTGATGTCCTCCATAAACACTACCATGACACTTACTCAATATCTCTTGTTGTTCATATTCGGGAACACATCTTCGCATAATACCATCCACTCCTTCTTTATATAAGTGTGGGTCATCCCAAAAATAATGCCTTAAATCATAAAAGAATTTCCTCCTTTGCTGAGCTGAAAAGGTTGGAGGCAAGTATTTCAAAACAATAAAGTTAGCATAATCAGCATACCAAGGACTATCTCGCGAGCTCACCTTTATTACAGCCAATTGTTCATTTGGAAAACTATCATTAACAGGAACAGGATCATAAGCAATATTTTCCAATCTAGACAAATTATCAGCAACAGGATTATCAGCACCTTTCCTATCTACAATATGTAAATCAAATTCTTGCAAAAGAAGCACCCATCTAATAAGCCTTGGCTTAGCATCTTTCTTTTCCATAAGGTACCTAATTGCAGCATGATCAGTATGAATTGTGACTTTTGAATCAACAATATAAGATCTAAACTTGTCACATGCAAAAACTACGGCTAATAACTCTTTCTCAGTTGTAGCATAATTTCTTTGAGCAGCATCTAGAGTTTTACTAGCATAATGAATAACATTCAATTTTTTATCTACTCGCTGTCCAAGGACAGCACCTACAGCAAAATCACTAGCATCACACATAATTTCAAAAGGCAAATTCCAATCAGGAGGTTCAACTACAGGAGCAGTTGTTAAGGCTTTCTTTAGAGTTTCAAAAGCTTCCTTACAATCATCATCAAAAACAAAAGGTACATATTTTTGAAGAAGATTAGTAAGAGGCTTTGAAATTTTAGAGAAATCTTTAATAAATCTCCTATAAAAACCAGCATGACCAAGAATACTACGAATACCTTTAACATCCCTAGGATAGGGCATCTTCTCAATTGCTTCAACTTTAGCTCTATCAACTTCAATACCTCTCTCGGAAATTTTATGTCCCAATACAATTCCTTCATTAACCATAAAGTGGCATTTCTCCCAATTAAGAACAAGGTTAGTTTCTTCACATCTCTGCAAAACTTTATCAAGGTTTCGCAAGCAATTATCAAAAGAATTCCCATAGACAGAAAAATCATCCATGAATACCTCAACAATATTTTCACAAAAGCCATGAAAAATAGCAAACATGCATCTTTGAAAAGTAGCAGGCTGTAATGTCCCAGGTTTAGAGACAATCGAGGGGTAGATTTTAGAAAGGGATGTGCATTGCATGGTAAATTCTGGGGAAATTTCGCGCTTTTAAACAAAAACTGCATCGAAGGGGGACAAGTTTCTCTCTCGACACCTTACAGGGTTAGGGTTTCGAGAGTGCGACAAACTTGCTTCTCATCTAACTAAACTAGGGTTTTGAGAAGAGAGGAGAGTATTGCATCACAACTTAAGTTGCATGATTGAATTCAAACTTAAGTTGCATGATTGAATTCAAACCTAAGTTGAATTTGAATTTCAAATTCAAACATTAAATAAATATCTCATAATTCAATTGTGAGGAAATTCATTAAGTAAATTATAAATAATAAACAATATTGAACAAGTCAAATAATAAGTAAAGCTCATTAGAGAAAACTTTGAGCTTTATTGATTAACACAGAAGATACAATGTCTTTACAATATCCAGAAATAAAATAAAAGAATATTACAACATATTACAAGTATTGAACAAATGGAAAAAGAAAAAGTAAGAAATTACAAGTAATTGATCTATCCTAAACTACATAAGATGAACTTGATCTTCATCTTTGATCATCTCAATTGTCCCTGCACACACACAGAGATCAAATAATGGATTATGCCAAGTGGCATTGCCACTTGGCAGGTTAGTGAAACAAATGAAATTGAGAGGATATGACCAAGATCAGCCGAGCTGATCTTTCCACAGCTCAAGTCCCAAGCCTGATACACACACACACACACAGGTAGCACACACAGCATGTGTGCACGCACCACACCAAGCCACTTGTGTGTGCATGCTTCAGCACACACAACCACCGGTGAGTCACCAATAAATTGCCAGGCCTTGCGTCGACCAAGAGAGCAAGAGGAGGTTCATATATAAACTTTTTCAAGCCAAACCCTAACCATTTCATCGGCAGCAAGTCAAGGGTAAGAACACAAGCGAAAGGTAGAACAGCCACTGTGTTCAACCTATCCCCAATGACCACAACAAATTCATCAAGAACCTCAAGCCGACAAGGAGGAGCAGGGCAAGCCAATCAAACCACGAAGAAATCCTCTACAACAACAACTTTATCTAGGAGCTGGAGTGAGGTATACCAACACAACATGAGCAAGCAAGGTTTTGCTCATACTAATCCATCATATGCACAAGTCACAGAAGCAAAAGAGGGTAGAACCTGTTTTTATCATCATGTGGCTACCAGCCATAGGATGCAAGCAAAATAAGGGTAAAGCCATTAGGATTGTGTCCAAGGGAACACTGATTAAGCCAACAGAATTAAAAGTGCCATAACCAGGGAAATCCATCAAGGAACTACACCCTATCCAGCTACCCAGATTCCAGTAGCACCACACAGCGGGTCAAGCCATCAGAATGTTGGACAACTACTTGTCCAGCATGATTTCAACATCAAATAACCTAGCAGCCCATGGAAGACTACCAGGATAATGCATAGGAGCATCCATCAAAGGCAGGAGCAACCATTTCTAGCAGATCAAGTCTGCTAGGGTGACATCAGCTACCTAGCCACTTAAAAAGATCACCAAAGCATCACATGATCACCCAGTAGGGCTCAGGATAAGCTAGGGTACCCAACCAGTGGTTGGCATCCCTCTAGCCTCATTATTCCATCCATTAGATCATTACTGCTAAGCAGTTCACATCATTTATCCATCTAATAAAGCCAGGAAACACAGATAAATGAAACAGACAAGTAATCCAAGCACCATCTTGCCAGTGATCCAAGGATCACTGCAAGCATCAGTTGATGCTTGAGCAAGCATCACCTGGCACCAGCACAAGCTATGGTGTCACACAAGTCAAGAATAAGCATCGAGAGGCACCGACAGTGATTAGCCAGCAACAATCAAGCGGTGATGATCACGGGATCATCGAGAGCTTGACAAAGTATGCAAGTGCTTGTCAGAGACAAGCCTGGCATCCATTCATGAATTATATAAATTAAACAGCCACAGTTAAGCAACAATTGAATCACAGATAATCACATAAACCATTTTATGATTGTATCTAGAAGCACATCATCAAGGAATTGATGTATATGGACAACAATTAAGCAAGGCAGAGCCTACCATGAGCCAGCAACCTTTAATCATCACACAAACAGCACTGGTACTTGCTAAACAGCAAGAATCACTCAAAGTAGTGAACCAGGGGAGCCAGGGCATAGCACAGCACAAGCAAGCAAGCAACATCAATGGCTAGGGATGCTCAGATGAGCATCTAGATCAATAATAACATGCATAACCACAAGGGTGAATAGAGACAGTAAACAAAGGAGGCATACGCCACAGTAGGGTGAGCACACGCGCAGAGACTAGGGCAAGTAGAGCAGCAGTGAGACAAACACTGGCATGGCCATGGCAACAATGGCCAAGGCCAGTTGAGCACAGCAGCACGAACAGCAGTAGCACGACGGCAGAACGGCACGGCACGAACGGCGGTGCACGGCTAGCTGACGGCAGCGAGCATGGGCACGGCAGGCATCTCCACGAAATGGAGCAGCCGTGGCGAGCTAGAGGAGGAAGAAGAACAAGCAGGAGAGGGAAAGAGGGAGGCGCACTTACCAGGGGTCGAGCACACCGGCGCAACCATGGCAGCCATGGCGGCACACGCCGGAGCGCGGCGGCGCCAGGCCAAGCCAAGCCATGGCGACACCACATCACCACCCGTACCACGGCGGCAAAGCCACGGCGGCGCCTTAGCACCAGAGCGCCAGGAGCAGCGGGATCGCGCGGATCCCGTAACCCTAGCCATGGCGATGGGGGTCGAGGACGAGCGGGAGCAGCGCTTGCTCCAGATCGACGTGGACAGATCGACGCGCCGTCATGAGGCGAGTCGATGCGCCCACGAGGACCAAGTCCGGCGGAGCTCGCCGGAATCGAGCGGCGACGGCGGAGGCGCGAGGTCGCCAGAGAGGGGATTAGGGTTAGGGTTTCGGACGCGAGAGAGAGAGGAGTGAGGCTGGTCGAGCCGGACCAGGTGGGTCGGTTCGACCTAACCCACTGAGGTAGGCCCAGGGGCAAAACTGCCATTTCACAATTCTTTAAAATACAGAAACTTTGAAAATACACAATAAATGTTTTATAGCTCTAAAAAAATAATTAAAAATATGAAAACCACTCAGTATAAAAAACTCTATCATAATAAAATATGAAAATGAATTTTTGAAGTTAAACAAGAATAAGCTCAAATTTGATGATTTAAATAATCATTTAAATCACACATTTAATTTTCAATAATGAAAATAAGTCCATAAATTCTTTTGGACTTTAAAAACACCTTGACAACATTTCAAGGTTGTATTTTACCCTAAACAGAGTATCCTTAAATTATTCTTAGTATTAACCTCTCACATGAAATAATAAGACATCGGAAGGGGGGACAAACCCTAAAATTGGAATGCATGCATAATTGCTTCTTTAACCATTGCCCTTATCGGACAATGATGCTATTTTTCAGCAACAGAGGACAAGGGTCAGTCCACACCATCCAACTGCAACACTTTGCAGTGTTCAGGCAAGTTCATCGCTTGCTCATGTCATTTGAGTATTTTTACCAAATTACTTGCAAAGTACTATGTTTATCACTATTGCATAAAAAGCAAAACCACTATTTTCATAACTATGAATATGACTAAGTGGTGGGCAATGGAACCATGGATTGTGTTGATATGGTGGAGGTTCCATTGCAAGGGTTTATATCCATCTAGGATTAAACAACAAATGTCGTCCAGTGATTCTTGTGCCGTAAAACCCGTGTTCACCATAAGATCTGGAGTGGGACGGAGTAGTCAAAAGTGTTTCCACCTCTCGTTCATCAACGGATGCGCATTACCGGATGCACTTGATCTCGAGAGACAAGATGCAGTGGGAAACCCGTAGAAGTTCCCACGGTAATGTGGTCTATGATGGGTTGCAACTGCCGGCGTAGGGATGTATGGTAGAGCCCTGCATTGTCGTCGTGGTCGGGGCCCATCCTTAATTGGTGTAAGTGAACCGGCGTGGACCCAGGGTCGGAGATTGCAACAAAGGGTGGGTGTGCGAGGTAGCGGAGGAACATGATTGACTAGGACCTTATACCGGGCCTCACACCAAAGGAAGTGTGGACGAAAGTGTAACCCTCCGGGCAATGGCTAAGCAACACGAAGAGCCGGGAGGCTCCCAAGGCCGCTTAGTGGACCCTGGCACCTCGCGTCGTCCCGCAAATCTTCCGGCCACGTCCTGGCGGTTGCTAGGGCGTGCCACCTGACCTAGACCCGATCAGGAAGGTGTTAGAGTGCTTCGATTGTTCCTGCATGGTAGACACGTAAACATTAAATACGAGCCCTATCGGCTCTCAGGTTGCCCTGTGGATCGGCTCAAGGAGCCGATCGCCCCATGTTTCACGTTGGATTTACAATGGCATGGGGATCCTGCTTGATCAGAACAAAGCTAAAGCGATCCACGACAGTTTAGGGTTTTCACCGCATAACCGGAACGTCCTACGTGCGATCGGGCCTAGCAGCTACGGAAGATGATGCAAACTACCCCTACGAGAGGCCTAAAAACCAACATAACGTTGATTCCCGGAACATCCCTTGCAGGGACGGTGAACAACACCTAACGCACTACCGGATCCTCCGACCCCAGCATAAGGCCTAACTATGCAGATATTAAACTAATCCTTGCGGAGCAAGGAGCAACTATAACGGATCGGATCTACTAAGTAACGAATAAGCAAGATGCTGCCCTTACACCCAGATAGGTGTAAGGGCAGCTAGGTGTCGAGGGACGGCATTGCCACGCAGATATGCACGCGAAAGCATCAATGCAAGCCCCTAGACACCTAAGGATAAATAGTACTGCTCGCCATCAACAAGGCTTCAGCACGAGCAGTACAAGGTAGACGAATAAACGTATACTGCCTAGATCGCTAGATGCGATCTAGGCAGCATGGTGCTTACCCGGGAGAAACCCTCGAAGAAAGGGGTGGCGATGCGCCTGATTTGTGTTGGTTGAACGATGATTGTCCTCCTTTTCCGATAACCCTAGATACATATTTATAGTCCAAGGGACTTTCTAATTGAGGCGTGCACCTAACCGTGCACGGGCCGGACTCTATCTCTTTAATCTAAATTACAATGCGATCTACTATATTACAGATACACGGGCAATTTAGCCCAAACTCTTAGCGCAAGGCCGCTTCGAAGATGCTCCACGTGTACGTCCTTCAAGCCCATCTTCACTTACGGCCCATCTCCTGATTTGGCCAAAATCGGGTGGTAACACATGCCCCCTGGTTTTGATAATGATAATTGCAAAACCATCTGTCTCCTTCGAAGGGTCATGTCGTGGCAGAACCGTCGCAGTTTTCTTCATGATGACGTCTTGCCTTCTCAACTCCCTGCACGATTTGACGGTTCTGGCACCACGTCCTTGGGAACTGCTTAGGCATTAAACCACTATATCCCCCTTTTTATTTGGCCACTTCCTGTAGTTCCCTTCTTCATCCCCCTGCTCCACAGTAGCCATCGGCAAACCAAAAAACCCTCCTTAGCCCCCATGGATTCTTCCTCCTCCTCCGTTTCCTCTGGCCTGTCTCTCCAGTCCTCCTCCTCCAGCGAGCTCGAGCAGGAGGTCGATCTGATGGCCATCTACGAGGCCCGCGCCCCAGAGCATTGGGACGCGCGGGACTGGGACTCCTCCAAAGAGTCGGAAGACGACGAACCCCTCACCGACGGGGAAGAAGACCTTCAGTTCCTCATTGACGGGGAGCTGGAGGCAACAAGCGAGGACGACCTCTTCCCCTGGGAGGGGAGCTTTTCCTCCGACGAGGAGGAAGAAGAGGAGGAAGAAGACGACGACTCCCTCGAGGGTTACCCGCCAGCGAAACGCCTCCGCATGTGGTGGGACGACGACGACAGCGATGATGAAGAGGACGAAGCTCCCGCAGAGGGCTACGGGAGCAGCGACGAGGAGCCCGTCGGTAGCAGCGCCGATGGGAGCTCCAAGGATGATGATGAGGGCAGTGACGGCCCATAGACTAGGATCGACTAGTGTAGACCTAGCAGCAGTAGATTGGTCAACAGACCCTTCCTTTGTTCTCCCTTTCTTAAGCAATCGGCCCTTCCTGTATAAGAAATCTGGTTTATCAATGAAGAATTTCTCCAATTTGATTTTACCGATTCTTTTTTATGCTAATTTAGCCGATTGCCAACTCGATCGATGTTTAATGAGCCGATCTCCGCGCATCGATCCCCCCATGATCCACTCTTCCTCTTTTTGTCATCGGAGTGATCGTGAATTTGGTCAATGCTCGATAAATCAATGTCTGCGGGACCAGCCGATGACTCTCCAATCGGCTTCTAAAAAGAGCATCCATGAGGCCAGCTGCCCCCGAGCCCCAGCCGAGGTGAAAACAGTGATGAGGACCCGTAGTTTAGACAAACAGTCCCGGGCTTGATCACGTCGAAAGAGATATCACGCAGGGCCAACCAGCCGATCACCTTTCTTCCATTGTCGGCCGATACTTTAGATGATCACCCATAGCTCAATAAGCAACAGGCTATCTTGGATACCAGCTCTCTCCTGACACTGGCAGCTGGCAGAGGCAACTTTGGGCACTCGTACTAGAGTCGATGGCTGTGTATCGGCTTTGCACCATGAGACACCTCAAACAGGATCATGACTCTTACCAGATTAAAAATCAGCTTCCTCTAGCAAAGGATCCTTCAGGGCAAACTGCCCCCCGAGCTTCTTCCGTTCAAGTCCTACGCCTTGCTGATCAGATTAGCTCATCATCTTTGGCAGGCTACTGCAGCTCCTGGTGAGGATGTTTCCTGATGCTCTCCCGACTTTGGTCACAACAACCTTTGACAGAACGCCGACCAAGTCACCCCTTAGCCAAACCTTAAGCAAGAAATATCATAGCCGATCGCTTCATCATCGACTGTCCTCCTGGTCTTAGAAGAGACATGCTCCTTCGTCGGGCTCACCCTTACCCTGAACTGCATGTCGGTGCGCTCCTGTAGTTGATCGGGTCGTGATCCCTTAAACTTGCCCCAACCGATATCGCTAACACATGTCTGCCGCTTCGCTAGCACTGCTGGACTTGAAGGTCTGCTAACGGAGCCAACAACAATTCCACTGAGGGGCTCCTTCAGTAGAGCCTCGCTACATAACTTGATGACTGCTCCATTAGGCTTCCGCTGGTAACAGTTGCATCCCTTGAGTCGATGACCGTGCATCGGCTTTCTTATTCTTAAGTCGATGTCTATGCATCGGCTGTGCCCAAATTTTTTGGAATTTTCCATTGTTTATGGCCGATTTATTTATGCATCGGCCCCCCATACTCGAGCTGCTCTGCTGGATATTCGACATCCGTTCCCAGCTTCGTATCCTCGTGTCTCATCCATCTATGTGCCCCCCGAGCCGATTCTGTCAAGTAATTGATGGTATCGGCTCTTCAGGCATCTGTTGGATCAATGCTGAACACAGACAAAGGTATGTTGAGGATAGTTTTGGCCGATTGCGGGAATCGGCCTCCTTTTCCGTTGCAATGCTTTGACGATGGTTTGCAACTTCTTGGATTTCCACTGTAGCTACGTGACATGTTGGAGATAAGATCCTTTGCTTTTCATTTTTTTGAGGGCCGATCTCAGGGATCGGCCTTGCCACGTACGTCCAATGTCTTGGACCTGCTACTCTGTTAGGCCGGTGGATAAAACCAGCCTTACCCCATTTTTCGAAGCTTCGATGCGCTCACAACCCTCTAAACTGATTCCAGAGAGCGGCTCTTGGTTATCTGCTTCCCACACACTCATGGCAGCTAACGATATCTCGATTGAGTCATCCGCCTGAACGACTTCCACTTCATCTCCATCCCACTGTATGATGCATTGGTGCATTGTAGATGGAATGCAACAGTTAGCATGAATCCAGTCCCTTCCCAATAGGACGGCGTAATTGCTTTTGCTGTCGACGATGAAGAACGCGGTAGGTATGGTCTTCCGGCCTACAGTAAGCTCTACATTCAGAACACCTTTCGCTTCTGACGCCTGGCCGTTGAAGTCGCTTAATGTGATGTTGGTCTTGATCAGATCATCGCTGGAATGCCCCAAACGACGTAGCATGGAATACGGCATTATGTTGACTGCCGCTCCGGTATCAACCAACATCTTGCTGACAGGCTGCCCGTTGATGTAACCCCTCAAGTATAGGGCTTTCAGATGCCTGTAGCTTCTATCTCGTGGCTTCTCAAAGATAACTGGTCGTGGACCGCAGTCGAATTGAGCCACTGAAACTTCCTCGTCGCTTGGAGCGCGAAACTCCGACGGGAGTATAAACACCATGTTTGTGTCAGCCGATGTCTCTGCATCGGCATCAGCCGATGCCTGTGCATCGGCTTTCGCCTGTTTTGGGCGCCATACTTTCTTTGGCGGGCGCGCCTTCGTCTCCACTGTTTGCTGAATTTTCGCGGCCAGATCGGGCCGCGCTCTTCTCAACGTGTACAGGTACTGTGCCTCGGCTTCTTCCAGGTTTCGCAGCCGCTGCACTCTACGCTTCTGAGAATGGCTGAGTCCATCAGGGCACCACCTTGGTCGGTGATACCTATCTTCTTCTCCATCTGACTCCTCGAAGTCTTCTTCTTGAGATGACTCAGCTTGCTTGTTATGAGGTGGGAGAGGTCCTAGACGCTCGAACACTGAGACTTCGTTTGTCCTTCTTCTTTGCTGTTTGCATTCTGGGCAATTCTCGATTCTTGGCAATCGGCTCATTCCTGAGTCCCAGCAATGTTTGAAGAAGGGACAGTCCCAGTGCTTATCCACGTTGTCTTGCTCCTTGACCTCCCCCTAGCGTACGTTCGTACCCGTCGTCGTTCGTCGGACGGTACCTTCTGTCAGCCGGATCTACCGACGATATCTTTCGTCGTCTTCGTCGTAGCGCCGACGTCGGTCGTACTGCTGCTCATATTTGTTGAGGAGATGCACGGAGAGTGGGCGCTGATACCGTATACTTCTCACCTCCTCCTCGGTTAGGTACCGTCTATCATCATCTTGGGGCCGGTCGCGTGGAACGGCCTCCTCTTTATCCTTGCCACGAGAGTGGCTGCTCTCTGCTTTATCTTTGCCATGGCGGATCACAAACCCTGCCATATTGACATCAAAAGAGAACCCTGGCTCCCTTATGGAGTGGCTTAGGTCCACCATGTTGACGTCCGGAAACGGACGCATGTCTACCTTCATGGCAAACTGTCCGAAAGTTAATCGGCCTGATTCTATCGCCATCTGAATTTGTGCGCGTAATACTTTGCAGTCGTTGGTGGCGTGCGTGAACGTATGATGCCATTTGCAGTATGGCCTTTTGTTCATCTCTTGTGCCGTAGGGATCTTGTGGCCTTCAGGGAGCTTCAACTGTTTCTCTTTCAGTAGCAGATCGAAGATCTGTTCAGTTTTGCTCACATCAAAGTCCAACCCTCTTGGAGGCCCTGGCGGGTTCACCCATTTGCAGGACACAGGTACTGGCGTCCGAGTCCACTCGGCTACTGCGACTTCCTGATCTTCCGCAGAATCTTCATCCTCATCAGCATTGACCAGGGTTATCGCGCGCTTGAACTTGTCCTGGTACAGTTCTGGATGGCGCTGTTCATATAAGGTCAGCCTACTGACCAGGTGCGTCAACGAGTTGTACTCCACTTGGAACGTCAGATCTTTGAATGACGCTGCAAGGCCTGCCACGGCCAGCTCGACTGCTTCTTTCTCAGTTAAATGAACCGAATAGCATCGGTTCTTGACAGTTCTGAAACGCTGAATGTACTCAGACACTGTCTCTCCTCGCCTCTGCCGAACCTGTGCTAGTTCGGCAATACCAGCTTCAGTAGCTTCTGAATGATATTGGGTGTGAAATTGTTCCTCCAACTGCTTCCATGATCGTACTGAATTTGGCTGCAGCGAGGTGTACCATCCAAAAGCTGGACCGGTGAGGGATTGCGAGAAGAACCTCACCCGTAGCTCATCCGATGCCGAAACCATGCCCAGCTGGGCCAAGTATCGGCTCACGTGCTCGATGGAGCTAGATCCTTCTGACCCACTGAATTTGTTGAAGTCCGGAAGCCGGTACTTAGGTGGTAGTGGGATCAGGTCGAACTCATTGGGGTACGGCTTGGAATAGCCGATTATCTTCTTCTTCGGCAAGATGCCGAACTGATCTCTCAGGACTGCACTGATCTGATCTGCGGTGGAGGTAGTGGCAGCTGAGCTTTCCTGGACTGGTGCAGTGGCATACTTGGCTAGCCACGCCTGTTTCTCAGCTTCTGCTCCCAAACTCCCCGCCGCTGCAGTCGTTCCTCCTGCCGGAACAATGGCTCCTGCTCCGGCAATCCCTCCTGTTGGAGCCTGGATCGCCTGCGTCCAGTTGTTGCAGTCCGGCACAAACGTGCACACGTATCCGTGTGGGATCTCCTTGGGCGGCTCATATAAGAACTGGTAGTCGCCCGGATCACCTCCAACCTTGTAGACAACGTATGCCGGTGAACCTTGTTGTTGTGGAGCTGCCATCGAGTACGGCAATGGTGGCCTGGTGTGGAGTTGCACTTCTCCTTGGTGAGTCCCTAGAGCAGGTCCTGAAGGGGAGTACCGACGCTCCATGATTTCTTGCACCACCCGGAGCGCAACGCGCTCCAACGAATTCACCAGGCTCTCAGAATGCCGATGTAGCGAATGAGCCACCACGTAGTTGATTTCCTGTCGCAGGGCTCTGGTACGTTCATCTGAAGGGAGGGATAAATCCAACCCATCGAGGACACCTTGTGGCGTGAATCCTTTGAACCTGATGCCGTGCGAACGGGTCTTCTCAAAGGAGCCGATGAGTTCGGCTTCAACGATGGCCTTCAGCTCATCGTACTTCTTCTTATGATCAGGAGGAAGATCCTCGTATGTGATCTGTTCCTCTGCCATCTCGGATGTCGGTGTTGACGTGGATGTTGCAGAAGATGGTCCCACCGGGCGTGCCAGAATGTGTTACCCTCCAAAACCCACCGACGGGCAATGGCTAAGCAACACGAAGAGCCGGGAGGCTCCCAAGGCCGCTTAGTGGACCCTGGCACCTCGCGTCGTCCCGCAAATCTTCCAGCCACGTCCTGGCGGTTGCTAGGGCGTGCCACCTGACCTAGACCCGATCAGGAAGGTGTTAGAGTGCTTCGATTGTTCCTGCATGGTAGACACGTAAACATTAAATACGAGCCCTATCGGCTCTCAGGTTGCCCTGTGGATCGGCTCAAGGAGCCGATCGCCCCATGTTTCACGTTGGATTTACAATGGCATGGGGATCCTGCTTGATCAAAACAAAGCTAAAGCGATCCACGACAGTTTAGGGTTTTCACCGCATAACCGGAACGTCCTACGTGCGATCGGGCCTAGCAGCTACGGAAGATGATGCAAACTACCCCTACGAGAGGCCTAAAAACCAACATAACGTTGATTCCCGGAACATCCCTTGCAGGGACGGTGAACAACACCTAACGCACTACCGGATCGTCCGACCCCAGCATAAGGCCTAACTATGCAGATATTAAACTAATCCTTGCGGAGCAAGGAGCAACTATAACGGATCGGATCTACTAAGTAACGAACAAGCAAGATGCTGCCCTTACACCCAGATAGGTGTAAGGGCAGCTAGGTGTCGAGGGACGGCATTGCCACGCAGATATGCACGCGAAAGCATCAATGCAAGCCCCTAGACACCTAAGGATAAATAGTACTGCTCGCCATCAACAAGGCTTCAGCACGAGCAGTACAAGGTAGACGAATAAACGTATACTGCCTAGATCGCTAGATGCGATCTAGGCAGCATGGTGCTTACCCGGGAGAAACCCTCGAAGAAAGGGGTGGCGATGCGCCTGATTTGTGTTGGTTGAACGATGATTGTCCTCCTTTTCCGATAACCCTAGATACATATTTATAGTCCAAGGGACTTTCTAATTGAGGCGTGCACCTAACCGTGCACGGGCCAGACTCTATCTCTTTAATCTAAATTACAATGCGATCTACTATATTACAGATACACGGGCACTCGAAGATGCTCCACGTGTACGTCCTTCAAGCCCATCTTCACTTACGGCCCATCTCCTGATTTGGCCAAAATCGGGTGGGAAAGCTGCCCGGTTGGCACCAAGGTTAAGATCTCTTATGGGTAAAGTAACACACCTCTGCAGAGTGTAACGAATCGTGACCAGTCACTCCTTGTTCCGGGATTTGGAACTGCGAACGCTGCCGGAAAGGAACTCCATGAAGTTCTAGTCAACCGGTGAAGGCTGACGGACATAGTTCTTCTGAATAAAAGCAACCTTTTGAAGAAATGGTTATCAAAACCTGCATGGTATCAGACTTTCTGGTCTGGTATCGTAGATAGTGCATTAAACACCTCTTTCCTAATATGAACTTGTTGAGTACGCTCGTACTCATACCACTCTTAAATCCCCTGCTTAGATTGTCTGAACCATCTGGAGGAGGACAACGACGACCCTGAAGGAGCCGAAGTCATCGGCTATGAAGAACCAGACCTCTCTGGAGGTGTTGAAGGCGTAGACTATCTCATAGTCTACGGAACCGGGGGGTTCCGGAGGAGAGGCTTAGGACTAGTAATAGTAGTAGTACCGAGCAGTGCGAACTCATAGTATTTAGCTGCTCGAGGAGAATAAATGTATAATCTAGTGAGACTCTTATATTGTAAGTTAAGTTGGGTTCGCCTCGAACCCAGGAGTATCCCTCTTAGGACCCAAGAGGAGCTCCGGGATGATATGTACATATTGCTTGTAATAATAAATGAATGAGTTATGGACCTGCTATGTTCTGTTGTACTACTCTGAGGGATGTAATATTTGCGGATTGGTACTTCGTGAATGTTATATCAACGACTGGCATACTACAACATGCAGTGGTATGCAGGGTCACCACAATTACACAAACCAAAAGGCATACGCCTATAAGCATAAGTTTCATAGGGACAAGTGAAAGTGGTTTTCTCATGATCTTTAGCTTTAACAGCAATTTGTGAAAACCCAGAATAACCATCAAGAAAGAAATGAGTATTTTTAGACAACCTTTCTAACATTTGATCAATAAATGGTAAAGGGTAATGATCTTTCTTAGTAACTTTATTAACTTTTCGAAAATCAATGCACATTCTATACCCTACAACTACTCTTTGAGGAATGAGCTCATCATTATCATTAGGTACAACAGTTATTCCTCCTTTCTTAGGAACACAATGTACAGGACTAACCCATCTACTATCAGCAATAGGATATATAATACCAGCTTCAAGAAGTTTTAATACCTCATTCCTTACCACATCCTTCATCTTAGGAATTAGACGACGCTGATGTTCAACAACAGGTTTTGCATCATCTTCCATGTTGATGGCATGTTGGCAAATAGCGGGAGAAATCCCCTTCAAGTCATCAAGAGTGTAGCCAATAGCTCCTCGGTGTTTCTTCAATATTTCCAATAACCTTTCTTCTTCAAAATCTGAAAGCTTAGCACTAATAATAACAGGATATGTTTTCTTATCATCAATATAAGCATACTTAAGATTATCAGGTAATGGTTTCAAATCAAATACAGGATCTTCCTTTGGTGGTGGTGTTACACCTAGATCTTCAACCGGTAAGTCATGTTTAAGAATGGGTTGACGAAGGAAAATTTCATCAAGCTCATCCCTTTCTTCCCTAAATACTTCACTCTCACTATCCTCCAAATGTTGCTGCAAAGGATTATTAGGAGCAAGAGCAATAGATGCACACTGTTCAACTCTAAAATCATCATTAGGCAAATCAGCTTTATAAGGAGTTTTGGCAAATTTAGAGAAGTTAAACTCATAAGATTCACCAGCAAATTTAGTAACAATTTTCTCTTTCTTGCAATCTATAACAGCTCCACAAGTATTTAGAAAAGGTCTACCAAAAATAATAGGACAAGACTTACTAGCAGCAGAACCAAGTACCAAAAAGTCAGCAGGATATTTAATCTTACCACATAGAACTTCCACATCTCGAACAATACCAATAGGAGAGATAGTTTCTCTATTAGCTAGCCGAATAACCACATCAATATCTTCAAGTTCACAAGAACCAATTTCATGCATGATTTCCGTGTAGAGCTCATAAGGAATGGCACTAATACTTGCACCAATGTCGCATAAACCATAATAGCAATGATCACCAATTCGAACAGAGAGCACAGGAACACTGGCTTTCCTAGACTTATTAGGATGCGAAACAATATTAGAAGCATCTTCACAGAAAATAATATGACCATCTTCTACATTTTCAGTCACAAGATCTTTAACTATTGCAACAGCAGGTTCAACCTTTATTCTTCAGGTTCTATAGGTTTCTTTGCACTTTTATTAACTACACTAGTTATAACAGAATACTCCTTCATTTTAGCAGGGAAAGGAGTTTTTTCAATATAAGCTTCAGGAAGAACATGATCAACAATTTTAATTTCAATACATTTACCTATAGGTGAATCAGTTTTATCTTTATAAGGTTCATGATACTTATCAAAATTCTTCCTAGGCAATTCAAAATGAGAGGCAAAAGCTTTATAAAAATTTGCAACAACTTGAGAGTCAAGACCATATGTAGCACTCATATTACGAAATTTATCAGTATCCATAAAAGTTTCAATGCATTCATAATCATAATTTATACCTGACACTCTACCTTTGTCATTCTCCCATCCTTCAGTATTTTCTTGGATTCGATCAAGAAGGTCCCATTTAAACTCTTCTTTATTGCGTGTGAATGATCCAGAACAAGTAGTATCCAGCAAGGTTTTATCTTGAAAAGAAAGTCTTGCATAGAAATTATCAATGATAATATTACCAGGAAGCTCATGAATGGGGCATTTGAGCATTAAAGACTTCAATCTCCCCCACGCTTGGGCAATACTCTCTCCATCATGAGGCCAGAAATTATATATACGGTTTCGGTCTTTGTGAATTTCACTTGGAGGATAGAACTTAGAATAAAATAGAGGCACAATATCCTTCCAATCAAGAGAACGCCCATCCTTCAGCAGTTTATACCAATGCGCCGCTTTACCAGATAGCGACATAACAAATAATTTCTTCCTAACTTCATCCATTGAAATACCTGCACACTTGAATAACCCGCATAATTCATGTAAAAACAGTAAATGATCTCCAGGATGAACAGTTCCATCCCCTTCATAGCGGTTATCCACAACACGTTCAATAATTTTCATAGGTATTTTATACGGTATTACTTCCTCACCTGGCGCCTCATCCACTACCGTTGCAGTAGTAGTAGATTTCCCAAATAGAAATTCAAGAGAAGATCTCTCCATAATGACTTATAGCAGCAGCAGAAACAAAATCAGCACGTACAGTAAAAGTTTCCTTACCAATTCCTCTTACCAATAGCGCTTCACTCCCCGCAACGGCGCTAGAAAATAGTCTTGATGACCCACAAGTATAGGGGTGTATCGTAGTACGATAAATAAGAGTGTCGAACCCAACGAGGAGCAGAAGGTGTTGACAAGCAGTTTCGATGAAGGATTCACTGTAAATGCTCACAGACAAGTTTTCAGGGGGTTTTGATATAGCAGATAAATAAAGTACAAGTAAGTAAAATGCAAGAGTAATAATTGCAGCAAGTGGCCCAATCCTTTTTAGCACAAAGGACAAGCCGGTTTGTTTACTTATAATGACCAAACGTTCTTGAGGACACACGGGGATTTAGTCTAGTGCTTTCGCTTCATATAGTTGATTAATCTTCATTGTTTTGATAAGTGTTGTGTGGGTGAACCTATGCTAATGCACCGCCCTTCCTAGGACTAATACATACTTGTGATTATACCCCTTGCAAGCATCCGCAAATACAAGAAAGTAATTAAGATAAATCTAACCACAGCCTTAAACTCTAAGATCCTGCTATCCCTCCTGCATCGATATACCAACGGGGGTTCAGGTTGTTGTCACTCCGGCAACCCCACAATTAGCAAACGAATACAAGATGTACTCCCCTAGGCCCATAAAGGTGAAGTATCATGTAGTCGACGTTCACATGACACCACTAGAAGAATAACACCACAACTTAAATATCAAACCATTAAATATTACTCAACATAATTCACTACTAACATTTAGACTTCACCCATGTCCTCAAGAACTAAACGAACTACTCACGAGACATCATATGGAACATAATCAGAGGTGATATGATGATGAATAACAATCTGAACATAAACCTTGGTTCAATGGTTTCACTCAATAGCATCAATAACAAGTAGTAATCAACACCGGGAAAGTTTCCCCTATCAAACAATCAAGATTCAACCCTAGATGTTACAGCGGTGACGAGGTGCAGCGGTGGAGATGGTGGTGTAGATGGTGGAGATGATGATGATGATCCCAATGATGTCCAGCTCGATGACGGTGACGATGGCGACGATTACCCCTCCGGGAGGGAATTTCCCCTGCCCGAGAGCTCTTTTCTCTGCTTTCTCATGTCGGTTTATTGAGCTCAGTTTCGCTTGGGGACAAGCGAGGTCTAAGCTTGGGGGGAGTTGATACGTCCAATTTGCATCACTATTTTGTATCATAATTTGCTATTATTCATTGATATATTTCATATTGGGACACAATACTTATGTTATTTCACCTATTTTGCATGTTTCATCATTATTGGAGGATCGAGCACCGGAGCCAGGATTCTGCTGGAAAAAGCACCGTCAGAACGCAATATTTAGGAAGATCAACTGTGGAAGGGAATTTCACGAAAATTCCTATTTTTCCAGATGACGGAGGGAGCCAGAAGGGGAAGAAGAGAGGAGCCACTGTGGGCCCAGACCACAGGGCGGCGCGGCCCAGGCCGGCCGCGCCACCCTGTGCTGGGGGGCCACGACCCTTTCGCCTCCTTTTCGCGTACTCCTTCGTCCCGAAAACCTAAGCCACGGGGACCTCACGAAGGGTTACAGCCGCCTCTGCGGGGCGGAGAACACCAGAGAGAAAAGAGCTCTCCGGCGGGCAGGAATCCGCCGGGAAATTCCCTCCCGGAGGGGGAAATCGACGCCATCGCCATCGTCATCGAGCGGGACATCATCTCCATCATCATCATCATCATCTCCACCATCTACACCGCCATCACCACCGCTGCACCTCGTCATCGCTGTAGCAATTCGGGTTAAATCTTGATTGTTTG
This sequence comes from Lolium multiflorum, assembly GCA_030979885.1. NCBI lineage: Eukaryota > Viridiplantae > Streptophyta > Magnoliopsida > Poales > Poaceae > Lolium > Lolium multiflorum. The sequence goes on from CM061747.1 coordinate 246,900,436, forward strand.
ATAGGGGAAACTCTCCCGGTGTTATTCTATACTTGTTGTAGATGCTATTGAGTGAAACCATTGAACCAAGGTTTATGTTCAGATTGTTATTCATCATCATATCACCTCTGATTGTATTCCATATGATGTCTCGTGAGTAGTTCGTTTAGTTCTTGAGGACATGGGTGAAGTCTAAATGCTAGTAGTGAATTATGGTTGAGTAATATTCAATGTTATGATATTTAAGTTGTGGTGTCATTCTTCTAGTGGTGTCGTGTGAACGTCGACTACACGACACTTCACCATTTATGGGCCTAGGGGAGTGCATCTTGTATTCGGTTGCTAATTGCGGGGTTGCCGGAGTGACAGAAACCTGAGCCCCCGTTAGTATATCGATGCAGGAGGGATCGCAGGATCTCAGAGTTTAAGGCTGTGGTTAGATTTATCTTAATTACTTTCTTGTAGTTGCGGATGCTTGCAAGGGGTATAATCACAAGTATGTATTAGTCCTAGGAAGGGCGGTGCATTAGCATAGGTTCACCCACACAACACTTATCAAAACAATGAAGATTAATCAGCTGTATGTAGCGAAAGCACTAGACTAAAATTCCCATGTGTCCTCAGAACGTTTGGTCATTATAAGTAAACAAACCGGCTTGTCCTTTGTGCTAAAAAGGATTGGGCCACTCGCTGCAATTATTTCTCTCGCATTTTATTTACTTGTACTTTATTTATCTGCAATATCAAAACCCCCTGAATACTTGTCTGTGAGCATTTACAGTGAATCCTCCATCGAAACTGCTGCCAACACCTTCTGCTCCTCGTTGGGATCGACATTCTTACTTATCGAAGATACTACGATACACCCCCTATACTTGTGGGTCATCAAGACTATTTTCTGGCGCCGTTGCCGGGGAGTGAAGCGCTATTGGTAAGCGGAATTGGTAAGGAAATTTACTGTTTGTGCTGATTTTATTTCTGCCTGCTGCTATAAATCATTATGGAGAGATCTTCTCTTCAATTTCTATTTGGGAAATCTACTACTACTGCAATGGTAGTGGATGAAGCGCCAGGTGAGGAAGTAGTACCATATAAAATACCTATGAAAATTATTGAACGTGTTATGGATAACCGCTATGAAGGGGATGGAACTGTTCATCCTGGTGATCATTTATTGTTTTTGCATGAATTATGCGGGTTATTCAAATGTGCAGGTATTTCTATGAATGAAGTTAGGAAGAAACTATTCACTATATCGCTGTCTGGTAAAGCGGCGCACTGGTATAAATTGCTGAAGAATGGTGATTCTATTGATTGGGAGGACATTGTGCCTTTATTTTATTCCAAATTTTATCCTCCAAGTGAAATTCACAAAGATCGGAACCGCATATATAATTTCTGGCCTCATGATGGAGAGAGTATTGCCCAAGCTTGGGGGAGATTGAAGTCTTTAATGCTCAAATGCCCCATTCATGAGCTTCCTGGTAATGTTATTATTGATAATTTCTATGCAAGACTTTCTTTTCAAGACAAGACCTTGCTGGATACTTCTTGTTCTGGATCATTTACACGCAAGAATGAAGAGTTTAAAAGGGACCTTCTTGATCGGATCCAAGAAAATACTGAAGGATGGGAGAACGACAAAGATAGAGAATCAGGTATAACTTATGATTATAAATGCATTGAAGCTTTTATGGATACTGATAAATTTCGTAATATGAGTGCTACATATGGTCTTGATTCCCAAGTTGTTGCAAATCTTTATAAAGCTTTTGCCTCTCATTATGAACTGCCTAAGAAGAATTTTGATAAGTATCATGAACCGTATAAAGATAAAATTGATTCATCTGTAAACAAATGTGTAGTGGTTGAAACTGTTGATAATGTTATTCCTGAAGCTTATATTGAAAAAACTCCTTTCCCTGCTAAAATGAAGGAGTACTCTGTCATATCTAGTGCGGTTAATAAAAGTGAAAAGAAACCTAAAGAACCTGAAGAACAAATTAAAATTGAACCTGCTGTTGCAATAGTTAAAGATCTTGTGACTGAAAATGTGGAGGATGGTCATATTATTTTCTGTGAAGATGCTTCTAATATTGTTTCACATCCTAATAAATCCAAACAAGTTAGTGTTCCTATGCTATCTGTTAGAATTGGTGATCATTGCTATTATGGTTTATGTGATATTGGTGCAAGTGTTAGTGCTATTCCTTATGAGCTTTACACGGAGATTATGCACGAAATTGGTTCTTGTGAACTTGAAGATATTGATGTGGTTATTCATTTGGCTAATAGAGAAACTATTTCTCCAATTGGTATTGTTCGAGATGTGGAAGTTCTATGTGGTAAGATTAAATATCCTGCTGACTTTTTGGTACTTGGTTCTGCTGCTAGTGATCATTGTCCTATCATTTTTGGTAGACCTTTTCTAAATACTTGTGGAGCTATTATAGATTGTAAGAAAGAGAAAATTTTGACTAGATTTGCTGGTGAACCTTATGAATTTAACTTTTCTAAATTTACCAAAACTCCTTATAAAGTTGACTTGCCTAGTAATGATTTTAAAATGGAGCAGTGTGCATCTATTGTTCTTGTTCCTAATAATCCTTTGCAGCAACATTTGGAGAATAGCGAAAGTGAAGCTTTTAGGAAAGAAAGAGATGAGCTTGAGGAAATTTTTCTTCGCCAACCTATTCTCAAGCATGATTTACCGGTGGAAGATTTGGGTACAACACCGCCACCAAAGGAAGATCCTGTTTTTGATTTAAAGCCTTTACCTGATAATCTTAAATATGCTCATATTGATGATAAGAAAATATATCCTGTTATTATTAGTTCTAAGCTTTCAGAGATTGAGGAAGAAAGGTTATTGGAAATATTGAAGAAACACCGAGGAGCTATTGGCTATACTCTTGATGATTTGAAAGGGATTTCTCCTTCTATTTGCCAACATGCTATTAATATGGAAGAAGATGCAAAGCCTGTTGTTGAACATCAACGTCGTCTAATTCCGAAGATGAAGGAAGTGGTAAGGAACGAGGTATTAAAACTCCTTGAAGCTGGTATTATATATCCTATTGCTGATAGTAGATGGGTTAGTCCTGTGCATTGTGTTCCTAAGAAGGGAGGAATGACTGTTGTGCCTAATGATAATGATGAGCTTATTCCTCAAAGAATAGTTGTAGGTTATAGAATGTGCATTGATTTTCGAAAAGTTAATAAAGTTACTAAGAAAGATCATTACCCTTTACCCTTTATTGATCAAATGCTAGAAAGGTTATCTAAAAATACTCATTTTTGCTTTCTTGATGGTTATTCTGGGTTTTCACAAATTGCTGTTAAAGCTAAAGATCAAGAGAAAACCACGTTTACTTGTCCTTATGGAACTTATGCTTATAGGCGTATGCCTTTTGGTTTATGTAATGCTCCTGCTACTTTTCAAAGATGCATGTCTGCTATTTTTCATGGTTTTTGTGAAAGTATTGTAGAGGTGTTCATGGATGATTTTTCTGTTTATGGGAATTCTTTTGATAATTGCTTGCGAAACCTCGATAAAGTTTTGCAGAGATGTGAAGAAACTAACCTTGTTCTTAATTGGGAGAAATGCCACTTTATGGTTAATGAAGGAATTGTATTGGGACATAAAATTTCCGAGAGAGGTATTGAAGTTGATAGAGCTAAAGTTGAAGCAATTGAGAAGATGCCCTATCCGAGGGATGTTAAAGGTATTCGTAGTGTTCTTGGTCATGCTGGGTTTTATAGGAGATTTATTAAAGATTTCTCTAAAATTTCAAAGCCTCTTACTAATCTTCTTCAAAAAGATGTACCTTTTGTTTTTGATGATGATTGTAAGGAAGCTTTTGAAACTCTAAAGAAAGCCTTAACAACTGCTCCTATAGTCGAACCTCCTGATTGGAATTTGCCTTTTGAAATTATGTGTGATGCTAGTGATTTTGCTGTAGGCGCTGTTCTTGGACAGCGGGTAGATAAAAAATTAAATGTTATTCATTATGCTAGTAAGACTCTTGATGCTGCTCAAAGAAATTATGCTACAACTGAAAAAGAATTGTTAGCTGTAGTCTTTGCTTGTGATAAGTTTAGACCCTATATTGTTGATTCGAAAGTTACAATTCATACTGATCATGCTGCAATTAGATACCTTATGACAAAGAAAGATGCTAAGCCAAGGCTTATTAGATGGGTACTTCTGTTGCAAGAATTTGATTTACATATTATAGATAGGAAAGGTGCTGATAATCCTGTTGCTGATAATTTGTCTAGATTGGAAAATATTGCTTATGATCCTGTTCCTGTTAATGATAGTTTTCCAAATGAACAATTGGCTGTGATAAAGGTGAGCTCGCGAGAGAGCCCTTGGTATGCAGATTATGCTAACTTTATTGTTTCGAAGTATTTGCCTCCAACCTTTTCAGCTCAGCAAAGGAGGAAATTCTTTTATGACTTGAGGCATTATTTTTGGGATGACCCACACTTATATAAAGAAGGAGTGGATGGTATTATGCGAAGATGTGTTCCTGAATATGAACAACAGGAGATATTGAATAAATGTCATGGAAGTGTTTATGGAGGACATCACGCTGGAGATAGAACCGCGCAAAAGGTTCTGCAATCAGGTTTTTATTGGCCAACACTCTTCAAAGATGCAAGGAAATTTATTTTATCTTGTGATGAATGTCAAAGAGTTGGTAATATCTCTAGACGCAATGAAATGCCTATGAATTATACTCTTGTTATTGAACCATTCGATTGTTGGGGATTCGACTTCATGGGACCTTTCCCTTCTTCAGACGGTAACACTCATATACTTGTCGCTGTTGATTATGTTACTAAATGGGTAGAAGCTATACCTACAAAAAGTGCTGATGGTGAGACCTCTATAAAAATGCTTGTAGATATTATATTTCCTAGATTTGGAGTACCTAGATATATTATGACTGATGGAGGTTCTCATTTCATTCATGGAGGTTTTAGAAAAACTCTTGCTAAGTATGGTATTAATCATAGAATTGCTTCTGCTTATCACCCTCAAACTAGTGGTCAAGTAGAATTATCAAATAGAGAGATTAAAGCTATCTTGGGTAAGACTGTTAATAAATCTAGAAAGAATTGGGCTAGCAAATTGAAAGAAGCACTATGGGCTTATAGAACTGCTTATAAAAATCCTATGGGAATGTCACCTTATAAAATGGTTTATGGAAAAGCTTGTCATTTACCTTTAGAACTAGAGCACAAAGCTTATTGGGCTGTTAGAGAACTAAATAAAGATCCTAAATTAGCCGGTAATAAGAGGTTGTTGCAATTAAGTTCTCTAGATGAATGGAGAAGTGAAGCTTATGAAAATGCTAAACTCTTTAAAGAAAAAGTTAAGAAATGGCATGATAGAAGGATCATCAAAAGAGAATTTAATGTTGGAGATCAAGTTCTATTATATCGGTCTCGTCTCAGATTCTTTGCAGGGAAATTACTCTCGAAGTGGGAAGGACCATATGTTGTTGAGGAGGTGTATCGTTCAGGAGCAATTAAAATTAGCTCTCTCCAAGGCAATGCCACACAAGTGGTGAATGGACAAAGACTCAAGCATTATATCTCGGGTGATTCTTATAATGTTGATGTTGATATTATTCAAGTGGAAACACCGGAGGCTTTCATCAAAGGACAAATTGACAGTCCGCCAGAACTCGACTTTGAATAGGTAACAGTATAGGTAATAAAAAGTCCGCGTTTACCTTTCCGAACATTATTTCTGCTGTTTTTAGAAAATATGAAAAATTACGAGTTCGAAACGGAGTGGAAAGGACGCACGAGGGCGTGCCACCATAGGCCGGCGCGGGCCCCACCCTGGCCGCGCCGACCTATGGTCTGGCCGCCTCGTTGCCCCTTTCCGACTCTGGTTCGATCTGGAACCTTCCTTTTGTCGTAAAAATATTTGCTATATAATCCCCCGGACCCCTGGAGGTCCGTAATATCGTTTTCTCGTCGTGTTTTGTTTCGAGCTGTTTTCTGCCAGATTTGTTTTGATCTAGAAGCACCATGGTCTCCAACAACAAAGACAAGGGGCCTTGGAGGGAAGAGATGGATGAAAGGATCAATAAGGAGAAGGAGAAGATAGCATCAGCAAAAGGAGAGTGGGAAACTACGAGGAGTAAGCCAATCTTGGTGGGATCGGTTAACACTGGACGTTCTTTTTCTCATAACTTGCAGGGAGCTCTTCCGCCTGCTCTGGACCTCGACTCTTTCCCTTGTGTGGAGGAAGCAATACGGGTTGCTGATGAGTTTTGTGATCAATATCGTGCTCTAAGAAGGGAAGTGGAGATACTTCAGGAGGAGAACCAGCGACTTCGCAGAATGCTGGAATATTACTCAAATCCCAGCACAAGGCCGTCACCGCCACACTCGGGTAACAATGAGTCTCTTCAGGTTTTGGTGCAGAATTGCAAAATTGAGAAGCTGAAGCTGAAGGAGATCCTTATGAAGCGCGAGAAGAATCCATCACCATCATCACCGAAGGAGTAATTCATCATCGGTATTGGCATCCCCTTGGTTTGTTCCAAGCTTGGGGGAGTGCCGCGGTATCACATCATCACCACCTTTATCTTTTACTATCAAGTAGTGTCATATCATGAATAGGGAAGTTATCATATGGAATAGTATGCAATGTGGAAGTATCTCTCTTAGTTAGTTATCTATGTATCCGTTGGTGTGAGTTATCGTTATGGAATATTAATGAGAAGTCTTATCATTTACTTTTTGCACACCTTATTTTAGTTTGCAATCTCCATTATATGATTACTCTTGACATGAGTATTGATATCACTTTGGGAGCATCGAGTAAATCTATTTGGTTTTGGCAAACTTAGCATTGGTCAATAGCAACAACATCTTGATGTTTAATAAAGAGAGAAATACACTTAGATATATTACTCTATTATCTCTATGCTTAGTATTCTGAAGTTAAAATTGCTTGTGCTTATGAGAAAGATGCATGATTGTTTCTATCATATGTATATTTGTTTGTTTCCTTCAACCTTTATGCTTGCTATCAAACCTTGCTAGCCAAAGACCTGTATCGAGAGGGAATGCTTCTCATACATCCATAACTTTAGACCAAACCTATGCCATTTGTGTCCACCATACCTACCTACTACATGGTATTTTCTGCCATTCCAAGTAAATACTTCATGTGCTACCTTTAAATTATTCAAACTATACTACTCCTTATTTGTGTCAATGTTTTATAGCTCATGAGGAAGTATGTGGTGTTTTATCTTTCAATCTTGTTGGGCGGACTTTCACCAATGGACTAGCGGCACATCCGCTTATCCAATAATTTTGCAATAAGAGCTGGCAACGGGGTTCCCAGCCCCAATTAATAACTTTCATTAATAATTCTCTTCACATGTTTTGCTCTGACTTATCAGTAAGCAACTTAATTTTGCAATAGACACTCCTCCATGGTATGTGAATGTTGGAAGGCACCCGAGGATTCGGTTAGCCATGGATTGAGAAAGCCAAGGTTGGGGGAGTGTCATCCTTAATAAAACTAAAATACATGTGTAAACAAAAGAGAAGGGGGATGATCTACCTTGCTGGTAGAGATGCCGTCCCTCATGGGAGCCGCTCTTTGAAGGTTCGTTTGGCAAGGGGGTTAGAGTGCCCGCTACCATTCGTTGACAACAACAAACACCGCTCAAAATCTTACTTTTATGCTCTTTATATGATTTCAAAACTTGAAAAGCTCTAGCACATGATTTAATCCCTGCTTCCCTCTGCGAAGGGCCTGTCTTTTACTTTTATGTTGAGTCAGTAAACCTATTTCTCTCTATCTCAAGCAAGCAATTGAGTTGTTGTGAACCAATCATTTATGCTATGATTCAGTTAATCATGTCTCTTATACTTTCTTGTTTAGTACCAATTTTATCTGAATGAATATGACTTTGAAGTTATCAATGATTATGAAGAGATTGTTATGCTTAAATATGAAGGCTCAGCTATAAAATCTAATATGAAAGCTTTGCTTAGAAGTACAATCCGTTAGTAGTTCTCTGACCAAGAACAAAGTTTGCCATCACCAACTATGATTTCTTATGCACCTTTACTTGTGATTTCTCTTTACCTATTTCAAGATGAGTTATATGAGGAAGTTGTTTACTAGAATGTCTTGTGTGAATGAATATGATGCTTCTTGTCCGTATTTTATTTATCGACTCTTCACTCCATAAACATGTGGTCTTGTTTATTGAGCTCAGTTTCGCTTGGGGACAAGCGAGGTCTAAGCTTGGGGGAGTTGATACGTCCAATTTGCATCACTATTTTGTATCATAATTTGCTGTTATTCATTGATATATTTCATATTGGGACACAATACTTATGTTATTTCACCTATTTTGCATGTTTCATCATTATTGGAGGATCGAGCACCGGAGCCAGGATTCTGCTGGAAAAAGCACCGTCAGAACGCAATATTTAGGAAGATCAACTGTGGAAGGGAATTTCACGAAAATTCCTATTTTTCCAGATGACGGAGGGAGCCAGAAGGGGAAGAAGAGAGGAGCCACTGTGGGCCCAGACCACGGGCGGCGCGGCCCAGGGCCTGGCCGCGCCACCCTGTGCTCTGGGGGCCACGACCCTTTCGCCTCCTTTTCTTCGCGTACTCCTTCGTCCCGAAAACCTAAGCCACAGAGGGGACCTCAAGAAGGGTTACAGCCGCCTCTGCGGGGCAGAGAACACCAGAGAGAAAAGAGCTCTCCGGCGGGCAGGAATCCGCCGGAAATTCCCCCCGGAGGGGGAAATCGACGCCATCGCCATCGTCATCGAGCGGGACATCATCTCCATCATCATCATCATCTCCACCATCTACACCGCCATCACCACCGCTGCACCTCGTCATCGCTGTAGCAATTCGGGTTAAATCTTGATTGTTTGATAGGGGAAACTCTCCCGGTGTTATTCTATACTTGTTGTAGATGCTATTGAGTGAAACCATTGAACCAAGGTTTATGTTCAGATTGTTATTCATCATCATATCACCTCTGATTGTATTCCATATGATGTCTCGTGAGTAGTTCGTTTAGTTCTTGAGGACATGGGTGAAGTCTAAATGCTAGTAGTGAATTATGGTTGAGTAATATTCAATGTTATGATATTTAAGTTGTGGTGTCATTCTTCTAGTGGTGTCGTGTGAACGTCGACTACACGACACTTCACCATTTATGGGCCTAGGGGAGTGCATCTTGTATTCGGTTGCTAATTGCGGGGTTGCCGGAGTGACAGAAACCTGAGCCCCCGTTAGTATATCGATGCAGGAGGGATCGCAGGATCTCAGAGTTTAAGGCTGTGGTTAGATTTATCTTAATTACTTTCTTGTAGTTGCGGATGCTTGCAAGGGGTATAATCACAAGTATGTATTAGTCCTAGGAAGGGCGGTGCATTAGCATAGGTTCACCCACACAACACTTATCAAAACAATGAAGATTAATCAGCTGTAGCGAAAGCACTAGACTAAAATTCCCATGTGTCCTCAGAACGTTTGGTCATTATAAGTAAACAAACCGGCTTGTCCTTTGTGCTAAAAAGGATTGGGCCACTCGCTGCAATTATTTCTCTCGCATTTTATTTACTTGTACTTTATTTATCTGCAATATCAAAACCCCCTGAATACTTGTCTGTGAGCATTTACAGTGAATCCTCCATCGAAACTGCTGCCAACACCTTCTGCTCCTCGTTGGGATCGACATTCTTACTTATCGAAGATACTACGATACACCCCCTATACTTGTGGGTCATCAGACATCATCTCCATCATCATCATCATCTCCACCATCTACACCGCCATCACCACCGCTGCACCTCGTCACCGCTGTAACGATTTGGGTTGGATCTTGATTGTTTGATAGGGGAAACTCTCCCGGTGTTGATTTCTACTTGTTATTAATGCTATTGAGTGAAACCGTTGAACCAAGGTTTATGTTCAGATTGTTATTCATCACCATATCACCTCTGATCATGTTCCATATGATGTCTTGTGAGTAGTTCGTTTAGTTCTTGAGGACATGGGTGAAGTCTAAATGTTAGTAGTGAACTATGGTTGAGTAATATTCAATGTTATGATATTTAAGTTGTGGTGTCATTCTTCTAGTGGTGTCGTGTGAACGTCGACTACACGATACTTCACCATTTATGGGCCTAGGGGAGTGCATCTTGTATTCGGTTGCTAATTGCGGGGTTGCCGGAGTGACAGAAACCTGAGCCCCCGTTGGTATATCGATGCAAGAGGGATCGCAGGATCTCAGAGTTTAAGGCTGTGGTTAGATTTATCTTAATTACTTTCTTGTAGTTGCGGATGCTTGCAAGGGGTATAATCACAAGTATGTATTAGTCCTAGGAAGGGCGGTGCATTAGCATAGGTTCACCCACACAACACTTATCAAAACAATGAAGATTAATTAGTTGTATGAAGCGAAAGCACTAGACTAAAATCCCCGTGTGTCCTCAAGAACGTTTGGTCATTATAAGTAAACAAACCGGCTTGTCCTTTGTGCTAAAAAGGATTGGGCCACTCGCTGCAATTATTTCTCTCGCATTTTATTTACTTGTACTTTATTTATCTGCTATATCAAAACCCCCGAATACTTGTTTGTGAGCATTTACAGTGAATCCTTTATCGAAACTGCTTGTCAACACCTTCTGCTCCTCGTTGGGATCGACATTCTTACTTATCGAAGATACTACGATACACCCCCTATACTTGTGGGTCATCAAGACTATTTTCTGGCGCCGTTGCCGGGGAGTGAAGCGCTATTGGTAAGTGGAATTGGTAAGGAAAACCTTTACTGTTTGTGCTGATTTTATTTCTGCCTGCTGCTATAAGTCATTATGGAGAGATCTTCTCTTCAATTTCTATTTGGGAAATCTACTACTACTCACTACAAGAAAAGTTCTGATAGACAACGTCTCAAAATCGTCCGCTAAGGGGTATTTTTCGTCGCCTATGGGCCTAACCCGACGATATGGGTTCTTGTGGAAACTGCGTCAGGCAAAGTCCAACGACGTTTTTTTCGGTCCGTCGCGCTTGGGCGCCCTTCCGCCACGGAAAATCGGACCGTTGCGAAGTGTTTTGGAGCCCGTTGACTGCTGACGTCATGCAACCGACACGTGGCAGACGCCGTTAACTGCTTAACGGCGTTAACCGGCTGAAACCCCATGGTAGATGGTAGGCCCACACGAGGCCTGCCACGTCTTAAGCGGGCCGGGCCAGATGACATAGTTTGACCGGTCAACTATATAGCTGGGCTGGTCCATTAGTTACGTGGGCCGGGCCTAACCTCTAAGGTTGACTGGTCAAAACTTAAATGGACCGGCCCATTTAACATGTGGGGTCCACTCCAACGGCCGGCCAAGAAGCAAGTGGACCGGCCAAAAACACAGTGGGTCCCACTTTCCTGTTAAAGGGCGGCCCATTTAGTGTGTAGGGTCCACCGTATAGCAAGTGGGCCGGGCCAAAAACACAGTGGGTCCCACTTTCCGGTTAAAGGGTCGGCCCATTTAGTTTGTGGGGTCCACCATGCAGCAAGTGGGCCGGCCCAACAAAATAGTGGGCCGGGCCAAAAACAAAGGTGGGTCCCACTTTCCTGTTAAAGGGCCGGCCCATTTAGTATGTGGGGTCCACCATATAGCAAGTGGGCGGCCCAAGATAGTGGGCCGGGCCAAAAACACAGGTGGGTCCCACTTTCCGTTAAAGGGCCGGCCCAATTAGTATGTGGGGTCCACCATATAGCAAGTGGGCCGGCCCAACAAGATAGTGGGCCGGGCCAAAAACACAGGTGGGTCCCACTTTCCTCTTAAAGGGCCGGCCCATTTAGTATGTGGGACCACCATATAGCAAGTGGGCCGGCCCAACAAGATAGTGGGCCGGGCCAAAAACACATGTGGGTCCCACGTTCCTGTTAAAGGGCCGGCCCAACTAGTATGTGGGGTCCACCATATAGCAAGTGGGCCGGCCCAACAAGATAGTGGGCCGGGCCAAAAACACAGGTGGGTCCCACTTTCCTCTTAAAGGGCCGGCCCATTTATTATGTGGGGTCCACCAAAAAGCAAATGGGCTGGCCCAACTAATTAGTGGGCCGGCCCAGTAGTTGGTGGGGTCCACCTTAAAGCAAGTGGGCCAGCCCAATTAGTGTGTGGGGTCCACCGTAAATCAAATGGGCTGGCCCAAGAAGTAAGTGGGCCAGCCCGTTTAGTTGTTGTTTATATGCCGGCATAATATGCGCTTTAGGATTTTGCGGGCAGGCACATATGTGATTTCGCTTAATTGGGCCGTTTAAGGGATGGGAATTCGTGATTTAGATACTGAGAATATTTACGCAGCATTGATTTCTGTCGGATAGCCTCACTTACCACAAGCACCAAAGAAAAAATGCGCGAAAGAACTATAAAAACTAACTAAATATTACATCAGCTGCAAGGCATTGAAAAAAATATTACAGAACCCAGAGAAATTGAATGGTAATTAAACCTAGCAATACAATGAAGCGATCCGGCAATCTTTTAAGTTGTCCATGCAGCACCTATATCTGAAACAAAGACATTACAAGTTAAGACAGCAACAATGGAAAGGCAAAGACACTACAATATTGTTTGGCAAAGAATTTGGAACTCATCATTTCGTCGTTATAACAAGATCATTGTAATGCGCACAATAAGCAAACAAAGAGTGCATGCCGCATACCAACAGCCAATATAACAGAGCATGTTAGAATGAAACAGCAGACTTACTACTGTCGAGTCCCATGCAAACCAACATGTTCAGGGAGTACAAAATTGGCATGAACAACATAGTAGCAGGCTATAAATTTTGTAACAACGACTGAGCAAGATGAAGTTATGATGGCTACATCTACAGAGCAGGGAATGTAAACCAAAAATAGAAGTTACGATGGCAAAAGCTAAAGAGGAGGGAATGTGAACCAACATGTGCCAAGTGAACTAAATAATACTCCTGAACTTATAGTGAAGGGGATGCAAATCAAGATGTTTCGGGATATAAACTTGTAATGAGCAACACATAGAGGATAGTTAATGCTTGAGCTTAGGATGGACCAGATACAGAATATAGTGGGATCACCTGTGAACTTGTATAAGAGGGAATGCAAACCAATATGTTCAGCTTTCCATATGTGAGCGTCATGCCAAGTCAGAGAAACAAGTCAATAATGCAGCTTTTGAAGAACAAGATGGCACGCAAAATTATTATCTAGTAGTATGACAAGTTTATTTGTACTACAGGCTAGATAGCAGAGTGATAGCATGCCAAACTAAGTCCTTACTTTGTTAGCTTACAATGAACTAGATACAAAACAATGGCATCACCTACAGGGAATGCAAGCCAACATGTTCATGGAGTAAAAAATTGGCACAAACAACATAGTAGCAGGCCATAATTTTTGTAACAACGACTGAGCAAGATAAAGTTATGATGGCTAGATCTACAGAGCAGGGAATGTAAACCAAATATAGAAGTTACGATGCCAAAAGCTATAGAGCAGGGAATGCGAACCAACATGTGCAATTACTTAAAATTGGCCATGAACTAAATTATAGCAGGATGTTACTATAATACCTACAGTATAATTTTTGTAACAACGACTGAGCAAGATAGAAGTTATGATGGCTACATCTACAGAGCAGGGAATGCAAACCAAAATGTTCAATCGCTTAAAGTTAGCAATGAAGTAGAAAATAGCAAGATGTTACGGTCATAGCTAGGAATGAACTAAAAGAGCTTCAGACAAACAAGCATCTGAACCCAGAACATGGCGCTAAAACAAGGGACTTACATTAGGAGAAGCACTCTGTGGGAGTCACAGCAGATCTTCCTGGGGTTGATAGATCCGGTGATGAAGTACGCTACATGTGCTACTTGGGGTTGGAGAGACGGCCATTACACTTCATGGTTACTCATCTCATCTGCAAAAACGTAACGGCGCGTCGTTAGCACAAACAGATTCCCCCAAGATTAAACAAGAACTTGCAGGCAAGCAATAGAAAAGCGACAGTAGAAGAGTTTAGATCATGCACGGCGCCGGTGAAGCAGATCCGGTTCATGCACAGCGGTGTCGGTGAGCAAGATCCGATGCGGTGGACGACGGATCCGGCGAAGCGGCTCCGGTGGGGTGGACGATACCGCAGCTGAAGCGACTGCGGTAGACTGCTGGATGAGTATATGGTTTCGAGGTTCGGCGGGGATGATCCAGTCCGGTTGATGACGGCGTCGATGAAGCGGCTCCGGCAGGCAGCCGGATGACGAGGATCGCGAGGGCTCGGGTAGGCCAGGGAAGTCCGGCGGGGATGTTCCGGTGCGGTGGTCGTGGAGGTGGGAGAGAGAGGGACTTGGGAAGTTCCGGTGGGTGGTCTCAGAGGAGAGAGTGAGGGAAATGAATTTTTTTTCGGGGAGTTTCGGAGCTAGGGAGGTGGTGATCGAAAAAAATGACGGGTAGACCCCCCACCAACCGACTTATGCATGGACATTGTTGTCATCTTTACGAGGGTAGAATGGGAAGTTAGAGGCGTGTGAAATATTTGTATTTTTCGAGCGGGAAGTTTTGCCGCTGGAATGAGATTTCGAATTTGGCTATAGTCCAAGTAATACAAAAATATGAGACCGTACTAGTACGGTCAAGTGTCACATCAAGTCATCATCACGTTGAAAATCGGTTACCACGAGCATAATCATGATATATCTTGAAAATCAATTTTGAAAAGCCCTTCTGAAATATTTCGGGATTGGTACTAGGAGATTTTGCAGCTTGACTAAGTAATTTTTTTTCTTCGAAAAGGGGATATGACCCCAGCCTCTGCATCGTGGTGATGCACACGGCTTTTATTAATAATCCAGTCGCAACAAATGTATGTTTTTTTTTTGCAAGGAGCAACAAAAGTATGTTGTACAGATGGTCCAAGTAATATATACTCGTGATTGTAATATAAGGCCAGGGGTAGACCGGAACCATATCCTCTAACGTAGAGATGACAAGTCAGGTAAGCACAGTGCTTAAGTAGTGCAAAACGTAGAAGAAAAATCAGGAAAATGTAACAAATACTGTACGTATTTACTGTAGCAACCACTGTATATTTTTACTGTATAAAAAATCGTATAAATATTTAAAAAAGATAGTCATAATTTTGATTGTTACTAATTATCGTAAATGCATATGGCTTACATATATTATGGAAGTTAATTTAGATCAAATTAGACTTAATCATGTAGATGTGGAGAAGGAAAATTAGAGAGGTGTAGCTTACCCGACTTGTCTATTGCACGTTAGAGGATCTACTTCCGGGGTAGACCATGCTACTTAGACTACTCATAGTGGGAGTAACTAAGGAGTATTAACATAGAGCTGGTTGTGGTAACTAGCTATGTTACCATAACACTTTTCAAGATAGAATGAGTCTACATACTAACTAAAACAATCATGCATGATAGTACTACATCTAAGTTACTATGCATTATGAAGGTAGTAACATAGAGTAGTGTCATATGCATGCGGAAATTCAATTTGGCTCCCGGGTGCATATGCTCCCTCTACCAAAAAATCATATTTTAAAATGTCGAAAAAAATTAGCAAAAAATTTACATGTACATATTCATAATATATGTTCGTTCGTCAAGTTTCACGAAAAACCAATATTTTTTGTGGTCTATGTAAAAAAGAGAAAACTTATCTTGTGAAAAGCATTATTTTTAGTACTGTGTTTTATCTTTTTACACACGTCACACGACAAGTCGCAACTTTTTAAGGGCGTAGCACGAGAAGATGTACATGCGAATTTTTTGTTTCATTTTTTTTGAAATTCAAAATATGTGTAAGATGCATTTCAAAATGGAGGGAGCATATGCTCCTATGTTTCAAAACACCAGTCCCGCATGCGCATGACACTACTATACGGTCACATCAAGTCATAATCACAACCAAAATCAGTTCCCATGTACAAATATTTTGGATTTTATTGGCGGGAGATTGTAGCGCTTGACAGATATTTTCAATTTAGCTGGCGCTAAAAAAATACTGTACTAGCAAAATTGGTAGCTTACTGTAGTACTGCCTCCTTTCAGGGATACAAGGACAAGGACCAATCAACTAAAATAATGTATGAAAATGGTCACCAATGGGCCAACTAATAGTTATACTTTTCCCATGCAGCGCAATATAAAAAATACTACAAATCAGATTAAACCTTGATTAAATATTGGTGCATCCAATCCATTCAGTTTTCATTTAATCCACATCACCAAGGAAACAACCACCAGGTACATAACAAGTGCAGATAGAAGCACCAACAAAATAGTTCAGCATCACAAACCCTTTCACACAACCAAGGGACACCTTTGACTGTCAGTGTTCACTGTGGTATTCAGCATCTCCCACACTTTCTCAGGATGTTGCCCAGGTGGGCTTGACTTGCTTCTAATCCTGCAGTTATACGGTGGATGACTACTCTTTGTGCAGCCACTATTGCTCGTTCCTCTTTGAGTAGTTCCTCGAGAACATAAAAAGACAATGACTTGGACCTCAACCTGCGCTTGGGCTTTGACTTGGACTTGGACCTCGACAAATTAGTTGTGAACCCAGCATTACGCAGGAATGTGTTGTTGGCTATACCATGACATTGTAGTACCTTGGAAAATGAATTCAGACATTCTTCCTGGGTTTTTTCTATACCATCTTTCTTTGGTTTTGCCAGCTCCACTTTCATGTCAGACTGAGGAGTTTTCAGTTGTTACACATGTGTAAGAGAAGAGATTATAATGTGAAGACATGTGTATGAACTACCTCTAATAATCCTACAAACTGGCATGGCTGATTACCGCATATACATTTTAGTAAGAGCATGTTACATCATATTGACATGTCTTCTATTGCTAACACGTAATAGCAGGACTATAAAAATATGCATGGATCCATGTGTAGAATTCGTAATGTGCATGATATTGCTGAGAAGTATATAAGTGAATTGTACTAGCCCTTTCCAGCAGTTCAGACATTTGGTTGTGTTGGCTAGTGCATGAAGCTTGACAAATATGACAAGATATTTCTGAATACAATTGAAAACCATAACTGACATTAGTAGAGAATACTTACAATAACACTCTGTGCAAAATGTCCAGTCAAACCATTTCTGCTCGTCTGGCACACCTTGAATTGCTCAAGTAGACTCATCTCTCTGTCTGTACTCTCACAGTATGCTTGCCTTGCCTTCTGATATTTTCGCAAGAGAAAATATAAATTAGTTTCACAACCACGTCACATGCCGACATGCGACAATTGAAAGTTTTCAAAAAAAATATAAATAAAACAGAGACATCAATTTACGATGTATATTGTGCATCTATAAATTCTAAATGATTTACTAATTTAAATATAGTTGTACAGATAACATTCCTTACCATACAGTAGAGGTGTCCAATCAAGCTACGAGATCCTGTACGCTGTTGTAAACGTACATTATTACGAGCACGCATGTTACTTCGAGCGATGAACTACAAATGAAGACTTGTGAGACACATGCTTAAAAAGGAATCAGTAATGTGATCTTGTCTCACTGTCTTCACAGAACATACCAAATTCTTTTGAGCAGACCAATACTCAACAAGATCACACCATTGATCATCAGTCATCTGTAGTATAGGAGAGGTTGTTGGAATATCGCTAGGAGTCCTCCCAGCAAAGTATCTCATCTTTAGCCTATGGCGCTCCTGGCGCAACGCTGAAGAGAATATGCTCCTGATAACAGTGATTACATTCTTCATGTCATCATCAAACTCAAGACATGTCTGTTTACAACAATGGGAACCGTTCATGTGTTAGATAGCTAGCCAACAGAAAGCTAGAGGGAATGTGAACGAGCAACATGGTATTGTTTACGAAAATGACTTACATGTAACATGTGCAGTAAACCTTCAAAATGAGAAGGGGTGTTTACGTGTTGTTTCCATGATGGAAAGATAGGAATTTGAGTCCTGACAAAAACGCCTGTGATCGATGCTATATTAGATGATTCTTGTGGATCCAGTGGCCTTCTGATACCTGCTATAACTGATGTGATGGGAAATCTTGTTCCCATTCGGGCAATCTTATTTTTAAGTGATTTCAAAGTCGTTGGCCCCCTTCGTTTTCTTGGTCGTGGTGGAACTGCAAATTTAAGCATTACATCAAGCTATCAAGGTATTTATGTAACGGAGCATGTAAGGGAACACGTACCTAATTCGGCCCCACCATCATCTTTAAGGAAGAAGTTGTCTCTGGCAGGACTAAATGTCAGCGGGCGATCGTGATTAGTTAGGTGTTGAGAACCTGCTGTTGAAACTGGGTCTGCTGTGAATTGTTCTTGGGTAACTGGATTGGCAACAGGTGGCTGGGGAACATGTGGTTTGGTATTTGCTCCGTCTACAGCTTTTAGACCAACCGATGTGGGGTTAGGTCGAAGCTTTTTATGTTGGTGTTTCGCATTACAATATTTTTTTGCCTGGTCATCATTTTCAACTAGATTAGAGTGACTCTGAGTCTGAGACCTTGTTTTTACTCTGTTCACTGCATTTGTTTGTGATCTGACATGACCAGCTTGAACCCTTTTTATTTTTAGGTGAGCTGTCAGATATTGATCTTCCTGTTGAACTATGTTCTTCACCTTGTTGGTATTTGAAACGTCCTTACGTGAAGTCCCTGATGCCTGCCAGAGATAAACGGTACTTCAATCAACAAAATCATATACATGCTTGATACGATTATGGAACATAAGAACAGCAAGCCAAGACATGATGAAACATATGTTATTATTATGTGTTAACTGAGCAGATGATAATGCTATAACTTGGGCTGGGTTGGACAGATACATCACAGTTATTGAAGATGCAACAATAATGCCAATGAAAAGAGCGAGCAATCACCTTGGGTGGTGGAGTAGGGTGCTTGACAAGGGCATCCTCTTTACTCAGGTCTCCCTCAGACTCTTGTTCAGTAGGATCAAGTTCTGAATAAGAAAATGATTGTTATCGATGGAGACAGGAGAGGTGTTTGATTGTTCACTGGTGATGCCTATATTTTCTCTCCGGCCCTCTTTGTACTCTACTACAGTATCTTTAGCATGCATTAGAAAAAAATGCTAACGAGATTTATCATGGAACTTTGAGTAGAGCAGTAGAAGGGCAAATTAGTAGTAGCAAGTAGATGATAGCTCAAAAAGGAATAAAGCGTAGATCAAAAATAAATGATTTCCCTGTGCATGCCAATTGATGATTACAAGATTTATAAACATGCAGTTTAATAATGTCGACTAATCACTCTGCAGGCTTGACTTCTACTACAGTCATACCAGATAGCACCAAACAGATTGTAGGAAAAGTAAACTTGAAACCCCAGATCGCACGAAACTGATGTTCGGAAATGAAATGCATAACGGAAGCGGCTAAACACCAACCTTCGCATGGGGAGTGGACGGCTTTACGCTTTGGTTTCGCGCGGTGGACCGGTTGGGCGCGGGGTCTACCCATTTCACCGTGCGGTAGACCAGGGAGTCGGGAAGCAGATCCGACGCAGCGGCGGAGGTGGACGGCGTCCCTGAGCAGGATCCGGCGCGGTGGGCGTCGGCTACGGTGGAGCACAAATGGTGCGGTGTGCGCCTTCGTAGGGGAAGCGGCTCCGGCTTGCTTGACAACGTCTTCTCGGACACTACAGCGTCTGGTCAGGAGGCTGTGGTGGCGAGGTGGGACGGTGGTGCACTGCCGTCGTCGGGCGAGATGCTCCGATTCGGTGTGTGACGCGTGAGAGATGTGGGATTCGGCGCCTGTGCCGGTGGTATGTTTTAATGGCTGGGGTGAGATTGGCCTTGGCCAAGAGAAGAACCGCTGGGGACGTTTTTGATGAAAGGATAAGATCGGAAATTCGAACATTTGAAAATTGGAGGCGGCAACCCGAGCTATTTTCGCCGCTGTTTTGGCGCTTCGTTGAAATGGTTTGGTGGATGCGCGAAAAAAAAAATGGACGCGGTCCGACCCCATCAAGGTCTCATTTGTAAGCATGGGCGGTACGGCAGCCATCCTACCTTGATTTTTAGTGAATATCCATCCATTCATATATATGTGTTTTTTTCTGAATATTTGAGTACTTAAAACGGACTTCATATGACAAAGTTGCGCCTATTTTAGTGAACACTGCGTGGAGCCGATTTCGAAAACAAAACATGGACTAGGTACCAAAAAACATATATAGACTCGTTCTCCGCATTAAAAAGATTGATGTATCATGGATCTTAGTATATGTAAAATAACCTTGAGCTATTCATTATCATACGCGTAGAATTGAAGACTTCAGATATTTCTTTATATTTGAAAGAAACGCCATGTTTCATCCGACAACATTTATCATCTCATTGAGTTGGCGCTGATTTTATATGTGGTGACGAAAACAACTGAGGCTCCTTTGATTTATAGGATTTAGATCCTACGGGAATTATTCTACACTATTGGTTATATTCAAAGGGAACATATCCCATATGAATCTTGTACTACAAATCCTATATGAACAAAACATTAGGTCATCCCTCATGGAAAAATCCCTTTGGTACAATCAAAGAAACTCATATTCCCATAGGATTCAAATAGACAAGATGTACATACGTTTTTCCTATCCTATGACTTAAAGGACTCCTGAAATGGCTCGACAACAAAGATCATAAATTCCGAGTTGTGCATCGAGCAAAAGATATTGAAAAAATTCTTGATCGATCCAATTACAAAATGATTTTCAAAAGAACTAAAGTTTTGCCATTACATAATTGGTATGTATATAGGTTCTACTTATAATAAAATATGTTTTGGTTTATTGGGATTGCGTTAGAATTACATGCATCACAATGTCTCGGGACTATTTCGGTATTTACCTCTTCTTTTAGAGTTCGCCCTATCTAAGATTATTTCCGACATTCGCCAATGTTTGCAAGGAATGGCATGCAGTCGATTCCCACCCTGTTTCAGAAAAAATGAAGAAAAAAAAGTGAACTTGTGGCTATAAAATGATAAGCTTGAATTTTGATATGTTTTTTTTAAAAAAAACTAGCTTCAAAATATGGCCTACCATTTTATATAAAAAACCATGGGTCTTAACAAAAATGCCCAAGGTAAAATGTGCATTAACATTTTGGGGAAAGGTGCAATAAGATTTCATTTTATTGTGGGAAACAAATTGTTGTTGTTTTTTTGCCTTTTCTGAATAGCTAAAAAGGTGTCATCTTTTTTCCATACATTCCATAATGTCATAGAACATAAGCATCCGGTGTCCAGATATAGCAACAATTCAGTATAAGACAATACTAACATAGTTTCCATAAAGTACTGCTAACACATAAGAAAACAAAAGATCTAGATGATGACCCAAGAAACATCCTTGTATATAATAACAATCTATTGACCATATGGCGGCTTTTGCATCACCCTATCAAAATCATCTGCCTTCAAGCACGAGAGCAGAATGTCGACACGTGCTTCAACATGTTCCAAGATCCTCTTGATGATCTCATGGATATCTGCATCAGCCGAATAGGAATCAAAGTTGTCAGCCACTAGCTTCTGATAGAAAGAAACATCAGTGTTGAAGGCGTCGATCTTAGGAGTCCCCACATTTCATTACTTGCAAGACCAAGATGATCAAATTCCCTTTACTTCATAAGAATGTCTGGATCGCTGACACGATCGAAATCTTTGCTAGTACCCTCCTTTGGCCGAATTCAAATTTGCATCAGATCTTGGTGCCCATGCCTTTGGTACATGCGGGTAATTTTTTGCCAATATGTCGTGCATTGCACATAGCGTCCTACTGTACAGGGGTATTTCTACATATCTTCTTCCAAATATAATTTAATTTATTTCGGGTTGGATTCAATTTGTTTCAAAATTGTCTGATATACCATTTGTATTGGTAGGAGATGCAGCTTTGAATTTTAATCATTGTTTCTAGGTGCCACACTTGCAGGGTACAGTCAAAGATTTTATCCAATGTTTCATGTCTTGACAAATCCTTTTCGTAATGGAAGTTGAGACCCCCAGCCTCTGCATCAAAATGATGCACATGGAATTTTTTAGTATGGTATTCAACAAAATATGATAAGATGCAAAAATCAAACCTTGGACAAATATGACACATGCTCACTTGGGTAGAAAGCCAATCAAACTGATACAAATTACATTGCAGAGTCCTTGCATGTTAAACTATATATTGCCAAACACCACATATATTAAGGGATACATATTAATTTCGATACTACTACTTTTACGATAGAAGATTTGTAACTACAAACGTTGTGGGTTGTGGCTGCCCTCCTCAATCTACTCACTTGTCTCATCGGCAACCGTCTCCACCTCTCTACATGCACATATGGGTACAACTTCTTCACACCCGAAGAAGATTACTTGTTTCCTGTCATGCTCCGCCACTTGTAGTAGGTGTGCTCCTTTTTCAGAGATGAATTCTCTTTTAGGATGGAGATGTTCTCCTTTTTCAGAGATGAGTTCTCTTTTAGGATGGAGATGTTCTCCTTCGTTAGAGACCCGTTCTGATTTACCATGGAGAGGTTCTCCTTCGATAGAGATGAGTTCTCCTTTGATAGAGATGAGTGCTCATTCAAGAGTACGGCATACTCATTCCATAGCTTCATAGCACGGTTTACCAGATGTGCGTTCACATCTCGGAGCTTGGACGCATGGTCAATCAACTCGCGCGACTCATCCAGGAGCGACCGCCGGATTACTTGCAGAGACGCTTCATGTTGTCGTCCTTCATTAGATGGTAGATTCACAGAGCGACCCTGTGTGACACATGATATTATACTAATAAAGTGCAAGAGTGTAACTTCAATAGTAAAAATATAGTACTCCGAAAGTTTGCAGGACTTAAACTTCAATACTCATAGTAATATGTACAAGACTAACTTCAATAGTAATTGTAATATGTATAAATTTCAATTGCAATACTGTAGTAATATGAGTACTCCGGAGCTTGGAGTAATAAAGTTTCAAACTAAGAACGAAACATGAACTAATAAAGTTTGCCCTATGCATCAATCGATGGAGAGGCTGGATCTCAAGTTCGAAAGGGGGAAAAAGACTGCAGTGAAGTTTCAAGTTTGCATTGAAGTTCGAAAGTGGTAATGCAGCTAGTATTAGTGCAGTAGAAATCCCTTGTGCCTTGTTTGGTTGACGTGTTTTCACATGGTTCAGTGAGTAATATCTGGGTCTTTCTTAATAAGAACACATTTTATCTGTTTGGCAGAAGAGTATTGGACAGGATCAGAGTCGCGGGGATCCTCAGGAAACACTTCCGCGCACGTCGGGTGGACGTGGAACCGCAACACCTCTATGCTCTCGCGTTTCTGGTCGTTCCGCATACGTGCTCCGATTGCTGCTTCTCCTTCCAGGCATCCACCCCGTTCCAGCATGGATCAGGCTGAGGGATTGATTCCAATGCAAAATTACAAGTCCTGAGGCCTGCTGGCATGGATTACGTGAATAGAAATTGGACGCTTCACTAATAAGGCCCGAGGAACCCCTCAAAAAAAAACTAATAATGCCCCAGGACAGGCTATCTCTCAGGTTGTCCTGATCTGCCGCAAATACTCACGCCAAAACATGGTGAATGAAGTATTTTGCATCAAATCCCCTCCGAATAATACTCAGTAGGGGGCTAACTAGTTTTAAACCAATGATTAAACTACATTAACCACTGACCTCGAAGCTCTCCTCCTTGGAGAGGACCGACTCCCCGGCGACGGCGAGGTTGTCTTGCAGCTGCAGCAGGACTGTCACGTCTGAGCCCACGGAGAGGTCGTTGATCCGCTGCCGCTTGGTGGGCACATCAGACTCAACGGCGAGGCCGCCATGCGCCTGCTGCAGCAGCTGTAGGGGGGCGTGCGAGTTGGCGGCGAGGTCCTGTAGTTGCTGCTGGGGGATTACGACGGTGGGCCGCACACCTAACAGGCCCCCTTGTCCACTCGTGGGATTCATCGCCGGAAGATGGGGGTGCAGGGAGGCGCTAATACAGAGGTTGTGGATGGTACAGCCGCCGACGAGCACTGTACAGGTTGGGGCTATAGGATTTTGAAGATGAATGGGGAGAGGCGGCAGGGGCCTATATAAATCGAGAGGAGTGAGGTAGCGAGAAGTGAAGTGAATGGGGAGAGGCGGCAGGGGCCTATAAATCGAGAGGGCTATAGGTTGGGACATGATTTTTACGCAATATTTAAATCTAGATTTAAGCCGCATGTCACCAGGTGACATGCGAAAGGTGCATGTCACCTGATCTCTATCCGTGAAGGACACAGGTCACTCGCAACACTGTACATGGTGTACTGTAGGGACGCGAAACAGTATTGTTCACTGTTCGTAGTGTTTTTCATTTTTCTGATTTTTTTGAATTTTATGCCCATTTGAATCTTTTGGTCAAATCCTAGGTTTGACAAAGATTTAAACAAGTTTAAAATATATGAAAAGGTAAGCATGGATCCTTCTTAGTCACTCTAAAATGAAGCTTTTGGGATGTTCTTGAAATTTCCATGCTTGACTTCATAAGACAGAGTTTAGGGTTAGGGGTAGATATATACATGATTTGTTTGGTTTGAATATGTCTAGACCTTGTTTATCAACTTTAATTCTTACTATATGACATAAGAAAACTATTTGCTTTGGTTTTTCATTTTTCTGATTTTTTTGAATTTTGATGCCCATTTGAATCTTGTCAAATCCTAGGTTTGACCAAGATAATTTAAACAAGTTTAAAACATGGAAATGAAAAGGGAAGCATGTATCCTTCTTAGTCACTCTAAAATGAAGTTTTTGGGAGGTTTTTGAAATTTCCATGTTTGAAACCCAAAACCACTTCTCTTCATGCTTGACTTCATAAGACAGAGTTTAGGGGTTAGGGGGTAGATACATGGTTTGTCTAGTTTGAAACTTTGAATATGTCTAGACCTTGTTTATCAACTTGAATATGCTTACTATATGACATAAGAAGACTATGTACTTTGGTTTTTCATTTTTCTGATTTTTTTAATTTTCTGCGCATTTGAATCTTGGTCAAATCCTAAATTTGACCAAGATTTAGACAAGTTTAACACGTGAAAACGAATAAGTAAGCCTGGATCCTTCTTAGTCACTCTAAAATGAAGCCTTTGGGAGGTTCTTGAAATTTCCATGTTTGAAACCCAAAACCACTTCTCTTCATGATTGACTTCATAAGATCGACAGATTAGTTTAGGGTTAGGGGTAGATATATACATGATTTTTCTGGTTTTAATATGTCTAGACCTTGTTTATCAACTTGAATGCTTACTATATGACATAAGAAAACTATTTGCTTTTGTTTTCATTTTTCTGATTTTTTTTGAATTTTGATGCCCATTTGAATCTTGTCAAATCCTAGGTCGTTTGACCAAGATAATTTAAACAAGTTTAAAACATGAATATGAAAAGGGAAGCATGTATACTTCTTAGTCACTCTAAAATGAAGTTTTTGGGAGGTTTTTGAAAATTCCATGTTTGAAACCCAAAACCACTTCTCTTCATGCCTGACTTCATAAGATAGAGTTTAGGGGTCAGGGGGTGTAGATACATTTGGTTTGTCTAGTTTGAATATGTCTAGACCTTGTTTAACAACTTTAATGCTAACTATATGACATAAGAAGACTATGTGCTTTGGTTTTTCATTTTTCTGATTTTTTTGAATATTGTGCCCACCCATTTGTATCTTCATGAAATCCTAGGTTTGACCAAGATAATTTAAACAATTTTAAAACATGAAAATGAAAAGGGAAGCCTGGATCCTTCTTAGTAACTCTAAAATGAAGCTTTTGGGAGGTTCTTGAAATTTCCATGTTTGAAACCCAAAACCACTTCTCTTCATGATTGACTGAGTTTAATTAGGGTTTTAGGGGTAGATATATACATGATTTTTCTGGTTTTTCATTCTTTTGATTTTTTTCTGAATTTTTAGGGCCATTTGAATCTTGGTCAAATCCTTGGTTTGACCAAGATTTAAACAAGTTTAAAACATGAAAATGAAAAGGGAAGTCTGTATCCTTCTTAGTCACTCTAAAATGAAGCTTTTGGGATGTTCTTGAAATTTCAATGTTTGAAACCCAAAACGACTTCCCTTCATGCTAGACTTCATAAGATCGAAAGGGGGTAGATACACGATTTGTCTGGTTTGGATATATCTAGACCTTGTTTATCAACTTGATTGCTTACGATATGACATAAGAAGACTATGTGATTTGGTTTTCCATTTTTCTGATTTTTTTAATTTTTTGCCCACCCATTTGTATCTTCGTCAAATCCTAGGTTTGACCAAGATAATTAAAACAAGTTTTATAAAACATGAAAATGAAAAGGGAAGCATGTATCCTTCTTAGGCACTCTAAAATGAAGCTTTTGGGAGTTTTTTGAAATTTCCATGTTTGAAACCCAAAACCACATCTCTTCACATGCTTGACTTCATAAGACAGAGTTTAGGGGTTAGGGGTATAGATACATGATTTGTCTGGTTTGAATATGTCTAGACATTGTTTATCAACTTTAATGCTTACTATATGACATAAGAAAAATAATGTCATGTAAATGAGTTAACTTGGATTTCCTACCCTTGAATCCATAGGAAACTTTGTTCTAATGCACTATAATAATCAACCGAGTTTTTACACCAACAGGTCTGTCACTTACGTGTGGTGCCCACGCGTGAGGTCCCACACTTCAGTGAGCACAAGTCACGTGCAATAGGTACGCAAACTCCCACCATCTTCTTTGTCAAGAGAAGACGCATCAGGATATTTGAAGTCTGTGGGTCCTTCTGGATCCTTCGGTTGTCCCTCTCACAAAAAAAACAAATCTCTCTCATTCTCGGCCTCTCGACTCGCTCGCTCGCTCGCTCGCACCTCCTGACAAAACCTGCACAAAAGTCAACATCATCACCCGAAAAAGGGGAGACACCATAATTCTCTCCCTTCTTCTCTCCTTCCTCCGAGTGATCCCTCTTCCTCCGAGTTTCACTCGACGGGCAAACACACTTGTGCTGCATAGTAATAATAAAAAGGTATAGAAAAATCAACCTACGAATCTATAATTAAATAGGTTAGTAATAATAAAAATGTAGAAAAATCAACCTACGAATCTGTAATTAAATAGGTTAAACTAGGGTTTTGCCCACTACTACAGATCAAGGTTCAAACCTTGTTTATCAACTTGAATATGCTTACTATATGACATAAGAAGACTATGTACTTTGGTTTTCATTTTTCTGATTTTTTAAATTTTCTGCGCATTTGAATCTTGGTCAAATCCTAGGTTTGACCAAGATTAGACAAGTTTAACACGTGAAAACGAATAAGTAAGCCTGGATCCTTCTTAGTCACTCTAAAATGAAGCATTTTGGGATGTTCTTGAAATTTCCATGTTTGAAACCCAAAACGACCTCTCTTCATGCTACACTTCATAAGATCGACCGAGTTTAGGGTTAGGGGTAGATACATGATTTGTATGGTTTGAATATGTCCAAACCTTGTTAATTTATCAACTTGAATGCTTACTATATGACATAAGAAGACTATATGCTTTTGTTTTTCATTTTTCTGATTTTTTTTGAATTTTATGCCCATATATTTGAATCTTGGTCAAATCATATGTTTGACAAAGATTTAAACAAGTTTAAATTGTGAAAATGAAAAGGTAAGCATGGATCCTTATTAGTCACACTCTAAATTAAATCTTTTGGGAGGTTCTTGAAATTTCCATGTTTGAAACCCAAAACCACTTCTCTTCATGATTGACTTCATAAGAAAGAGTTTAGGGTTTTAGGGGTAGATATATACATGATTTTTCTGGTTTGAATATGTCTAGACCTGGTTTATCAACTTGAATGCTTACTATACATATGACATATATAAGAATGCTATGTGCTTTGGTTTTTCATTCTCTTTTGATTTTTTTTCTAAATTTTTATGCCCATTTGAATCTTGGTCAAAATCTTTGGTTTGACAAGGATTTAAACAAGTTTAAAACATGAAAATGAAAAAGGGAAGTCTGTATATCCTTCTTTTAGTAACTCTAAAATGGAAGCTTTTGGGATGTTCTTGAAATTTCCATGTTTGAAACCGAAAACGACTTCCCTTCATGCTAGACTTCATAAGATCGACAGGGGGTAGATACATGATTTGTCTGGTTTGGATATATCTAGACCTTGTTAATTTATCAACTTGAATGCTTACGATATGACATAAGAAGACAATGTGATTTGGTTTTTCAATTTTCTGATTTTTTTGAATATTGTGCCCACCCATTTGTATCTTCATGAAATCCTAGGTTTTACCAAGATAATTTAAACAAGTTTAAAACATGAAAACGAAAAGGGAAACATGTAACCTTCTCAGTCACTCTAAAATGAAGTTTTTGGGAGGTTTTTGAAATTTCCATGTTTGAAACCCAAAACCACTTCTCTTCATGCTTGACTTCATAAGACAAAGTTTAGGGTTAGGGGGTATAGATACATGATTTGTATGGTTTGAATATGTCCAAACCTTGTTTATCAACTTGAATATGCTTACTATATGACATAAGAAGACTATGTACTTTGGTTTTTCATTTTTCTGATCTTTTTTAATTTTCTGCACATTTGAATCATATCTTGGTCAAATCCTAGGTTTGACCAAGATTTAGACAAGTTTAACACGTGAAAACGAATAAGTAAGCCTGGATCCTTCTTAGTCACTCTAAAATGAAGCTTTTGGGAGGTTCTTGAAATTTCCATGTTTGAAACCCAAAACCACTTCTCTTCATGATTGACTGAGTTTAATTATATAGGATTTTAGGGGTAGATATATACATGATTTTTCTGGTTTGAATATATATGTCTAGACCTTGTTTATCAACTTGAATGCTTACTATACATATGACATATCTAAGAATGCTATGTGCTTTGGTTTTTCATTCTTTTGATTTTTTTCTGAATTTTTAGGGCCATTTGAATCTTGGTCAAATCATTGGTTTGACCAAGATTTAAACAAGTTTAAAACATGAAAATGAAAAGGGAAGTCTGTATCCTTCTTAGTCACTCTAAAATGAAGCTTTTGGGATGTTCTTGAAATTTCAATGTTTGAAACCCAAAACGACTTCCCTTCATGCTAGACTTCATAAGATCGAAAGGGGCTAGATACATGATTTGTCTGGTTTGGATATATCTAGACCTTGTTTATCAACTTGATTGCTTACGATATGACATAAGAAGACTATGTGATTTGGTTTTTCGTTTTTCTGATTTTTTTGAACATTGTGCCCACCCATTTGTATCTTCATGAAATCCTAGGTTTGACCAAGCTAATTTAAACAAGTTTAAAACATGAAAATGAAAAGGGAAGCATGTAACCTTCTCAGTCACTCTAAAATGAAGTTTTTGGGAGGTTTTTGAAATTTCCATGTTTGAAACCCAAAACCACTTCTCTTCATGCTTGACTTCATAAGACAAAGTTTAGGGTTAGGGGGTATATATAGATACATGATTTGTATGGTTTGAATATGTCCAAACCTTTTGTTTATCAACTTGAATATGCTTACTATATGACATAAGAAGACTATGTACTTTGGTTTTTCATTTTTCTGATTTTTTTAATTTTCTGCGCATTTGAATCATATCTTGGTCAAATCCTAGGTTTGACCAAGATTTAGACAAGTTTAACACGTGAAAACGAATAAGTAAGCCTGGATCCTTCTTAGTCACTCTAAAATGAAGCTTTTGGGAGGTTCTTGAAATTTCCATGTTTGAAACCCAAAACCACTTCTCTTCATGATTGACTGAGTTTAATTATATAGGGTTTTAGGGGTAGATATATACATGATTTTTCTGGTTTGAATATATATGTCTAGAGACCTTGTTTATCAACTTGAATGCTTACTATACATATGACATATCTAAGAATGCTATGTGCTTTGGTTTTTCATTCTTTTGATTTTTTTCTAAATTTTTAGGGCCATTTGAATCTTGGTCAAATCATTGGTTTGACCAAGATTTAAACAAGTTTAAAACATGAAAATGAAAAGGGAAGTCTGTATCCTTCTTAGTCACTCTAAAATGAAGCTTAATTTTGGGATGTTCTTGAAATTTCAATGTTTGAAACCCAAAACGACTTCCCTTCATGCTAGACTTCATAAGATCGAAAGGGGGTAGATACACGATTTGTCTGGTTTGGATATATCTAGACCTTGTTTATCAACTTGATTGCTTACGATATGACATAAGAAGACTATGTGATTTGGTTTTTCATTTTTCTGATTTTTTTGAACATTGTGCCCACCCATTTGTATCTTCGTCAAATCCTAGGTTTGACCAAGATAATTAAAACAAGTTTTATAAAACATGAAAATGAAAAGGGAAGCATGTATCCTTCTTAGGCACTCTAAAATGAAGCTTTTGGGAGTTTTTTGAAATTTCCATGTTTGAAACCCAAAACCACATCTGTTCACATGCTTGACTTCATAAGACAGAGTTTAGGGGTTAGGGGTATAGATACATGATTTGTCTGGTTTGAATATGTCTAGACATTGTTTATCAACTTTAATGCTTACTATATGACATAAGAAAAATAATGTCATGTAAATGAGTTAACTTGGATTTCCTACCCTTGAATCCATAGGAAACTTTGTTCTAATGCACTATAATAATCAACCGAGTTTTTACACCAACAGGTCTGTCACTTACGTGTGGTGCCCACGCGTGAGGTCCCACACTTCAGTGAGCACAAGTCACGTGCAATAGGTACGCAAACTCCCAGCCATCTTCTTTGTCAAGAGAAGACGCATCAGGATGCGTATTGGAAGTCTGTGGGTCCTTCTGGATCCTTCGGTTGTCCCTCTCACAAAAAAACAAATCTCTCTCATTCTCGGCCTCTCTCGACTCGCTCGCTCGCTCGCTCGCTCGCACCTCCTGCTCACTGACAAACCCTGCACAAAAGTCAACATCATCACCCGAAAAAGGGGAGACACCATAATTCTCTCCCTTCTTCTCTCCTTCCTCCGAGTGATCCCTCTTCCTCCGAGTTTCACTCGACGGGCAAACACACTTGTGCTGCATAGTAATAATAAAAAGGTATAGAAAAATCAACCTACGAATCTATAATTAAATAGGTTAGTAATAATAAAAATGTAGAAAAATCAACCTACGAATCTATAATTAAATAGGTTAAACTAGGGTTTTGCCCACTACTACAGATCAAGGTTCAAACCTTGTTTATCAACTTGAATATGCTTACTATATGACATAAGAAGACTATGTACTTTGGTTTTCATTTTTCTGATTTTTTAAATTTTCTGCGCATTTGAATCTTGGTCAAATCCTAGGTTTGACCAAGATTAGACAAGTTTAACACGTGAAAACGAATAAGTAAGCCTGGATCCTTCTTAGTCACTCTAAAATGAAGCATTTTGGGATGTTCTTGAAATTTCCATGTTTGAAACCCAAAACGACCTCTCTTCATGCTACACTTCATAAGATCGACCGAGTTTAGGGTTAGGGGTAGATACATGATTTGTATGGTTTGAATATGTCCAAACCTTGTTAATTTATCAACTTGAATGCTTACTATATGACATAAGAAGACTATATGCTTTTGTTTTTCATTTTTCTGATTTTTTTTGAATTTTATGCCCATATATTTGAATCTTGGTCAAATCATATGTTTGACAAAGATTTAAACAAGTTTAAATTGTGAAAATGAAAAGGTAAGCATGGATCCTTATTAGTCACACTCTAAATTAAATCTTTTGGGAGGTTCTTGAAATTTCCATGTTTGAAACCCAAAACCACTTCTCTTCATGATTGACTTCATAAGAAAGAGTTTAGGGTTTTAGGGGTAGATATATACATGATTTTTCTGGTTTGAATATGTCTAGACCTGGTTTATCAGTTGAATGCTTACTATACATATGACATATATAAGAATGCTATGTGCTTTGGTTTTTCATTCTCTTTTGATTTTTTTTCTAAATTTTTATGCCCATTTGAATCTTGGTCAAAATCTTTGGTTTGACAAGGATTTAAACAAGTTTAAAACATGAAAATGAAAAAGGGAAGTCTGTATATCACTACTAGGAAAAGGCTTACCGCCGGCGACTTGGAAAGGCTTACCGCCGGCGCATTCGCATTCGCCGGCGATCACCTCGCCGGTGGTAATGCCTTACCGCCGGCACCTTCATTTTCGCCGGTGGTAACTGTCGTTATCCCGGCGCCTTCGCATATTCGCGGGGGTATCTGTACCCCGGCACATAAGCCATATTTGTATGTGCCGCGGTACATATTTAAAGAAACAAAAAAAAAATTAAAATCAGTTACCCCTGGCAACCAAGGCTATGCGCCGGCGGTAATGAATTTAAGAAACAAAAAAAATTACAATAGTTACAGAATGTGATTGGTCTACTCTAGCACATCCAGCTATCTAGCTGCCCGCTGCACCCAGCACTACGCATCCGCGCGCGCCTCCATCCCGCCCTACTCTGATCCACTTCCCACCTCCTCTCGATCCATCTCGTGCAGGGCTCAGCACACCTCCAGCTTGCGGTATCGCCAGAAGCTTCAGTTGGACAAGCAGAGCTCCATCTCGTCTCAGCTTCTTGCCGCCGGAGGGCAGTGTCGGTCTCGCTGGCTCGACAAGGAGAGCTTCCCGCCGGCTCGACAAGGAGAGCTTCCCCGACCTTATCGTCGTCCTCAACGTTCTCCCCAAGTCAGGAAGAGGACACCGACCTCCTGCTAATTGAAATAGCATGATTATTCAGATAAGCTGCACAAGCAAAAAGGAAGTTGCTTCATATTGAGATAAGCTGAAAAATTGAATGAAATGTTTTCCTAATGCATACAATATCCAAAATAATGTGCATCCACATTTACCGAACAACATGTTTTCCTAATGCTTATCCTTGTCAGTAGAAGTGAAATGCTTTAAATCTGAAACTACATTTTACAGAATTGTTAGCTCAAAATAAATTCACTTGCAGAGATTTATATCTCTATATCAATATATATCACTTGTGATAATATGTTTCATTGTGAAATGCGGTTCTGGGTATACTAAGAATTCTCTTGAGTTACATGGGCATGAGAGGCATCAAATTCATGTTACATTAGGCTGATGCAGGCATGTATATTCAAGTCCGATAAAAAATAAACGGAAAGCAATAATTATGGATATTAGCATCAAGCAAAGCGCACTATTTTCAACTAGTTAGCAAAAAAAGATCCAAGTACCTCTTTGTTGTCTTTGTCACCTGATATATCTTCAAACCAAACCGTTCTTGAAATGTGCACCTAGTCAAGTGGCAACCGACAGAATTCAGATCAGCATATACATGTTTACGTCTGCACAAGAATCAGTTTGAGCCAGTAAGCAATTCTGAAATCCAAAATCAATTGAACACAATGATCAAAAGCTTTCTTCATGATCAAAGACGGATACCGTAAATTCCACACATTGGCATGAACAAATCTGCATGCAAAAAATTGCATATCATTTGGAACAGCAAAACAACTTCACAAAAAATGAGTTCTGGCATCCAGTGCAGTTTACCATAACCAACAATATGCTTGTAATCAAACAACGATGCAAAACAAAAGCACCTTCATTTTTATATTATACTACTCAGCAATTCAACAACAGAGCACTGCTTCAAAAGCTACTGGTTTTCTGATCCAAACTAGAAGCCTATGTGAATTAGGCAACATGAAACAATCAAGTAAATTTGCTACAAGGACAACCATAAACAATATGAATAAACACTGCTAAACTACTGCAGCTGCACTCATGTCCTCAGAACACACATGCTTGATGGCACACCACTAAGTCGCTAAACTACTTTACCATAGTCTAGATCTGCAGTCTGAGCCATACAAATACTTAAGATCCATGGCTTTAAAAGAAAAAAACTCTATTTTATACTTTAATAATATGACTCCTTTTGTAACTGCAGATTACCACTGTCCAATGTGCACTCGACAGATTCCAGTACTGAACAAATGAATATGACATAAAAAAGGAAAGGGGAACCTAATCTTTTTAATAAATATGCCTAAAGAGTATGGATGCAATAGGAGAGCTAGTTACCTTGGCGACAAGCTGATCTGATGCTCTGCTGAACGTTGCAGCATACCTTGCTGATCTGATGCCCTGATGAACGTTGCAGCAAGTGGTGGCCGGATTGAAGCCTCAATCTGAGAAGGATTTCTCACCACAACCTGCCAAGAATCAAGATCTGGTCAGGTTGCTAGCATGCCCATTACGAGAGAGAGAGAGAGAGGTTCTACCACGATTTGCCAGGAATCAAGATCTGGTCGACTTTGCTAGCATACCAACGGGAGAGTGAGAGAGAGACCTGTCTGGTGGCGTCGGGCCATGCTCCTCCGGCGCACCTCCTCTCCGGAGGAGAACACCACCACAGCAGCGGCGCTCGATGGTGGGAGGATGGGCAGGTCCCCCGCCGCTGGTCTCCCCACGCGCTCGGCCGCCTGATCTGCATCAGCCACACCGCGTGGCTCCCACCGTCCATGGTCGCCGGCGCAAAGAGGAAGCCGCTGTGGTCGCCACCAGCTGCTCTCGGTCGCTGGCCTCCACCTCGAGCTTGCACCACAACAAACCATAAAATATCTTGAGCCGATCTGGAGTGGAGGATGTGCAGGAGAGAAACCCTAAAAGATCTACAGAGATGGGGCAAAGCGGAGAGGTAGAGCAAGGCGTGGATGGAAAGATCCCCTGGCGGCGGGTGTCGAGTGCGGCGGCGGAGTCGAGGAGAAGGTACCAGGAGGCGAAGAAGAGCGCGGCGGCGAGGGAGAAGAACTAGACGAGCAGCGTGGGGCAGATCTGAGGGAGTGCGGGCGGGGGTGGGTCAATGGGGTTGTGTTCGGTTGGAGTGGAGAAAGCCAAAACGGCAAAATTGAAAATACCCCCGGCGAAAATGAAATGGGGACGCCGGCGTTAATTTCGGCCCAAATGGCACACAGCAGCCCACTTTACCTCTGGCACACGTAAATTGGTTTCGCCGCGTATTAATTTACCGCATTTTCGAGACAAACTCGCGGTAAGGGGAGGCCCATCTATGTGCTCTCACCCACCTTACCCCCGGCGGTTGCAATCCCGATTCGCCGGCGGTAAGTGTCCTATCCCCGGCGACCCGAAACCAACTCGCCGGCGGTAACGCGAGGAGGGCCTAAAAGGCCTTACCGCCGGCCACTTCGAACCGGACTCGCCAGCGGTAATAAGTGCGGCTATAAGCCTTTTCCTAGTAGTGTATCCTTCTTTTAGTAACTCTAAAATGGAAGCTTTTGGGATGTTCTTGAAATTTCCATGTTTGAAACCGAAAACGACTTCCCTTCATGCTAGACTTCATAAGATCGACAGGGGGTAGATACATTATTTGTCTGGTTTGGATATATCTAGACCTTGTTAATTTATCAACTTGAATGCTTACGATATGACATAAGAAGACAATGTGATTTGGTTTTTCAATTTTCTGATTTTTTTGAATATTGTGCCCACCCATTTGTATCTTCATGAAATCCTAGGTTTTACCAAGATAATTTAAACAAGTTTAAAACATGAAAACGAAAAGGGAAACATGTAACCTTCTCAGTCACTCTAAAATGAAGTTTTTGGGAGGTTTTTGAAATTTCCATGTTTGAAACCCAAAACCACTTCTCTTCATGCTTGACTTCATAAGACAAAGTTTAGGGTTAGGGGGTAGATACATGATTTGTATGGTTTGAATATGTCCAAACCTTGTTTATCAACTTGAATATGCTTACTATATGACATAAGAAGACTATGTACTTTGGTTTTTCATTTTTCTGATCTTTTTTTAATTTTCTGCACATTTGAATCATATCTTGGTCAAATCCTAGGTTTGACCAAGATTTAGACAAGTTTAACACGTGAAAACGAATAAGTAAGCCTGGATCCTTCTTAGTCACTCTAAAATGAAGCTTTTGGGAGGTT
Organism: Lolium multiflorum; assembly: GCA_030979885.1. NCBI lineage: Eukaryota > Viridiplantae > Streptophyta > Magnoliopsida > Poales > Poaceae > Lolium > Lolium multiflorum. The sequence goes on from CM061747.1 coordinate 246,936,493, forward strand.
CTTGAAATTTCCATGTTTGAAACCCAAAACCACTTCTCTTCATGATTGACTGAGTTTAATTATATAGGATTTTAGGGGTAGATATATACATGATTTTTCTGGTTTGAATATATATGTCTAGACCTTGTTTATCAACTTGAATGCTTACTATACATATGACATATCTAAGAATGCTATGTGCTTTGGTTTTTCATTCTTTTGATTTTTTTCTGAATTTTTAGGGCCATTTGAATCTTGGTCAAATCATTGGTTTGACCAAGATTTAAACAAGTTTAAAACATGAAAATGAAAAGGGAAGTCTGTATCCTTCTTAGTCACTCTAAAATGAAGCTTTTGGGATGTTCTTGAAATTTCAATGTTTGAAACCCAAAACGACTTCCCTTCATGCTAGACTTCATAAGATCGAAAGGGGCTAGATACATGATTTGTCTGGTTTGGATATATCTAGACCTTGTTTATCAACTTGATTGCTTACGATATGACATAAGAAGACTATGTGATTTGGTTTTTCGTTTTTCTGATTTTTTTGAACATTGTGCCCACCCATTTGTATCTTCATGAAATCCTAGGTTTGACCAAGCTAATTTAAACAAGTTTAAAACATGAAAATGAAAAGGGAAGCATGTAACCTTCTCAGTCACTCTAAAATGAAGTTTTTGGGAGGTTTTTGAAATTTCCATGTTTGAAACCCAAAACCACTTCTCTTCATGCTTGACTTCATAAGACAAAGTTTAGGGTTAGGGGGTATATATAGATACATGATTTGTATGGTTTGAATATGTCCAAACCTTTTGTTTATCAACTTGAATATGCTTACTATATGACATAAGAAGACTATGTACTTTGGTTTTTCATTTTTCTGATTTTTTTAATTTTCTGCGCATTTGAATCATATCTTGGTCAAATCCTAGGTTTGACCAAGATTTAGACAAGTTTAACACGTGAAAACGAATAAGTAAGCCTGGATCCTTCTTAGTCACTCTAAAATGAAGCTTTTGGGAGGTTCTTGAAATTTCCATGTTTGAAACCCAAAACCACTTCTCTTCATGATTGACTGAGTTTAATTATATAGGGTTTTAGGGGTAGATATATACATGATTTTTCTGGTTTGAATATATATGTCTAGAGACCTTGTTTATCAACTTGAATGCTTACTATACATATGACATATCTAAGAATGCTATGTGCTTTGGTTTTTCATTCTTTTGATTTTTTTTTCTAAATTTTTAGGGCCATTTGAATCTTGGTCAAATCATTGGTTTGACCAAGATTTAAACAAGTTTAAAACATGAAAATGAAAAGGGAAGTCTGTATCCTTCTTAGTCACTCTAAAATGAAGCTTAATTTTGGGATGTTCTTGAAATTTCAATGTTTGAAACCCAAAACGACTTCCCTTCATGCTAGACTTCATAAGATCGAAAGGGGGTAGATACACGATTTGTCTGGTTTGGATATATCTAGACCTTGTTTATCAACTTGATTGCTTACGATATGACATAAGAAGACTATGTGATTTGGTTTTTCATTTTTCTGATTTTTTTGAACATTGTGCCCACCCATTTGTATCTTCGTCAAATCCTAGGTTTGACCAAGATAATTAAAACAAGTTTTATAAAACATGAAAATGAAAAGGGAAGCATGTATCCTTCTTAGGCACTCTAAAATGAAGCTTTTGGGAGTTTTTTGAAATTTCCATGTTTGAAACCCAAAACCACATCTCTTCACATGCTTGACTTCATAAGACAGAGTTTAGGGGTTAGGGGTATAGATACATGATTTGTCTGGTTTGAATATGTCTAGACATTGTTTATCAACTTTAATGCTTACTATATGACATAAGAAAAATAATGTCATGTAAATGAGTTAACTTGGATTTCCTACCCTTGAATCCATAGGAAACTTTGTTCTAATGCACTATAATAATCAACCGAGTTTTTACACCAACAGGTCTGTCACTTACGTGTGGTGCCCACGCGTGAGGTCCCACACTTCAGTGAGCACAAGTCACGTGCAATAGGTACGCAAACTCCCAGCCATCTTCTTTGTCAAGAGAAGACGCATCAGGATGCGTATTGGAAGTCTGTGGGTCCTTCTGGATCCTTCGGTTGTCCCTCTCACAAAAAAACAAATCTCTCTCATTCTCGGCCTCTCTCGACTCGCTCGCTCGCTCGCTCGCACCTCCTGCACTGACAAACCCTGCACAAAAGTCAACATCATCACCCGAAAAAGGGGAGACACCATAATTCTCTCCCTTCTTCTCTCCTTCCTCCGAGTGATCCCTCTTCCTCCGAGTTTCACTCGACGGGCAAACACACTTGTGCTGCATAGTAATAATAAAAAGGTATAGAAAAATCAACCTACGAATCTATAATTAAATAGGTTAGTAATAATAAAAATGTAGAAAAATCAACCTACGAATCTGTAATTAAATAGGTTAAACTAGGGTTTTGCCCACTACTACAGATCAAGGTTCAAACCTTGTTTATCAACTTGAATATGCTTACTATATGACATAAGAAGACTATGTACTTTGGTTTTCATTTTTCTGATTTTTTAAATTTTCTGCGCATTTGAATCTTGGTCAAATCCTAGGTTTGACCAAGATTAGACAAGTTTAACACGTGAAAACGAATAAGTAAGCCTGGATCCTTCTTAGTCACTCTAAAATGAAGCATTTTGGGATGTTCTTGAAATTTCCATGTTTGAAACCCAAAACGACCTCTCTTCATGCTACACTTCATAAGATCGACCGAGTTTAGGGTTAGGGGTAGATACATGATTTGTATGGTTTGAATATGTCCAAACCTTGTTAATTTATCAACTTGAATGCTTACTATATGACATAAGAAGACTATATGCTTTTGTTTTTCATTTTTCTGATTTTTTTTGAATTTTATGCCCATATATTTGAATCTTGGTCAAATCATATGTTTGACAAAGATTTAAACAAGTTTAAATTGTGAAAATGAAAAGGTAAGCATGGATCCTTATTAGTCACACTCTAAATTAAATCTTTTGGGAGGTTCTTGAAATTTCCATGTTTGAAACCCAAAACCACTTCTCTTCATGATTGACTTCATAAGAAAGAGTTTAGGGTTTTAGGGGTAGATATATACATGATTTTTCTGGTTTGAATATGTCTAGACCTGGTTTATCAACTTGAATGCTTACTATACATATGACATATATAAGAATGCTATGTGCTTTGGTTTTTCATTCTCTTTTGATTTTTTTTCTAAATTTTTATGCCCATTTGAATCTTGGTCAAAATCTTTGGTTTGACAAGGATTTAAACAAGTTTAAAACATGAAAATGAAAAAGGGAAGTCTGTATATCCTTCTTTTAGTAACTCTAAAATGGAAGCTTTTGGGATGTTCTTGAAATTTCCATGTTTGAAACCGAAAACGACTTCCCTTCATGCTAGACTTCATAAGATCGACAGGGGGTAGATACATGATTTGTCTGGTTTGGATATATCTAGACCTTGTTAATTTATCAACTTGAATGCTTACGATATGACATAAGAAGACAATGTGATTTGGTTTTTCAATTTTCTGATTTTTTTGAATATTGTGCCCACCCATTTGTATCTTCATGAAATCCTAGGTTTTACCAAGATAATTTAAACAAGTTTAAAACATGAAAACGAAAAGGGAAACATGTAACCTTCTCAGTCACTCTAAAATGAAGTTTTTGGGAGGTTTTTGAAATTTCCATGTTTGAAACCCAAAACCACTTCTCTTCATGCTTGACTTCATAAGACAAAGTTTAGTGTTAGGGGGTATAGATACATGATTTGTATGGTTTGAATATGTCCAAACCTTGTTTATCAACTTGAATATGCTTACTATATGACATAAGAAGACTATGTACTTTGGTTTTTCATTTTTCTGATCTTTTTTTAATTTTCTGCACATTTGAATCATATCTTGGTCAAATCCTAGGTTTGACCAAGATTTAGACAAGTTTAACACGTGAAAACGAATAAGTAAGCCTGGATCCTTCTTAGTCACTCTAAAATGAAGCTTTTGGGAGGTTCTTGAAATTTCCATGTTTGAAACCCAAAACCACTTCTCTTCATGATTGACTGAGTTTAATTATATAGGATTTTAGGGGTAGATATATACATGATTTTTCTGGTTTGAATATATATGTCTAGACCTTGTTTATCAACTTGAATGCTTACTATACATATGACATATCTAAGAATGCTATGTGCTTTGGTTTTTCATTCTTTTGATTTTTTTCTGAATTTTTAGGGCCATTTGAATCTTGGTCAAATCATTGGTTTGACCAAGATTTAAACAAGTTTAAAACATGAAAATGAAAAGGGAAGTCTGTATCCTTCTTAGTCACTCTAAAATGAAGCTTTTGGGATGTTCTTGAAATTTCAATGTTTGAAACCCAAAACGACTTCCCTTCATGCTAGACTTCATAAGATCGAAAGGGGCTAGATACATGATTTGTCTGGTTTGGATATATCTAGACCTTGTTTATCAACTTGATTGCTTACGATATGACATAAGAAGACTATGTGATTTGGTTTTTCGTTTTTCTGATTTTTTTGAACATTGTGCCCACCCATTTGTATCTTCATGAAATCCTAGGTTTGACCAAGCTAATTTAAACAAGTTTAAAACATGAAAATGAAAAGGGAAGCATGTAACCTTCTCAGTCACTCTAAAATGAAGTTTTTGGGAGGTTTTTGAAATTTCCATGTTTGAAACCCAAAACCACTTCTCTTCATGCTTGACTTCATAAGACAAAGTTTAGGGTTAGGGGGTATATATAGATACATGATTTGTATGGTTTGAATATGTCCAAACCTTTTGTTTATCAACTTGAATATGCTTACTATATGACATAAGAAGACTATGTACTTTGGTTTTTCATTTTTCTGATTTTTTTAATTTTCTGCATTTGAATCATATCTTGGTCAAATCCTAGGTTTGACCAAGATTTAGACAAGTTTAACACGTGAAAACGAATAAGTAAGCCTGGATCCTTCTTAGTCACTCTAAAATGAAGCTTTTGGGAGGTTCTTGAAATTTCCATGTTTGAAACCCAAAACCACTTCTCTTCATGATTGACTGAGTTTAATTATATAGGGTTTTAGGGGTAGATATATACATGATTTTTCTGGTTTGAATATATATGTCTAGAGACCTTGTTTATCAACTTGAATGCTTACTATACATATGACATATCTAAGAATGCTATGTGCTTTGGTTTTTCATTCTTTTGATTTTTTTTTCTAAATTTTTAGGGCCATTTGAATCTTGGTCAAATCATTGGTTTGACCAAGATTTAAACAAGTTTAAAACATGAAAATGAAAAGGGAAGTCTGTATCCTTCTTAGTCACTCTAAAATGAAGCTTAATTTTGGGATGTTCTTGAAATTTCAATGTTTGAAACCCAAAACGACTTCCCTTCATGCTAGACTTCATAAGATCGAAAGGGGGTAGATACACGATTTGTCTGGTTTGGATATATCTAGACCTTGTTTATCAACTTGATTGCTTACGATATGACATAAGAAGACTATGTGATTTGGTTTTTCATTTTTCTGATTTTTTTGAACATTGTGCCCACCCATTTGTATCTTCGTCAAATCCTAGGTTTGACCAAGATAATTAAAACAAGTTTTATAAAACATGAAAATGAAAAGGGAAGCATGTATCCTTCTTAGGCACTCTAAAATGAAGCTTTTGGGAGTTTTTTGAAATTTCCATGTTTGAAACCCAAAACCACATCTGTTCACATGCTTGACTTCATAAGACAGAGTTTAGGGGTTAGGGGTATAGATACATGATTTGTCTGGTTTGAATATGTCTAGACATTGTTTATCAACTTTAATGCTTACTATATGACATAAGAAAAATAATGTCATGTAAATGAGTTAACTTGGATTTCCTACCCTTGAATCCATAGGAAACTTTGTTCTAATGCACTATAATAATCAACCGAGTTTTTACACCAACAGGTCTGTCACTTACGTGTGGTGCCCACGCGTGAGGTCCCACACTTCAGTGAGCACAAGTCACGTGCAATAGGTACGCAAACTCCCAGCCATCTTCTTTGTCAAGAGAAGACGCATCAGGATGCGTATTGGAAGTCTGTGGGTCCTTCTGGATCCTTCGGTTGTCCCTCTCACAAAAAAAAACAAATCTCTCTCATTCTCGGCCTCTCTCGACTCGCTCGCTCGCTCGCTCGCTCGCACCTCCTGCGCACTGACAAACCCTGCACAAAAGTCAACATCATCACCCGAAAAAGGGGAGACACCATAATTCTCTCCCTTCTTCTCTCCTTCCTCCGAGTGATCCCTCTTCCTCCGAGTTTCACTCGACGGGCAAACACACTTGTGCTGCATAGTAATAATAAAAAGGTATAGAAAAATCAACCTACGAATCTATAATTAAATAGGTTAGTAATAATAAAAATGTAGAAAAATCAACCTACGAATCTGTAATTAAATAGGTTAAACTAGGGTTTTGCCCACTACTACAGATCAAGGTTCAAACCTTGTTTATCAACTTGAATATGCTTACTATATGACATAAGAAGACTATGTACTTTGGTTTTCATTTTTCTGATTTTTTAAATTTTCTGCGCATTTGAATCTTGGTCAAATCCTAGGTTTGACCAAGATTAGACAAGTTTAACACGTGAAAACGAATAAGTAAGCCTGGATCCTTCTTAGTCACTCTAAAATGAAGCATTTTGGGATGTTCTTGAAATTTCCATGTTTGAAACCCAAAACGACCTCTCTTCATGCTACACTTCATAAGATCGACCGAGTTTAGGGTTAGGGGTAGATACATGATTTGTATGGTTTGAATATGTCCAAACCTTGTTAATTTATCAACTTGAATGCTTACTATATGACATAAGAAGACTATATGCTTTTGTTTTTCATTTTTCTGATTTTTTTTGAATTTTATGCCCATATATTTGAATCTTGGTCAAATCATATGTTTGACAAAGATTTAAACAAGTTTAAATTGTGAAAATGAAAAGGTAAGCATGGATCCTTATTAGTCACACTCTAAATTAAATCTTTTGGGAGGTTCTTGAAATTTCCATGTTTGAAACCCAAAACCACTTCTCTTCATGATTGACTTCATAAGAAAGAGTTTAGGGTTTTAGGGGTAGATATATACATGATTTTTCTGGTTTGAATATGTCTAGACCTGGTTTATCAGTTGAATGCTTACTATACATATGACATATATAAGAATGCTATGTGCTTTGGTTTTTCATTCTCTTTTGATTTTTTTTCTAAATTTTTATGCCCATTTGAATCTTGGTCAAAATCTTTGGTTTGACAAGGATTTAAACAAGTTTAAAACATGAAAATGAAAAAGGGAAGTCTGTATATCCTTCTTTTAGTAACTCTAAAATGGAAGCTTTTGGGATGTTCTTGAAATTTCCATGTTTGAAACCGAAAACGACTTCCCTTCATGCTAGACTTCATAAGATCGACAGGGGGTAGATACATGATTTGTCTGGTTTGGATATATCTAGACCTTGTTAATTTATCAACTTGAATGCTTACGATATGACATAAGAAGACAATGTGATTTGGTTTTTCAATTTTCTGATTTTTTTGAATATTGTGCCCACCCATTTGTATCTTCATGAAATCCTAGGTTTTACCAAGATAATTTAAACAAGTTTAAAACATGAAAACGAAAAGGGAAACATGTAACCTTCTCAGTCACTCTAAAATGAAGTTTTTGGGAGGTTTTTGAAATTTCCATGTTTGAAACCCAAAACCACTTCTCTTCATGCTTGACTTCATAAGACAAAGTTTAGGGTTAGGGGGTATAGATACATGATTTGTATGGTTTGAATATGTCCAAACCTTGTTTATCAACTTGAATATGCTTACTATATGACATAAGAAGACTATGTACTTTGGTTTTTCATTTTTCTGATTTTTTTTAATTTTCTGCACATTTGAATCATATCTTGGTCAAATCCTAGGTTTGACCAAGATTTAGACAAGTTTAACACGTGAAAACGAATAAGTAAGCCTGGATCCTTCTTAGTCACTCTAAAATGAAGCTTTTGGGAGGTTCTTGAAATTTCCATGTTTGAAACCCAAAACCACTTCTCTTCATGATTGACTGAGTTTAATTATATAGGATTTTAGGGGTAGATATATACATGATTTTTCTGGTTTGAATATATATGTCTAGACCTTGTTTATCAACTTGAATGCTTACTATACATATGACATATCTAAGAATGCTATGTGCTTTGGTTTTTCATTCTTTTGATTTTTTTCTGAATTTTTAGGGCCATTTGAATCTTGGTCAAATCATTGGTTTGACCAAGATTTAAACAAGTTTAAAACATGAAAATGAAAAGGGAAGTCTGTATCCTTCTTAGTCACTCTAAAATGAAGCTTTTGGGATGTTCTTGAAATTTCAATGTTTGAAACCCAAAACGACTTCCCTTCATGCTAGACTTCATAAGATCGAAAGGGGCTAGATACATGATTTGTCTGGTTTGGATATATCTAGACCTTGTTTATCAACTTGATTGCTTACGATATGACATAAGAAGACTATGTGATTTGGTTTTTCGTTTTTCTGATTTTTTTGAACATTGTGCCCACCCATTTGTATCTTCATGAAATCCTAGGTTTGACCAAGCTAATTTAAACAAGTTTAAAACATGAAAATGAAAAGGGAAGCATGTAACCTTCTCAGTCACTCTAAAATGAAGTTTTTGGGAGGTTTTTGAAATTTCCATGTTTGAAACCCAAAACCACTTCTCTTCATGCTTGACTTCATAAGACAAAGTTTAGGGTTAGGGGGTATATATAGATACATGATTTGTATGGTTTGAATATGTCCAAACCTTTTGTTTATCAACTTGAATATGCTTACTATATGACATAAGAAGACTATGTACTTTGGTTTTTCATTTTTCTGATTTTTTTAATTTTCTGCGCATTTGAATCATATCTTGGTCAAATCCTAGGTTTGACCAAGATTTAGACAAGTTTAACACGTGAAAACGAATAAGTAAGCCTGGATCCTTCTTAGTCACTCTAAAATGAAGCTTTTGGGAGGTTCTTGAAATTTCCATGTTTGAAACCCAAAACCACTTCTCTTCATGATTGACTGAGTTTAATTATATAGGGTTTTAGGGGTAGATATATACATGATTTTTCTGGTTTGAATATATATGTCTAGAGACCTTGTTTATCAACTTGAATGCTTACTATACATATGACATATCTAAGAATGCTATGTGCTTTGGTTTTTCATTCTTTTGATTTTTTTTTCTAAATTTTTAGGGCCATTTGAATCTTGGTCAAATCATTGGTTTGACCAAGATTTAAACAAGTTTAAAACATGAAAATGAAAAGGGAAGTCTGTATCCTTCTTAGTCACTCTAAAATGAAGCTTAATTTTGGGATGTTCTTGAAATTTCAATGTTTGAAACCCAAAACGACTTCCCTTCATGCTAGACTTCATAAGATCGAAAGGGGGTAGATACACGATTTGTCTGGTTTGGATATATCTAGACCTTGTTTATCAACTTGATTGCTTACGATATGACATAAGAAGACTATGTGATTTGGTTTTTCATTTTTCTGATTTTTTTGAACATTGTGCCCACCCATTTGTATCTTCGTCAAATCCTAGGTTTGACCAAGATAATTAAAACAAGTTTTATAAAACATGAAAATGAAAAGGGAAGCATGTATCCTTCTTAGGCACTCTAAAATGAAGCTTTTGGGAGTTTTTTGAAATTTCCATGTTTGAAACCCAAAACCACATCTGTTCACATGCTTGACTTCATAAGACAGAGTTTAGGGGTTAGGGGTATAGATACATGATTTGTCTGGTTTGAATATGTCTAGACATTGTTTATCAACTTTAATGCTTACTATATGACATAAGAAAAATAATGTCATGTAAATGAGTTAACTTGGATTTCCTACCCTTGAATCCATAGGAAACTTTGTTCTAATGCACTATAATAATCAACCGAGTTTTTACACCAACAGGTCTGTCACTTACGTGTGGTGCCCACGCGTGAGGTCCCACACTTCAGTGAGCACAAGTCACGTGCAATAGGTACGCAAACTCCCAGCCATCTTCTTTGTCAAGAGAAGACGCATCAGGATGCGTATTGGAAGTCTGTGGGTCCTTCTGGATCCTTCGGTTGTCCCTCTCACAAAAAAAAACAAATCTCTCTCATTCTCGGCCTCTCTCGACTCGCTCGCTCGCTCGCTCGCTCGCACCTCCTGCGCACTGACAAACCCTGCACAAAAGTCAACATCATCACCCGAAAAAGGGGAGACACCATAATTCTCTCCCTTCTTCTCTCCTTCCTCCGAGTGATCCCTCTTCCTCCGAGTTTCACTCGACGGGCAAACACACTTGTGCTGCATAGTAATAATAAAAAGGTATAGAAAAATCAACCTACGAATCTATAATTAAATAGGTTAGTAATAATAAAAATGTAGAAAAATCAACCTACGAATCTATAATTAAATAGGTTAAACTAGGGTTTTGCCCACTACTACAGATCAAGGTTCAAACCTTGTTTATCAACTTGAATATGCTTACTATATGACATAAGAAGACTATGTACTTTGGTTTTCATTTTTCTGATTTTTTAAATTTTCTGCGCATTTGAATCTTGGTCAAATCCTAGGTTTGACCAAGATTAGACAAGTTTAACACGTGAAAACGAATAAGTAAGCCTGGATCCTTCTTAGTCACTCTAAAATGAAGCATTTTGGGATGTTCTTGAAATTTCCATGTTTGAAACCCAAAACGACCTCTCTTCATGCTACACTTCATAAGATCGACCGAGTTTAGGGTTAGGGGTAGATACATGATTTGTATGGTTTGAATATGTCCAAACCTTGTTAATTTATCAACTTGAATGCTTACTATATGACATAAGAAGACTATATGCTTTTGTTTTTCATTTTTCTGATTTTTTTTGAATTTTATGCCCATATATTTGAATCTTGGTCAAATCATATGTTTGACAAAGATTTAAACAAGTTTAAATTGTGAAAATGAAAAGGTAAGCATGGATCCTTATTAGTCACACTCTAAATTAAATCTTTTGGGAGGTTCTTGAAATTTCCATGTTTGAAACCCAAAACCACTTCTCTTCATGATTGACTTCATAAGAAAGAGTTTAGGGTTTTAGGGGTAGATATATACATGATTTTTCTGGTTTGAATATGTCTAGACCTGGTTTATCAACTTGAATGCTTACTATACATATGACATATATAAGAATGCTATGTGCTTTGGTTTTTCATTCTCTTTTGATTTTTTTTCTAAATTTTTATGCCCATTTGAATCTTGGTCAAAATCTTTGGTTTGACAAGGATTTAAACAAGTTTAAAACATGAAAATGAAAAAGGGAAGTCTGTATATCCTTCTTTTAGTAACTCTAAAATGGAAGCTTTTGGGATGTTCTTGAAATTTCCATGTTTGAAACCGAAAACGACTTCCCTTCATGCTAGACTTCATAAGATCGACAGGGGGTAGATACATGATTTGTCTGGTTTGGATATATCTAGACCTTGTTAATTTATCAACTTGAATGCTTACGATATGACATAAGAAGACAATGTGATTTGGTTTTTCAATTTTCTGATTTTTTTGAATATTGTGCCCACCCATTTGTATCTTCATGAAATCCTAGGTTTTACCAAGATAATTTAAACAAGTTTAAAACATGAAAACGAAAAGGGAAACATGTAACCTTCTCAGTCACTCTAAAATGAAGTTTTTGGGAGGTTTTTGAAATTTCCATGTTTGAAACCCAAAACCACTTCTCTTCATGCTTGACTTCATAAGACAAAGTTTAGGGTTAGGGGGTATAGATACATGATTTGTATGGTTTGAATATGTCCAAACCTTGTTTATCAACTTGAATATGCTTACTATATGACATAAGAAGACTATGTACTTTGGTTTTTCATTTTTCTGATTTTTTTTAATTTTCTGCACATTTGAATCATATCTTGGTCAAATCCTAGGTTTGACCAAGATTTAGACAAGTTTAACACGTGAAAACGAATAAGTAAGCCTGGATCCTTCTTAGTCACTCTAAAATGAAGCTTTTGGGAGGTTCTTGAAATTTCCATGTTTGAAACCCAAAACCACTTCTCTTCATGATTGACTGAGTTTAATTATATAGGATTTTAGGGGTAGATATATACATGATTTTTCTGGTTTGAATATATATGTCTAGACCTTGTTTATCAACTTGAATGCTTACTATACATATGACATATCTAAGAATGCTATGTGCTTTGGTTTTTCATTCTTTTGATTTTTTTCTGAATTTTTAGGGCCATTTGAATCTTGGTCAAATCATTGGTTTGACCAAGATTTAAACAAGTTTAAAACATGAAAATGAAAAGGGAAGTCTGTATCCTTCTTAGTCACTCTAAAATGAAGCTTTTGGGATGTTCTTGAAATTTCAATGTTTGAAACCCAAAACGACTTCCCTTCATGCTAGACTTCATAAGATCGAAAGGGGCTAGATACATGATTTGTCTGGTTTGGATATATCTAGACCTTGTTTATCAACTTGATTGCTTACGATATGACATAAGAAGACTATGTGATTTGGTTTTTCGTTTTTCTGATTTTTTTGAACATTGTGCCCACCCATTTGTATCTTCATGAAATCCTAGGTTTGACCAAGCTAATTTAAACAAGTTTAAAACATGAAAATGAAAAGGGAAGCATGTAACCTTCTCAGTCACTCTAAAATGAAGTTTTTGGGAGGTTTTTGAAATTTCCATGTTTGAAACCCAAAACCACTTCTCTTCATGCTTGACTTCATAAGACAAAGTTTAGGGTTAGGGGGTATATATAGATACATGATTTGTATGGTTTGAATATGTCCAAACCTTTTGTTTATCAACTTGAATATGCTTACTATATGACATAAGAAGACTATGTACTTTGGTTTTTCATTTTTCTGATTTTTTTAATTTTCTGCGCATTTGAATCATATCTTGGTCAAATCCTAGGTTTGACCAAGATTTAGACAAGTTTAACACGTGAAAACGAATAAGTAAGCCTGGATCCTTCTTAGTCACTCTAAAATGAAGCTTTTGGGAGGTTCTTGAAATTTCCATGTTTGAAACCCAAAACCACTTCTCTTCATGATTGACTGAGTTTAATTATATAGGGTTTTAGGGGTAGATATATACATGATTTTTCTGGTTTGAATATATATGTCTAGAGACCTTGTTTATCAACTTGAATGCTTACTATACATATGACATATCTAAGAATGCTATGTGCTTTGGTTTTTCATTCTTTTGATTTTTTTCTAAATTTTTAGGGCCATTTGAATCTTGGTCAAATCATTGGTTTGACCAAGATTTAAACAAGTTTAAAACATGAAAATGAAAAGGGAAGTCTGTATCCTTCTTAGTCACTCTAAAATGAAGCTTAATTTTGGGATGTTCTTGAAATTTCAATGTTTGAAACCCAAAACGACTTCCCTTCATGCTAGACTTCATAAGATCGAAAGGGGGTAGATACACGATTTGTCTGGTTTGGATATATCTAGACCTTGTTTATCAACTTGATTGCTTACGATATGACATAAGAAGACTATGTGATTTGGTTTTTCATTTTTCTGATTTTTTTGAACATTGTGCCCACCCATTTGTATCTTCGTCAAATCCTAGGTTTGACCAAGATAATTAAAACAAGTTTTATAAAACATGAAAATGAAAAGGGAAGCATGTATCCTTCTTAGGCACTCTAAAATGAAGCTTTTGGGAGTTTTTTGAAATTTCCATGTTTGAAACCCAAAACCACATCTCTTCACATGCTTGACTTCATAAGACAGAGTTTAGGGGTTAGGGGTATAGATACATGATTTGTCTGGTTTGAATATGTCTAGACATTGTTTATCAACTTTAATGCTTACTATATGACATAAGAAAAATAATGTCATGTAAATGAGTTAACTTGGATTTCCTACCCTTGAATCCATAGGAAACTTTGTTCTAATGCACTATAATAATCAACCGAGTTTTTACACCAACAGGTCTGTCACTTACGTGTGGTGCCCACGCGAGGTCCCACACTTCAGTGAGCACAAGTCACGTGCAATAGGTACGCAAACTCCCAGCCATCTTCTTTGTCAAGAGAAGACGCATCAGGATGCGTATTGGAAGTCTGTGGGTCCTTCTGGATCCTTCGGTTGTCCCTCTCACAAAAAAACAAATCTCTCTCATTCTCGGCCTCTCTCGACTCGCTCGCTCGCTCGCTCGCTCGCACCTCCTGCGCACTGACAAACCCTGCACAAAAGTCAACATCATCACCCGAAAAAGGGGAGACACCATAATTCTCTCCCTTCTTCTCTCCTTCCTCCGAGTGATCCCTCTTCCTCCGAGTTTCACTCGACGGGCAAACACACTTGTGCTGCATAGTAATAATAAAAAGGTATAGAAAAATCAACCTACGAATCTATAATTAAATAGGTTAGTAATAATAAAAATGTAGAAAAATCAACCTACGAATCTGTAATTAAATAGGTTAAACTAGGGTTTTGCCCACTACTACAGATCAAGGTTCAAACCTTGTTTATCAACTTGAATATGCTTACTATATGACATAAGAAGACTATGTACTTTGGTTTTCATTTTTCTGATTTTTTAAATTTTCTGCGCATTTGAATCTTGGTCAAATCCTAGGTTTGACCAAGATTAGACAAGTTTAACACGTGAAAACGAATAAGTAAGCCTGGATCCTTCTTAGTCACTCTAAAATGAAGCATTTTGGGATGTTCTTGAAATTTCCATGTTTGAAACCCAAAACGACCTCTCTTCATGCTACACTTCATAAGATCGACCGAGTTTAGGGTTAGGGGTAGATACATGATTTGTATGGTTTGAATATGTCCAAACCTTGTTAATTTATCAACTTGAATGCTTACTATATGACATAAGAAGACTATATGCTTTTGTTTTTCATTTTTCTGATTTTTTTTGAATTTTATGCCCATATATTTGAATCTTGGTCAAATCATATGTTTGACAAAGATTTAAACAAGTTTAAATTGTGAAAATGAAAAGGTAAGCATGGATCCTTATTAGTCACACTCTAAATTAAATCTTTTGGGAGGTTCTTGAAATTTCCATGTTTGAAACCCAAAACCACTTCTCTTCATGATTGACTTCATAAGAAAGAGTTTAGGGTTTTAGGGGTAGATATATACATGATTTTTCTGGTTTGAATATGTCTAGACCTGGTTTATCAACTTGAATGCTTACTATACATATGACATATATAAGAATGCTATGTGCTTTGGTTTTTCATTCTCTTTTGATTTTTTTTCTAAATTTTTATGCCCATTTGAATCTTGGTCAAAATCTTTGGTTTGACAAGGATTTAAACAAGTTTAAAACATGAAAATGAAAAAGGGAAGTCTGTATATCCTTCTTTTAGTAACTCTAAAATGGAAGCTTTTGGGATGTTCTTGAAATTTCCATGTTTGAAACCGAAAACGACTTCCCTTCATGCTAGACTTCATAAGATCGACAGGGGGTAGATACATGATTTGTCTGGTTTGGATATATCTAGACCTTGTTAATTTATCAACTTGAATGCTTACGATATGACATAAGAAGACAATGTGATTTGGTTTTTCAATTTTCTGATTTTTTTGAATATTGTGCCCACCCATTTGTATCTTCATGAAATCCTAGGTTTTACCAAGATAATTTAAACAAGTTTAAAACATGAAAACGAAAAGGGAAACATGTAACCTTCTCAGTCACTCTAAAATGAAGTTTTTGGGAGGTTTTTGAAATTTCCATGTTTGAAACCCAAAACCACTTCTCTTCATGCTTGACTTCATAAGACAAAGTTTAGGGTTAGGGGGTATAGATACATGATTTGTATGGTTTGAATATGTCCAAACCTTGTTTATCAACTTGAATATGCTTACTATATGACATAAGAAGACTATGTACTTTGGTTTTTCATTTTTCTGATTTTTTTAATTTTCTGCACATTTGAATCATATCTTGGTCAAATCCTAGGTTTGACCAAGATTTAGACAAGTTTAACACGTGAATTTTGGGATGTTCTTGAAATTTCCATGTTTGAAACCCAAAACGACTTCGATCTCTTTATGCTAGATTTCATAAGACTGAGTTTTAGGGGTTAGGGGGTAGATACATGATTTGTCTAGTTTGAATATGTACATAGTACTCCCTCTATAGGAACTTGGAGAAAGCAACTGTTGTGCCACACAATTTTGTTGTTTTCCTATTTTTCTTTCATGAAGCTTTACGATGTGGTTCGTGTGTGGGGATCAAGCTCGTAATCTCGTTTCAATTACACAACCAACTACTCTGCTCATCCTTGCATGTAATTAACCAATATAGGAATTTGATTCCACGGAACTTTTTCAGTACATAAGTCTCCTCCTTAACTCCTCTAGTCTCTACCAAGCCGGCCGCCTCGCTACTTCCCTAGCTTCCTCCCTACAGCACACCTCGCCCCCGTACGCGAGCTAGGTCCAGCCGGAGATGGGGCACAGCCGCCCCCGCTGGAAGAATGCTCAGAGGAAGTCCGGGCAGGAGGACAAGGGTGACGCCATCCCGGATGAACTTCTCGGGCTGGTGTTCCTGCGCCTCACCTCGCCTCTGGATCTCGTCCGCGCCGCGTTCGCCTGCAGGAGCTGGCGCAAGGTCATCGCGGCGGAGGACTTCCGTGTCCTCTCCGCTCGCCACGGCGCGCCATCCTCCATAGTCGCCGGCCACTACCACATCAGCTTCTCCCATTGTCACTATCGGCCGTCTGGCTTGCTGCCCCACTTCGTTCCCTCTTCCTCGTCATGTTGGGCCGGGGTCGCCGCAAATAATCTCGCGCTCGACTTCCTCCCACGGGCGCCAAACGGCGACCTCAGTTTGGAGCTCGCCGACTCTCGGGGCGGCCTCCTACTCCTTGCGGACTTCGACCACACCGAACACGGAAAGCCTTTCGAGCAGCCTTCACGTCTCGTCGTCTGCGATCCCCTGGCAGGTCAGTACGTGACGGTCCCTCCACCCCCTGCTGTTTCGCACACAACATTCGTAAGCTTGTTCCTGGGCGCCGCCCTCCATGGCGAGGACGCTGCGGCGCGCATCAGTCTGTCAAATTACAGGGTGACGTGCCTGATCTATCATGACGGCATCTGCAAGACCTGCGTGTTCTCGCCTGGCCCTGGTGGCCACGCTTGGACCTCCTCCGGCGCCATCGTGCCTCTCCACGCCACGCACACAGGCCGGTCGGATATCCTCTTTGTGGGGTGCAACGCCCGTTTCTTCCAGTGGTACGTGTTCGGTGGGCTCGGAAACTTCATTCTTGCTCTCGACAGAGAATCCGGCGAGCTCTCACGCTTCGAGAGAGCTCGAGACGAGGACTGGCTTCACACCGTGCCGATTGAGATGCTGGGCGGGCCCTCGCGCGTGCTGAATTGGTACGTGCTAGAGCTTCCGTGGCCACCTACCTTCCGAGCTTGCTTATCCTAGGATTCTGGCTTCCTGGGTTGGATTAGTGTCGGCCATGGTGTCGTCGACATGGTCTGGAGGTTGAAGACGAAGGGCATCTCAAGGATTTTGTTGTAATTTCGTTTTTTTTCAGGTGTTTTGTACTATTTGATGTTTCTCTTAATGCCAGAGGGTTTATTTGCACTAGTCATACTTGACATAGCTGTACGTTTTGAAGATTAACTTGTTCATCATGATCCGAACTTCTCATACTCTTAATGCCAGAGGGTTTATTTGCACTAGTCATACTTGACATAACTTCGAACTTGTTTTGAGTAATACGTAGTATGGTATAGTACTAGAATAGGAGGAGTAACACTTTTCGCATTTGGGCCAAATATAAAGTACTACCTCCATTTCAAGGAATAAGGCGCACGCGTACTCCAAGACGTATCTTTTGGTCAGATTACCTTGACCATTGAATTGACAAGACAACACACAGAGCATTGGGGCGTGCTCGATGGTGCTAGCTGCGGCTATACAGACATGTGATAGGCATCGCGGAAGCGTCGCAAATAGAAAACAAATCATATTTTTTGGGGGAGGATGTTTTGGCTCCTGGTTGCGTATGCTCCCTTTAGTTTGAACTGCAACATCTATATATTTTGAAATGTAAAAAAAATCCAAACAAAAAATTAATCTTTTCATCTTCACATGCTAAGAGCGCATAAAGTCTTTCCATAAAAAACTAAATTGTCGTTTGGGCTATGTAAAAAAGATAAAATTTATTGCTAAAAATAAAGCTGTTTACATCAACCACAAAAAATATCGGCTTTTCACGAAACTACACGAACACACATAGATTATCGAGAAGTACATGCGGATTTTTTTGTTAGAATTTTTTGAAAATTAAAAATATGTTTTTTTGGGTCGAGGTAGCATATCCGCCCAATAGCCGAATTAAATTTCCGATTTTTTTGGACTGACAATTTCATCGGGAAGACATGGATGCGCGCAGACGGCGTGCAAGGCAAGGCATCGATTTGACCGGACGTACTTAGGGCAGGTCAGGCTGCCAGCGTACTTATTCCGGCCAGGTGAGGTACTAGAACTCAAAGTCCTCCTCAGCGTCTCTCCTCTCTCTCTGTCTTTATTGAGTGTACTAGCGCGCAGGGACTCAAAGTCAGGGAAATGTTTGAGATGCAAAGTAAGAGAATATTTACCAGTATAATTGGTTGATTAGAAGATTAAGTGGTGAAATCACAACAGATTGGAGCAGTACATGGTGGAAACCGCAAAATATCCTTCCAAATGGTGTTTTTGTGCAACATACGAAGTATGAGGTGGTGGAACTTGAGGCCAGTGACTTTACTTACTCCAAAATGCAACTTTACGTACATGAGCCATCGGATCAAGATCCAACGGACACAGTTGATCCAGAATTTGTAGTCACATTTTAAGTTGCTCGAAAAAAATCGAAAACATTACAGTAAGATATATATCTTTCTTAAGTATTCTGGTAAAGTTTTACTTCATTTGAAAATTGAGTTTAATTTTAAGTTTAAAATTTGGATCAACCATGTGCGTTGGATCTTGATCGAATGACTCACGTACAAGTCGCCAGTGAAGTTACTGGATCTCGTTCCTTGGTGGAATCTGCAATTCCCTCCCCTATATATACTATACAAGTCGAAGACTACGACCCTCTATCCCTATCTCCTTCACATCCTCTAAATTCATATTCCCATTTAGAATCGTTGGGCATGGAGGTCCCCCCTGGTAGCTTTAGATCGAGCTTTTGTCGACGATGCTAATTTGAGAAGACTGCTCACCTACGGTTTGTGCTCTCAATCCGCACAACCTCCATTTTGGCGGGTTAGTACTTTCTTCACTAGGTTCATCAAGATGTATTTTAATTTGGGCTAACAGTCGTGTTAATTTCCTTGTATTAAGCAGTGCTGTTCGTGCAAGAAGGTTGCATGCGACAGCTGCGCTAGGAACCTGCCCGGTGGCGCGTGCCCGGGATGCCAGGGCGTCTTCCAAGGTGAAAGTCCTCCATCTGAAAGCATGTACTTTTCCCGTGAATGTGTTATGGAAAAGAATGTGGTGAGAAGAACGTTCATCTGCGGTTTGTGCTCTCAAATCGCACGACGTCCACTATAACGGGTTAGTACTTTCTTCACTAGGTTCCACCCAACTATATTTTTCTTTGGGCCAACAGTCATGTAAATTTCCTTGTATTAAGCAGTGCATTCGCATGGGGGAGGGACATCACATTGCATGCGGAAGCTGCTTAAGAAACCTACCCAGTCTCGTGTGCCCGAACTGCGACGGCATCTACGAAGAGGATGAGGATTTAAGTAGATTTGCCTCCTTGTTGAAGGTGGATTGCAGCAACGATGGTTGCGACATGAGCGGCGACTTGCTCGAATACTTTCAACATGAGGCGACGTGCCCGCATGCGCCAACGAGACGGTAGGTGGTTGATCTTGCCGGTCTCGATGGAGAAGATGATCGCGCTTTGAGGCTAATCTGAGCTCGGTGGAGAAGGACCGGATGGAGTTTCCTTTTCTAGAACTAGAGTTCTTTTTGTACTTTTGGATGTCTTGTCTGTAGTTTCCTTTTACTTGGAGGGTCCTCCTAGCTTGCAGTCTGTAATCCCACCGTCATCATAATATAAAAGCAGTGTCGCGAGGTCCTTCGGGACATTTCCCTGAGCGACGGCCCGCAAAGCCTCCTGGTCGCGCGCCGATGCTGGGTCGCAAGGGCGTGCCACCTGACCTATACCTGGTCAGGAAGGTGTGGATGATGCCTCGCTTAGTTTCCTGCAGGGCACACACGTACACGTTAAATACGAGCCTCGATCGGCTCTCAGGTTGTCCTGTGAATCGGCTCAGGGAGCCGATTCACCCATGATTCGTCCAAGGTGGCCGAATATATGGTGGTCCTGCTTGATCAATATAAAGCGTATGAGATCCACGACGATCTAGGGTTTTCACCGCATAATCGGATCATCCTACTCACGATTGGGCCTCGCGCTCACGCACGGTAAACGTAAGCCAGCCCTAGACAAGGCCTAAAAACCAACACTAGGTTGATCCTCGGAACGTCCTGTCTAGGGGCAGCAAACTACACCCTGCATGCCGCTGGATCCTCCAACCCTTTGTAAGGCCTAACTATTGCAGATATTAAACTAATCCTTGATGAATCAAGGATCGACCATAACGGATCAGATCTACTAAACAAAGATCAAGCGGGGTGCCGCCCCTGCACCCATGATGAGGCACAAGGACGGCTAGACGCGCAAGGGTTGCACTACGCGAGCATATGATGCTAAGAACGATGCTAACCCTAACGCGTCTACGATAACTACGTTGCTCGCCATCAAAAACGCTTCAGTACGAGCAACGCATGAACAACTAGGCAGGCTTGTGCTGCCTAGATCGCGAGATGCGATCTAGGCAGCATGATGCTTACCGGAGGAACCCTCGAGACGAAGGAGTTGGCGATGCGCCGAGATTGGTTTGTGTTGAACGTTGGTTGTTGTTTATTCCATAAACCCTAGGTACATATTTATAGTCCAGGGGACTTTCTAATGTGGGCGTGCACTAAACCGTGCACGAGATAAACTCTAATTTCTAAACTAAGATGCGATCTAATATGTTACAGATACACGGGCGGTTCAGCCCAACTTGGTAAACCAGGCCGATTCACGTATTTCTTCCACGTACAATCTTCACGTCCATCTTGATCGCGGCCCACCTCTGACTTGGTCAAATTCTGGTGATAACACATGCCCCCCTGGTTTTGGAAATGATATTTCCAAAATCATTACGCCTTTTAGTCGGGTCATGTCGTGGCAGAGCAGAACCGTCGCAGAGTTCTTCATCATGATAACCTGCCTCCTCAACTTCTCTGCACGATTTGACAGTTTTGGCACCACTTCCTCGGAAACTGCTGTGGCATTGAATTTTTATCAAGCCCACTTTTATTTAACCGCCCCAAACAGTTTTCCTCTGCATCTCCTTCGCATTAGCACCCAAAAAACCCTCCTGCGCCACCATGTCCTCTTCCTCCTCCGCCTCATCGGATCTTTCCACCCAGTCCTCTTCATCTCGCGAGCCGACGCCGGAGCACAACCCGGCGGAGGTCCATGCGGCCAACATCCGCCGCGCCATTGCGGCCGGGGAGGAGTCAGACCATGACTTCTCCACCTGGTCAGAGGACGACAAGTCCCTGACTGATGGGGAGAGCGATCTCCGCTTCCTCGCCGACAAGGAAGCGGTGGAAGAAAGCGAGGACGATCGCTTCCCCTGGGATGGGGCCACCTCCGAGGAGGTGAAGGAGGAGGAAGAGGAGGATGACGATGACGACAGCTCCCCCGACGAGCCGCCGGCCAAGCGCCATTGCCCCTGGCCGGGGAATCTGAGTGACTTCGACAGCGACGACGACGACGACGACGAGGAAGATGAGGACAATGAAGGTCCTGCCGGCGGCCGCTGGAGCAGCGACGACGAGCCGGCCGGGAGCAGCGCCGACAGCGGCGATGACGGCGACGACGAGGGCAGCAACGGCCCGTAGATAGGGCCCCTAGCATAGGATCCGTAGAAGTAGGCGGGGCAATGTATCCCCTTTTGAGGGCAATCAGCTCTACTATGTAAGAAATCTCGCCTATTAATGAAGAACCTTCCCCAATTTGATTTGCCGATTTCTTCTGAGTTCAATTGAGCCGATTCGTCCCCTTTGCCAATGCGTGATGAGCCGATAGCACTGTATCGGTCCTTCAAGATTCGCCCTTCCCTTCTCCAACCGATGATTTTCTAAATTTGGCAGAAAATGCAGTATCTTCAGGGAAACCTTTGAACTTTCCCAACCAAACCTAATAATGTTCTTCAATAATCATCATTTGTGAAGAAGGTTGCAATGAAGGACCAGCCGTTGGTATCCCAATCGGCTTTTAAACAGAGCAAAAACAAAGCATCCACCAGGCCTGCTGCCCCCCGAGCCTTACTCGAGGCGAGACTTAGCCGAATTAGCCTGGGCTTGATCATGCAGAGCCAGCCGATTTGCACGTAAATCGGCTTGCAGAGAGCCTCCAAGGTGGGCTGCCCCCCGAGTTTCCTCAGTGCGCCTCTTCGTCCTTGCAGGTCAGATCGGCTCCCTTCCTTTGGTGGATCTGATGCGACCCACCTTTAACCTGATCTGGACACCCAAGCTGCCCTTAGCACTGTTCTTGAAGAGAAGATCTGAGCTGTTAAACCTCTCTCTTGAGGAGTTCTTCCATTGTGGCTTCTCTTCATAATTCACTAGGGCTGACCTTCTGGTTGACAGTTGTATTTCTTGAGTCGATGGCCATGCATCGGCTGTAAAATGTTTAAAAATTTTAGGCCGATTTGTGTATCGGCCCCCATACTCAGTATTATCTCATATCCTCGTGTTTTATCCATCTAGGTGCCCCCCGAGCCGATTCTGTCAAGAGAATTGATGGTATCGGCTCTTCAGGTAGTCCCTGTTGGGTCAAACGTTGATCCCAGGCAGAATGGATGGTGAGGATAATTTGGGCCGATTGCCGGAATCGGCCTCCATGTTGCTTGTTCGGTGAAGGTTTTGTAATATCCCTTCATCAGTTTCGGAGGGCCGATCGCAAGGATCGGCCTCGCCATGTTGCTTATCGACGTAGTCTTGCTACTCGTCCATGTCGGCGGATAAAACCAGCCCAATCTCTGACCTTAGCACGTTGGTGCGCTTGCTGTTATCCATGTCGGGTGCACTGTGTAATCGTGGAGCACTACACCCCGCCGGACGAATGAACACCATGTTTGTGCCAGCCGATGTGTCATCATCGGCTCTCTTTTGCTTGGGGCGCCACTCTTTTCTTTGCGGTAGCCCCTCCTCATCCAGGGTCCTCTGGACTTTCGCAGCCAGATCAGGCCGCGCCTTCCTCAGCGTATGCAAGTACATCCTTTCAGCTTCCTCCAGACCGCGCAATCGCTGAACCCTGCGTTTTTGTGTATGGCTGAGACCGTCAGGGCACCACCTTGGACGGTGGCACCTGTCTTCTTCGTATTCCCCTTCGTCTTCTGAATCATCGAGATCTTCCAACGGAGGGGTCTCAGCCCGTCTGTTTTGCGGTGGGAGAGGCCCTAAGCGCTCGAACACAGATACGTTGGCTGTCTCCTTCTTCTTCCGGTTGCATTCTGGGCAGTTGCCGATTGTTGGTAATCGGCTCATTCCTGAATCCCAGCAGTGTCTGAAGAAGGGGCAGTGCCAATGCCTGTCCGTATCGTCCTGCTCCCTGCCATGGCGCTCCTGTCGCTCCTCATCATGATTATGCCGGCGATGCCTTTCGTCGTTTCTGGTCAGACGACCTCTTTCATCATTGTTGTTGTATCGCCGGCGTTGGTCATATCGACTAACATACTTGTTGAGGAGGTGATCAGAGAGGGGTCGTTGGTATCTTATGTTCTTCACTTCCCCCTCTGTGACGTAGCGCTTGCCATCTTGACGGAGCCGATCGCATGGAGCGGCCCCCTCAGTGTCCTTGCTCTGAGAGCAGCTGTCCTCATCCCCGTCCTTCTCAGAGCGGTGTCCAAGCTCTACCATACTGATGTTGGCTGAGAAATCAGGCTGGCACCCTCCAAGGTGGGTAAACTCCACCATGTTGACGGCGGGGAAGGGGTGTGTGTCGACCTTCATGGCGTACTGGTTAAAAATTAATCGCCCATTTTCTATCGCCACTTGGATCTGCTGACGCCACACCCTGCAGTCGTTGGTGGTGTGGGTGAACGTGTTATGCCACTTGCAGTATGGCTTTCCGTTCAGCTCTTGCACCGTAGGAAACTTGTGGCCTTCGGGTACCTTTATGTGCTTCTCCGCGAGTAAGAGGTCGAAAATCTGCTCGGTTTTCGTCACGTCGAAGTCGAACCCTCTTGGAGGCCCTGGTGGCTTTACCCATTTGCAGGTTACTGGGCCTGCAGCTCGAGTCCACTCAGCTACTGCGACCTCTCGTTCTCCCGTAGGACCTTCATCTTCGCCTGCGTCAACCATGGTAACCACGCGCTTGAATTTATCTTGGTAGATATCCGGGTGGCGTTGCTCATATGCTGACAACTTCTGCACCATGTGTGCTAATGAAGGATAGTCCGCCTGGGAGGCCACTTCCTTGATCGATGATGATAGACCCACCACCGCCAATTCGACTGCTTCCTTTTCGCTTACATGAACCGAATAGCATCGGTTCCTAACGGTCCTGAAGCGCTGAATGTATTCGGACACCGTTTCTCCGCGCTTCTGTCGTACTTGGGCTAGATCGGCAATGCCAGCCTCGGAAGCCTCTGAGTGATATTGCTCGTGGAACCGTTCTTCCAGCTGCTTCCAGGTCTGGATTGAGTTCGGTGGCAGCGACGTGTACCATCCGAAAGCCGATCCTGTGAGGGACTGCGAGAAGTACCTCACGCGCAGCTCATCTGACGCTGAGATCATGCCCAGTTGTGCCAAATATCGGCTCACATGCTCGATGGAGCTGGAGCCATCTGATCCGCTGAACTTTGTGAAGTCCGGGAGCCGATATTTGGGTGGTAGCGGGATCAATTCGTACTCATTGGGGTACGGCTTGGTATAGCCGATCGCCTTTCTCTTCGGCATCATGCCGAACTGATCTTTCAGGATCGTACAAATTTGATCCGCGGTGATGGCTGCAGGTGCCGAACCCTGAAGGTTCGTCGGAGTGGCGTACTTAACCAGCCACGCCTGTTTCTCTGGTTCTGAGCCAACTGCAGGAGCTGGGCTCGGGAGCTTTGTCGGGGTGGCGTATTTAGCTAGCCACGTTTGCTTCTCAGGGTCTGCCTCCGACGCTCCTCCTGTTGCCCCAGAAGTCCCTGCTATAGCAACCTGGTTCGAGGGTGCCCAGGTGCTGCAGTCTGGCACGTATGCACATGCGTATCCGTGCGGGATCTCCTTGGGCGCGTCCTGTAGGAACTGGTAGTCACTGGGGTCACCACCAATCTTGTAGACGACAAAAGCCGATGAGTTCGGCGCCTCGGGCGCTGCCAACGCGAATGGCAGCGGGGGACGGGAATGGAGCAGCGCTTCCCCTTGGTGAGTCCCTAGGGCTGGTCCTGACGGAGAGTACTGATGGCTCATGATCTCCTGGATCACGCGCAGCGCGACGCGCTCCAACGTATTCACCAGGCTCTCAGAATGGCGGTGCAGCGAATGAGCCACCATGAAGTTGATCTCCTGACGCAGCGACCTGGTGCGTTCTTCGGACGGGGTGGACAGGTCCACTCCATCAAGCGCGCCTTCAGGTGTGAACCCCTTCCATCTGATGCCATGGGAGCGGGTCCTGTGGAAAGAGCCGATTAGGTCGGCTTCGAGGGCAGACTTGATCTCGTCGTACTTCTTCTTGAGCTCGCCAGTGAGATCCCCGTACGTGACCGGAGTTTCTTCTGCCACTTCTGATGAAGACGGTATGGTGTCTTTCGCCATCTCTGATGTGGATAGCGAGATGGTTGTCGTTGAAGATTTGTCCCCACCGGGCGTGCCAGAATGTGTTGGCGTCAGAAACCCACCGGCGGGCAGCGACTGGCCAACACGGTAGAGCCGGGAATGACTAGGGCTGCGGCTGGCCCCAGTCCCTCAGAGCGACGGCCCGCAAAGCCTCCTGGTCGCGCACCGATGCTGGGTCGCAAGGGCGTGCCACCTGACCTATACCTGGTCAGGAAGGTGTGGATGATGCCTCGCTTAGTTTCCTGCAGGGCATACACGTACACGTTAAATACGAGCCTCGATCGGCTCTCAGGTTGTCCTGTGAATCGGCTCAGGGAGCCGATTCACCCATGATTCGTCCAAGGTGGCCGAATATATGGTGGTCCTGCTTGATCAATATAAAGCGTATGAGATCCACGACGATCTAGGGTTTTCACCGCATAATCGGATCATCCTACTCACGATTGGGCCTCGCGCTCACGCACGGTAAACGTAAGCCAGCCCTAGACAAGGCCTAAAAACCAACACTAGGTTGATCCTCGGAACGTCCTGTCTAGGGGCAGCAAACTACACCCTGCATGCCGCTGGATCCTCCAACCCTTTGTAAGGCCTAACTATTGCAGATATTAAACTAATCCTTGATGAATCAAGGATCGACCATAACGGATCAGATCTACTAAACAAAGATCAAGCGGGGTGCCGCCCCTGCACCCATGATGAGGCACAAGGACGGCTAGACGCGCAAGGGTTGCACTACGCGAGCATATGATGCTAAGAACGATGCTAACCCTAACGCGTCTACGATAACTACGTTGCTCGCCATCAAAAACGCTTCAGTACGAGCAACGCATGAACAACTAGGCAGGCTTGTGCTGCCTAGATCGCGAGATGCGATCTAGGCAGCATGATGCTTACCGGAGGAACCCTCGAGACGAAGGAGTTGGCGATGCGCCGAGATTGGTTTGTGTTGAACGTTGGTTGTTGTTTATTCCATAAACCCTAGGTACATATTTATAGTCCAGGGGACTTTCTAATGTGGGCGTGCACTAAACCGTGCACGAGATAAACTCTAATTTCTAAACTAAGATGCGATCTAATATGTTACAGATACACGGGCGGTTCAGCCCAACTTGGTAAACCAGGCCGATTCACGTATTTCTTCCACGTACAATCTTCACGTCCATCTTGATCGCGGCCCACCTCTGACTTGGTCAAATTCTGGTGATAACAAGTCTGTAATCCCACCGTCATCATAATATAAAAGCAGTGTCGCGAGGTCCTTCGGGACATTTCTGTGTTCAAAAAATGTATGATTTTAGACATGTCGTCTATTTATGTGTGCGATGTTGTATCATCTATTACCGTGATTAGTTTGAACGTGTCCATGTCCTAGAACAAAACTTCGGCATGATGTACTTGTATGTTTAATTGAATTCGACCAAGTATAATGTGGAACCGATCATTGCGAGCATATGGAGATTGCGAACCGGTAATTGACAGGTGGTACATGCTCTATCTTAGTCTTGTTTATCTAATGGTAATTGCAATTTATGCGGTACTGAAATAATTAGTTTTAGTTATAAACAGGGACTCTTCGGACGGGGGCTCCTTTTCAAACAAGACCGGGGAGATTTATGAAGTGCTAGAAGGGAACAAATTACTACATGAGTGTTTTGCGTGAAATGGTTAAAATTTGTAGTGGCAGATTGCCGCCAATGCAATTTTTTCATGTGGTTGATATGGTAGGATGGACATTTCAAAATTTCACGAATTATTTCGGTTTGTGACCATATATTAAATTAGTTCTGGGCTCATTTCCATATAATTTGAAATTTCAACGCGAAGTACACGAAGTACAATTAAAAAAGGGGAAACTATATATACGTGATGTGCACTAAATGTGTGGTACCCCCCAAAAAATGACCAAACATATGCGTTGCATCCAAGTACGTAACACCCATATGGCAAACGAAAGCATTGAGTAGTTGTTTGTGATGTAAGTAATCTACATATATATCAAAATACCAAACATGGCACACCAAAATATTTTTTAGAAGAACTTACCAGATTTTGGCACCATGCATGTTGGAGTTTTTTTTTGACAGAATCCATCTTGGAGTTCGCATGGCTCTCTTCCGAAGTGAGAGGTGAGTTGGTTAATGCTAGAACCATGGCAAACTTCCGAATGTTAGTAATTTATCATGGATTCATCATTTGTGATGAAATACCTAGGAACAATGCCAAACATGACCTACCTATGTTCTTGAGAATATTCCCTTTCACCGATTTTGGCACCATGTGTGTTTTTAAGTACGTTTGCATGCCTTCTTGATTGGTTATTAAAATACCATGTCAAACTGTCGATACATGGAAAATTCCTTTGCTACAATCAAATAAACTTCGGGCTCCTTTTATTCAAAGGAATATGGAGGGCGTAGGAATATGAAAGGTGCATGATTGGAATGTTATGCCAAGTTGAATCCTATAGGAACATGATGTGTCTTTGATTGTGGCAAAGGAACTTTTCCATGAGGTATTAGCTAATGGTTTTTTTCCTATAAGATTTGCACTACAAGATTCCTATATGAATAGTTCCTATGAATCAAATGACTTGTATAGGAATTTTTCCCATAAGAACCGAATCCAACATAATTCCTATGACAATCATATGAATCAAAGGAGCACGATTCCCATAGGATTGAAGTAGACATGACATCCCAATTCTATGATTTTCCTTTTCCTATACTTTCCATTTCCTATGAACCAAAGGAGGCCTAACTAGTTGGCCATACTGAAACAATTGCCAAATAAATGCCGTGCATCCTATGGCCCCCGTGAGTTTGACCTAAATTTGAAATCATGGTAAAAGGTGCTTAAAATAGGCAAATAAAAGCATGTAGTCAATTTTTTTAGGATGTAGTACTACCTAGGGAAAATACCAAACATGCCATAATGCAAACTGTGTTTTAGAGAGTAGCCCTTCAAAAAAGTTGGCATCCACTTGTTGATTTTGCCATCGACATGACAAAATAACTGATCAGATGACCAAGTGGTAAAAATTGCAACAGATTAGACCACCACATGGTGGAAACTGCTAAAAATCATGAAAACTGCGAAGAAAAAGTTAAAGTGGTGGTTTGTGCAGCATATGGAGGATTGAGTAGTACAAGTTGGATGTGCACTACCGTGTGCCCGTGGTAATGTTCGCCTATTATGATGATGGCAAGAAAAAATGATGTTTTCTCTGCTGAAACTGTCCCGAGCTGATTTGACGAGACAAAATACAGCTACACGGCGTGCAAGGGACGGCTATACAGTACATTAGCTTCTTCTCGGGTCACACGCCTGCACCACAGGTGCAGTAAGTGCAGCAGAGACCAGAGAGAGAAGGAACGCCCGTATTATATTTGATTTCAATTCATATTGTTTTTTTCCTTGCCTCTCCGTCTTCTTCACCGCCATCTTCTCGGTGTTTTCAAGAGTGATTATCAAGTGGAGAGACAATTGCATTGGGAAAGTCTCTCCACTTGATAATCTCTGTTGAAAAACTCGCACGTCTTGTGAAATGTGAAGGCTGCACGCGTGGGGAAGGGAGACGCAAACGCCGCACCGCATAGTATACTACCTTTCTCTCCTCAGGCACCCCGGCTGGCCGCCCGCCGCAATAGTTCCTTGCATAGCGCTTGCCGTCTCCTCCAAAAACCCCCAGCGCACTTGCATCCGCCATCCACCTAAATCCACCGCCGAGTACCTTTCTGTCCTCACCACCGCCGCTGCGCCTATTCCCCTGTCCAGCAGACGACTGCGGCGTTGCGTGTGTCGCCGCCGTGTCAGATGGAGGCGGAGCCGCTCAACTCCCGAAGGCGGGTCGAGCCAGATCGGGAAGAGCCTCCGTCGAGCCTCGACCTCATCAGCCGCCTCCCCGACGAGATGCTGCACATCATCATCTCCCTCCTGCCCATGATATCCGCTGTAAGGACAACATTGCTCTCCAAACGGTGGCGCCACCTCTGGCGCTCCGTCCCACTTAACCTCCTCGTCGGCGACAACGACCTCATCAGCCGCCTACCGGACCAGATTCTCCACATCATCATCTCCCACCTGCCCACTGTATCCGCTGTAAGCACAACCTTGGTCTCCAAACGGTGGCGCCACCTCTGGCACTCCGTCCCACTTAACCTCGAGATCGACGACGAACTCGCCAAGCAAAACCACAAACGCATCGCCGCGGTCTCCAGTATCCTCGCCGCTCACCCTGGCCCCGCCAGAAGCGTGTCAATCGACCCCTTCAGAACCACTTGCAAGGTCGACACCACGCTCGACAGCTGGTTCCGGTCCAGCACCCTATCTTGCGTCGAGAACCTCAGATTCGATGCTGGAACTGTGATGCGCTCCTTCCCGCTGTCCGCGTTCCGCTGCGCGCCCACGCTGCGCATTGTCAGCATTTCTACTTGCTATTTGCCCGAGATTCATGCCAACTCCATGCTTCTTTTCCCCCAACTCAAAAGGCTCTTGCTCTATGACGTCTACATCTGTAAGGCGACGAACATCGACCGCCTGTTCACCCGCTGTATTGTGCTCGAGGCACTTCACCTTGAGGGGGTCCACGGGTTCACCCAACTCAACATTCAAATGCCAAATCTTCGTACAATTAGTGTGGCTAGCTATTGGAAACGCAACACCACCGAACTTATTCAGTTAGACACGGTGCAAATTATGGATGCATCTTGCCTCGAGAGATTGGTCATATGCGTTGATGATGTTCCACTACTAATCCAGGTCGCCAACGCACCAAAGTTGATGGTGTTGGGCTTTGCGTCGTACCCTGGCTGCCAACTTGTTATTGGACGCATAAACTTTTTGGTAGAACAGCCTTCTTCTTGTTGAATTAACTCACATTTTTGTTATTTTTTTTGACATATGTACCATTGTCCTGTAGAGGATGATGCCCATAAGCTTGGAAAATTCTCTGTGCACAGTGAAGAACTTGGTTCTAAAATCTGACGGCCCTCGTCTGGATCAACTACTTGCATTTCTTAGATGCTTTCCCTGCACGGAGAAGCTATATATCCAGGTAAATTCGTTGTTGTTAACTGTTTACCACTATGAGCAAAAACTGTAGAGTTACATGGAGTTAACCTGTTATTACTTATTAGCCTAGATCAGTTGAACAATTGTACTAGAAGAACATCCACAATGGAGTTATATTATGTTGGTTCAAAACTAAACTTCTTGTCATACAATGTGTTGTATCTTGTGCATCTGTGAAGTTTCATATAAACACATGATAATATGTGATCTGTGTAAAAAAGAGAAGACATATGTAAATAGTGTGACTTACTATTTACACATCATTTGTTCTTTTTTTGTGTAGATCACATATTATCATATTTTTGGATGAAACTTCACAGAAGCACATGATAGAACACAATGTATGTCCAGACTTTTAGTTTACATTTTTTTTGGAAACTTGGAAGTGTCAAAAGAAAAATGGGGTGCACCCGCAACTAGTTGCGGATTGGAGTTTCCCATGTTGGTAACCTTTCCCCAACTTTACAATGACAATAACAGATGTAAAAAAGTGCATCTATCAAATTGGAACGTGTCAGGGGATTATGTTGTTCCACGGTCCTCAATTAACACATGATTCAACTCACCTGAGATATTCATTAGTTGATAGCTATGAAGTACTTTGTTATTGTACTGACTACTTAATTTGACTTCTTTGCAGTTTTATAGAACCGGCAATAAGGTTCATGTGCTGCATAATGAGCCAGCCTGTCCCATTGAATGCCTTGATCTCCACCTCAAAGAAATTTCGATTTCTGACTACCGAGGAAGGAGAAATGATGTTATTGTCTCCAGGTTCTTTATACAGAACACTAGAATGCTCAAAGTAATGAATTTTGGTGTAAGATATCATCACAAGGAGATCTGGTGGGATACCCAGTTCAAGCAGCTAGACCTGAAGAACACCGCTTATAGAGATGTTGATTTTCAGTTTGGATATTTACCATCCTTAGATAAGTTCAGCTCGGACGGTGTTCTTAGCTGGTTGGTACATGACTTGTCAGTGGCTGATCCCTTTGCTAGAGGGATAGATGCAAGAGAAGGGCCAATTTCTGCATAGTGTTAGTTTAACTCCCTATATTTTGTACTGGTCTGAACAATATATTTTATCACTCTGTTAATGTAGTTCAGACTTGATGTTATTCTTGTGAACATGGTCTAATATTCTAATGCTTTCGCGATGTATGTACTACTAGTGATATTTACAGAAGCTAGCAATTGGTTGACAAAATTTACTAAAAAAAGCCTGTAACGCATGTTCACATTCAGTTCGTCAATGCTAGTGTTCACAGAGGAAAGGTTTATTGTTCACAGAGGCTGACATGTGGGGCCCATGAGCCAGCAGAGTCCTCAACGTTTCAAAGGCGGCAGGGAATCAAAAAAAAATGAAGTAGCCACAAATTAGGGTAAAAAATAACTCCAAGAAAGGAAACTTCTTTTGTAAATAGAGGACGACATGCGGGTCCCATTTTGCACGGGATCGAAAGAAAAAAGGCAAGTGACCAAATATCAGGAGCCAAAAATAATCCACGAAAAGAAACTTTTATTGTACATAGAGGATGACATGTGGGTCCCATTTTGCAATAGCGGTCTCATAGTTTCCAGGCGGCACAGGATCAAAAGAAAAAGGAAGTAGCCAGAAATCAGGGTGTCAAAAAATCCATGAAAAGAAAGATTTCAATTGGGCTGCATCTGGACATCTGGGCCTTCGAACTATCGTGCTGGAAGCCTTTTGACTCGTACAATTTAAGCCCACTCCAAAACAGGAAAGTCCTATGCTTGGCAAAAACAAAAAACAAGGAGATTCAACATATAAGTTTGTTTATGTAAAAACAAAGATTTAATTTATCCCTTTGAAATAGCTCAGAGCGAAATACACTGTTTATTGTCTGCAAAATAATCAAGATATCACATGTTTCTTGTACGGGGAGGCTGACATCAGGGACCCATGAGCCAGCAGCGTCGTCAACGTTTTAAAGGCGGCAGGGGATCGAAAGAAAAAATAAACCAAAAATCAGTTGGTAAAAATCCAAGAAAATAAACATTTATCGTTCTAAGAGGATGACATGCGGGACCCTTGAGGCAGCAGCATCCTCAACCTTTGCATAAAGAGGATTTGCAGTACGGGGAGGCTGACATTGGGGACCCATGAGCCAGCAGCGTCGTCAACGTTTTCAAGGCGGCAGGAGATCGAAAGAAAAAATAAGCCAAAAATCAGTTGGTAAACAAAACCAAGAAAAGAAACAATTACCTTTCTGAGGGGATGACATGCGGGACCCATGAGGCAGCAGCATCCTCAACTATTCTAAGGCGGCAGGGGATCAAAAGAAAAAGGAAATAGCCGAAAATCAGAGGGTAAAAAATAAATCCAACAAAGGAAACTTTTAGGATTTGCTAAGAAACAGTCGACTTATTCTTTTTTGGCCATCAGTCGAATTTCTGTCCAACCAATTAGGCATCGCGATTGTGGACTTGCACGTGTTTCTCTGAGCCACTGTGTACCGTACTTAGCCATCTGCTATAGCTGCACACGTTTGTGTCGGGAGGTTTTGGATGTAAAACGCGTGCATGACTAAGTCAGCGGATAGATATTTACTGAACTTTTTGTGTAAATTTGTATATGACGAATTACAGTCCATTACACTGGTATTTACATGATTTGGAACATGTAAAATTAGGCAAACAAGTCTGTAATTTTACTTTCAAATCATGTAGACGATTTTCTTTCAGTTTCCCCATCTCACAGTTTACAGTCCATTACAACTATGTTTACATAATACAAAACATGTAATTTTCGCCAAACAACGTTTTAAGGTCTTTAAATCATGTATTATGGATTTTTTTTCTGTTTGCAACTTGTTTGTCTGTTGCTAATTATAGGGATTTAGCCCACATACAAGGCTTGGTAAAATTCTTTTTTTATGGGCTTGACTGATTTTTGCCTATGCCATGTGCCGTCTTATAATTTGAAGAAAAACTGACTTACGCTGAATTGAAAATCAGTCAGCTGACAAATAGACATCCCCAACTTTTATTGTTCATAGAGGATGACATGCGGCACCCATGAGCCAGCAGCCTCAACGTTTCAAAGTCGGCATGAGATCGAAAGAAAAAGGCAAGTGACCAAATATCAGGAGCCAAAGATAATCCAAGAAAAGAAACTTTATTGTACATAGAGGATGACATGCGGGTCCCATTTAGCAGCAGCGGTATCAACGTTTGAGAGGCGGCAGGATCGAAAGAAAAAGGCAAGTGACCAAATATGAGGTGCCAAAAAAATCCAAGAAAAGAAAGTTTTATAGTACATAGAGGATGACATGCGGGTCCCATTTAGCATCAGCGGTATCACCGTTTGAGAAGCGGCAGGGGATCAAAAGAAAAAAGGAAATAACCAGAAATTAATTAGGGGTCAAAAATAAATCCACCAAAGGAAACTTTTATTGTTCATAGAGGATGACATGTGGGACCGACCTGCCAACAGCGTCCTCATCGTTTCAAAGGGGGCAGGGGATCAAAAGAAAAAGGCAAATATCCAGAAATTAGGGGTAAAAAATAACTCCAAGAAAGGAAACTTTTATTGTTCGTAGAGGATGACATGCGGGACCCATGAGCCAGCAGAATCCTCAACGTTTCAAAGGCGGCAGGTGATCAAAAGAAAAAGGCAAGTGACCAAATATCAGGAGCCAAAAATAATCCAAGATTTATTGTACATAGAGGATGACATGCGGGTCCCATTTTGCAGCAGCGGTCTCAATGTTTCAAATGCGTCTTGAGATCAAAAGAAAAAGTAGCTAGAAATTAGGGGCTCAAAATAATCCAAGAAAAGAAAGTTGATGGACATAGAGGATGACATGAGGGTCCCATTTAGCAGCAGGTTCCTCAACGTTTCAAACGTGGCATGAGATCGAAAGAAAAAGGCAAGTGACCAAATATCAAGAGCCAAAAATAGTCCAAGAAAAGAAACTTGAATGTACATAGAGGATGACATGCGGGTCCCATATAGCAGCAGCTGTATCAACGTTTGAGAGGCGGCAGGCGATCGAAAGAAAAAGGCAAGTGACCAAATATGAGGTGCCAAAAAAAAATCCAAGAAAAGAAAGTTTTATAGTACATAGTGGATGACATGCGGGTCCCTTGAGCCAGCAGCTTACTCAACGTTTCAAAGGGGCAGGGGATCAAAAGAAAAAGGCAAGTGACCAAATATCAGGAGCCAAAAATAATCAAAGAAAAGAAAGTTTTCAACGTTTCAAAGGCGGCAGGGGATCAAAAGAAAAAGGAAGTAGCCAGAAATTAGGGGGCAAAAATAACTCCAAGAAAGGAAACTTTTATTGTTCGTAGAGGATGACATGGGGGACCCATGAGCCAGCAGCTTACTCAACGTTTCAAAGGTGGCATGAGATCGAAAGAAAAAAACGCAAGTGACCAAATATGAGGTGCCAAAAATAATCAAAGATTTATTGTACATAGAGGATGACATGCGGGTCCCATTTTGCAGCAGCGGTCTCAATGTTTGAAATGCGGCTTGAGATCAAAAGAAAAAGAAAGTAGCTAGAAAGTAGGGGGTCAAAAAAAATCCAAGAAAAGAAAGTTGATGGACATAGAGGTTGACATGCGGGTCCCATGTGCCAGCAGCTTACTCAACGTTTCAAAGGGGCCAGGGGATCAAAAGTAAAAGGCAAGTGACGAAATATCAGGAGCCAAAAATCAGAGGGTGAAAAAAAATCCAAGAAAACAAACTTTTATAGCACATAGAGGATGACATGCGGGTCCCATGAGCCAGCAGGTTCCTCAACGTTTCAAACGTGGCATGAGATCGAAAGAAAAAGGCAAGTGACGAAATATCAGGAGCCAAAAATAATTCAAGAAAAGAAACTTGATTGTACATAGAGGATGACATGCGGGTCCCATGTGTAAGCAGCTTACTCAACGTTTCCAAGGCGGCAGGGCATCAAAAGAAAAAGGAAATAGACAAAAATCAGAGAGTGAAAAAAACCATAGAAAATAAACTTTTATAGCACATAGAGGATGACATGCGGGTCCCACGAGCCAGCAGGTTCCTCAAAGTTTCAAACGTGGCATGAGATCGAAAGAAAAAAGGCAAGTGACCAAATATCAGGAGCCAAAAATAATCCAAGAAAAGAAAGTTTATTGTACGTAGAGGATGACATGCGGGTCCCATTTTGCAGCAGCGGTATCACCGTTTGAGAGGCTGCACGGGATCGAAAGAAAAAGGCAAGTGACCAAATATCAGGAGCCAAAAATAATCCAAGAAAAGAAATTTTATTGAAAGGCGGCACAGGACCAAAAGAAAAATGAAGTAGCCAGAAATCAGGGGGTGAAAAAAATCCAAGAAGAAAGATTTCAATTGGGCTGCATCTGGACATCTGGGCTTTCGAACTATCCTGCTTGGCCTTTTGACTCGTACAATTTCAGCCCACTCCAAAACAGGAAAGTTCCGAATTTTCTAAAAAAACAGGAAAGTCCTATGCTTCGCAAAGACAAAAAAACAAGGAGATTCAACATATAAGTTTGTTTATGTAAAAATAAAGATTTAATTATCCGTTTGAAATAGCTCAGAGCGCAATACATTGTTTATTGTCTGCAAAATAATCAAGATATCATATGTTTCTTGTACGGGGAGGCTGACATCGGGGACCCATGAGCCAACAGCGTCGTCAACGTTTTAAAGGCGGCAGGGGATGGAAAGAAAAAATAAACCAAAAATCTGTTGGTAAAAAATCCAAGAAAAGAAACATTTTCGTTCTGAGAGGATGACATGCGGGACCCATGAGGCAGCAGCATCCTCAGCGTTTATTGTTCATAGAGGTTGACATGTGGGACCCGTGAGCCAGCGGCGTCCTCAACGTTTTAAAGGCTGCAGGTGATCGAAAGAAAAAATAAGCCAAAAATCGTTTGGTCAACAAAATCCAAGAAAATAAACATTTACCGTTCTGAGAGGATGACATGCGGGACCCATGAGGCAGCAGCATCCTCAACGATTCCAAGGCGGCAGGGGAAATATCCAGAAATTAATGAGGGGTTCAAAATAAATCCATCAAAGGAAACTTTTATTGTTCATAGAGGATGACATGTGGGACCGACCTGCCAACAGCGTCCTCATCGTTTCAGAGGGGGCAGGAGATCAAAAGAAAAAGGCAAATAGCCAGAAATTAGGGGTAAAAAATAACTCCAAGAAAGGAAACTTTTATTGTTCGTAGAGGATGACATGCGGGACCCATGAGCCAGCAGCTTACTCAACGTTTCAAAGGCGGCATGAGATCGAAAGAAAAAGGCAAGTGACAAAATATCAGGAGCCAAAGATAATCCAAGAAAAGAAACTTTATTGTACGTAGAGGATGACATGCGGGTCCCATTTAGCAGCAGCGGTCTCAGCGTTTCAAATGCGGCTTGAGATCAAAAGAAAAAGAAAGTTGATTGTACATAGAGGATGACATGCGGGTCCCATGAGTCAGCAGCTTACCATACGTTTCCAAGGCGGCAGGGGATCAAAAGAAAAAGGAAATAGCCAAAAATCAGAGGGTGAAAAAAATAAAGAAAATAAACTTTTATAGTACATAGAGGATGACATGCGGGTCCCATGAGCCAGCAGGTTCCTCAACGTTTCAAACTTGGCATGAGATCGAAAGAAAAAGGCAAGTGACCAAATATGAGGAGCCAAAAATAATTCAAGAAAAGAAAGTTTTAT
The DNA here is from genome assembly GCA_030979885.1 of Lolium multiflorum. Taxonomy (NCBI): domain Eukaryota; kingdom Viridiplantae; phylum Streptophyta; class Magnoliopsida; order Poales; family Poaceae; genus Lolium; species Lolium multiflorum. The sequence continues at coordinate 246,974,259 of CM061747.1, forward strand.
AGTACATAGAGGATGACATGCGGGTCCCATTTAGCAGCAGCGGTATCAGCGTTTGAGAGGCGGCAGGGGATCAAAAGAAAAAAGAAATTGCCAAAAATCAGATGGTGAAAAAAAACCAAGAAAATGAACTTTTATAGTACATAGAGGATGACATGCGGGTCCCATGAGCCAGCAGGTTCCTCAACGTTTCAAACGTGGCATGAGATCGAAAGAAAAAGGCAAGTGAAAAAATATCAGGAGCCAAAAATAATTCAAGAAAAGAAAGTTTTATAGTACATAGAGGATGACATGCGGGTCCCATTTAGCAGCAGCGGTATCACCGTTTGAGAGGCGAGGGGATCGAAAGAAAAAGCAAGTGAAAAAATATGAGGAGCCAAAAATAATTCAAGAAAAGAAAGTTTTATAGTACATAGAGGATGACATGCGGGTCCCATTTAGCAGCAGCGGTATCACCGTTTGAGAGGCAGCAGGGGATCGAAAGAAAAAGTCAAGTGACCAAATATGAGGTGCCAAAAAAATCCAAGAAAAGAAAGTTTTATAGTACATAGAGGATGACATGCGGGTCCCATTTAGCAGCAGCGGTATCAACGTTTGAGAGGCGGCAGGGATCAAAAGAAAAAGGCAAGTGACCAAATATGAGGTGCCAAAAAAATCCAAGAAAAGAAAGTTTTATAGTACATAGAGGATGACATGCGGGTCCCATTTAGCAGCAGCGGTATCACTGTTTGAGAGGCAGCAGGATCGAAAGAAAAAGTCAAGTGACCAAATATGAGGTGCCAAAAAAATCCAAGAAAAGAAAGTTTTATAGTACATAGAGGATGACATGCGGGTCCCAGTTAGCAGCAGCGGTATCACCGTTTGAGAGGCGGCGGGGATCGAAAGAAAAAGGCAAGTGACCAAATATGAGGTGCCAAAAATAATCCAGGAAAAGAAAGTTTTATAGTACATAGAGGATGACATGCGGGTCCCATTAGCAATCACCGTTTGAGAGGCGGGGGATCGAAAGAAAAAGCAAGTGACCAAATATGAGGTGCCAAAATAATTCAAGAAAAGAAAGTTTTATAGTACATAGAGGATGACATGCGGGTCCCATTTAGCAGCGGTATCACCGTTTGAGAGGCGGCAGGGGATCGAAAGAAAAGGCAAGTGACCAAATTTGAGGTGCCAAAAAAACTCCAAGAAAAGAAAGTTGATTGCACATAGAGGATGACATGCGGGTCCCATTTAGCAGCAGCGGTCTCAACGTTTCCAAGGCGGCAAGGGATCAAAAGAAAAAGGAAGTAGCCAGAAATCAGGGGGTCAAAAAATCCAAGAATAGAAAGAATTTTGGTTCATAGAGGATGACATGCGGGACCCATGATCCTGCATCGTAAACGGCTCGATCGGAGAACGTTGAACGAGATGGCGCGATGTAGAAAAAAACAATGCCAGAGAGGCTGCCATCTGGGCCCTACATCCCTCGGCGGTGCGGATTTGCGTTGACTCGGCCGGCGAACCCGAGATTTCGAGATGCACCACGTCCCGGGCCACCATACGCCACGTTTTGGCCGCTTTCGTCGGGCTAGGTGGCCTCAAAAACGAGAAAAAAAAGTTTTGACATGCACCACGGAGGGACCAAAATCGTCGGCCATGGTACACCAGCAACCACGGCGCGACTTCAACTTCGTCGGCCATGGCAACTTTTCTTGTAGTGACTGCAATGGTAGTGGATGAAGCGCCAGGTGAGGAAGTAATACCGTATAAAATACCTATGAAAATTATTGAACGTGTTATGGATAACCGCTATGAAGGGGATGGAACTGTTCATCCTGGTGATCATTTACTGTTTTTGCATGAATTATGCGGGTTATTCAAATGTGCAGGTATTGCTATGAATGAAGTTAGAAAGAAACTATTCTCTATATCGCTGTCTGGTAAAGCGGCGCATTGGTATAAATTGCTGAAGAATGGTGATTCTCTTGATTGGGAGGACATTGTGCCTTTATTTTATTCTAAATTCTATCCTCCAAGTGAAATTCACAAAGATCGGAACCGCATATATAATTTCTGGCCTCATGATGGAGAAAGTATTGCCCAAGCTTGGGGGAGATTGAAGTCTTTAATGCTCAAATGCCCCATTCATGAGCTTCCTGGTAATGTTATTATTGATAATTTCTATGCAAGACTTTCTTTTCAAGACAAGACCTTGTTGGATACTTCTTGTTCTGGATCATTTACACGCAACAAAGAAGAGTTTAAAAGGGACCTTCTTGATCGGATCCAAGAAAATACTGAAGGTTGGGAGAACGACAAAGATAGAGAGTCAGGTATAATCTTTGATTATAAATGCATTGAAGCTTTTATGGATACTGATAAATTTCGTAATATGAGTGCTACATATGGTCTTGATTCTCAAGTTGTTGCAAATCTTTACAAAGCTTTTGCCTCTCATTATGAATTGCCTAAGAAGAATTTTGATAAGTATCATGAACCGTATAAAGATAAAATTGATTCATCTGTAAACAAATGTGTAGTGATTGAAACTGTTGATCATGTTATTCCTGAAGCTTATATTGAAAAAACTCCTTTCCCTGCTAAAATGAAGGAGTACTCTGTCATATCTAGTGCGGTTAATAAAAGTGAAAAGAAACCTATAGAACCTGAAGAACAAATTAAGGTTGAACCTGCTGTTGCAATAGTTAAAGATCTTGTGACTGAAAATGTGGAGGATGGTCATATTATTTTCTGTGAAGATGCTTCTAATATTGTTTCACATCCTAATAAACCCAAACAAGTTAGTGTTCCTATGCTATCTGTTAGAATTGGTGATCATTGCTATTATGGTCTATGTGATATTGGTGCAAGTGTTAGTGCTATTCCTTATGAGCTTTACACGGAGATTATGCACGAAATTGATTCTTGTGAACTTGAAGATATTGATGTGGTTATTCAGCTGGCTAATAGAGAAACTATTTCTCCAATTGGTATTGTTCGAGATGTGGAAGTTCTATGTGGTAAGATTAAATATCCTGCTGACTTTTTGGTACTTGGTTCTGCTGCTAGTGATTATTGTCCTATCATTTTTGGTAGACCTTTTCTAAATACTTGTGGAGCTATTATAGATTGCAAGAAAGAGAAAATTTTGACTAAATTTGCTGGTGAATCTTATGAGTTTAACTTCTCTAAATTTACCAAAACTCCTTATAAAGCTGATTTGCCTAGTGATGATTTTAAAATGGAGCAGTGTGCATCTATTGTTCTTGTTCCTAATAATCCTTTGCAGCAACATTTGGAGAATAGCGAGAGTGAAGTTTTTAGGAAAGAAAGAGATGAGCTTGAGGAAATTTTTCTTCGCCAACCTATTCTCAAGCATGATTTACCGGTAGAAGATTTGGGTACAACACCGCCACCAAAGGAAGATCCTGTTTTTGATTTAAAGCCTTTACCTGATAATCTTAAATATGCTCATATTGATGATAAGAAAATATATCCTGTTATTATTAGTTCTAAGCTTTCAGAGATTGAGGAAGAAAGGTTATTGGAAATATTGAAGAAGCACCGAGGAGCTATTGGCTACACTCTTGATGATTTGAAGGGGATTTCTCCTTCTATTTGCCAACATGCTATTAATATGGAAGATGATGCAAAGCCTGTTGTTGAACATCAACGTCGTCTAATTCCGAAAATGAAGGAGGTGGTAAGGAATGAGGTATTAAAACTTCTTGAAGCTGGTATTATATATCCTATTGCTGATAGTAGATGGGTTAGTCCTGTGCATTGTGTTCCTAAGAAAGGAGGAATGACTGTTGTGCCTAATGATAATGATGAGCTCATCCCTCAAAGAGTAGTTGTAGGGTATAGAATGTGCATTGATTTTCGAAAAGTTAATAAAGTTACTAAGAAAGATCATTACCCTTTACCCTTTATTGATCAAATGCTAGAAAGGTTGTCTAAAAATACTCATTTTTGTTTTCTTGATGGTTATTCTGGGTTTTCACAAATTGTTGTTAAAGCTAAAGATCAAGAGAAAACCACTTTTACTTGTCCTTATGGAACTTATGCTTATAGGCGTATGCCTTTTGGTTTATGTAATGCTCCTGCTACTTTTCAAAGATGCATGTCTGCTATTTTTCATGGTTTTTGCGAGAGTATTGTAGAGGTGTTCATGGATGATTTTTCTGTCTATGGGAATTCTTTTGATAATTGCTTGCGAAACCTCGATAAAGTTTTGCAGAGATGTGAAGAAACTAACCTTGTTCTTAATTGGGAGAAATGCCACTTTATGGTTAATGAAGGAATTGTATTGGGACATAAAATTTCCGAGAGAGGTATTGAAGTTGATAGAGCTAAAGTTGAAGCAATTGAGAAGATGCCCTATCCGAGGGATGTTAAAGGTATTCGTAGTGTTCTTGGTCATGCTGGGTTTTATAGGAGATTTATTAAAGATTTCTCCAAGATTTCAAAGCCTCTTACTAATCTTCTTCAAAAAGATGTACCTTTTGTTTTTGATGATGATTGTAAGGAAGCTTTTGAAACTCTAAAGAAAGCCTTAACAACTGCTCCTGTAGTTGAACCTCCTGATTGGAATCTGCCTTTTGAAATTATGTGTGATGCTAGTGATTTTGCTGTAGGCGCTGTTCTTGGACAGCGAGTAGATAAAAAATTAAATGTTATTCATTATGCTAGTAAGACTCTTGATGCTGCTCAAAGAAATTATGCTACAACTGAAAAGGAATTGTTAGTTGTAGTCTTTGCTTGTGACAAGTTTAGATCCTATATTGTTGATTCAAAAGTCACGATTCATACTGATCATGCTGCAATTAGATACCTTATGACAAAGAAAGATGCTAAGCCAAGGCTTATTAGATGGGTACTTCTTTTGCAAGAATTTGATTTACATATTATAGATAGGAAAGGTGCTGATAATCCTGTTGCTGATAATTTGTCTAGATTGGAAAATATTGCTTATGATCCTGTTCCTGTTAATGATAGTTTTCCAAATGAACAATTGGCTGTAATAAAGGTGAGCTCGCGAGAGAGCCCTTGGTATGCTGATTATGCTAACTTTATTGTTTCGAAGTATTTGCCTCCAACCTTTTCAGCTCAGCAAAGGAGGAAATTCTTTTATGACTTGAGGCATTATTTTTGGGATGACCCACACTTATATAAAGAAGGAGTAGATGGTATTATGCGAAGATGTGTTCCTGAATATGAACAACATGAGATATTGAGTAAATGTCATGGTAGTGTTTATGGAGGACATCACGCTGGAGATAGAACCGCACAAAAGGTTCTACAATCAGGTTTTTATTGGCCAACACTTTTCAAGGATGCAAGGAAGTTTATCTTATCTTGTGATGAATGTCAAAGAGTTGGTAATATCTCTAGACGCAATGAAATGCCTATGAATTATACTCTTGTTATTGAACCATTTGATTGTTGGGGATTCGACTTCATGGGTCCTTTCCCTTCTTCAGAAGGTAACACTCATATACTTGTCGCTGTTGATTATGTTACTAAATGGGTAGAAGCTATACCTACAAAGAGTGCTGATGGTGAGACCTCTATAAAAATGCTTGTAGATGTTATATTTCCTAGATTTGGAGTACCTAGATATATTATGACTGATGGAGGTTCTCATTTTATTCATGGAGGTTTTAGAAAAACTCTTGCTAAGTATGGTATTAATCATAGAATTGCTTCCGCTTATCACCCTCAAACTAGTGGTCAAGTAGAATTATCAAATAGAGAGATTAAATCTATTTTGGGAAAGACTGTTAATAAATCTAGAAAGAATTGGGCTAGTAAGTTAAAGGAAGCACTATGGGCTTATAGAACTGCTTATAAAAATCCAATGGGTATGTCACCGTATAAAATGGTTTATGGAAAAGCTTGTCATTTACCTTTAGAATTAGAGCACAAAGCTTATTGGGCTGTAAGAGAACTTAATAAAGATTTTAAACTTGCCGGTAAGAAGAGGTTGCTACAATTGAGTTCTTTAGATGAATGGAGAAGTGAGGCTTATGAAAATGCTAAACTCTTTAAGGAGAAAGTTAAGAAATGGCATGATAGAAGGATTATTAAAAGAGAATTTAATGTTGGAGATAAAGTTCTATTGTATCGGTCTCGTCTTAGATTCTTTGCAGGGAAATTACTCTCAAAATGGGAAGGACCATATGTTATTGAGGAGGTATACCGTTCAGGAGCAATAAAAATTAGCTCTTTGGAAGGTAACGCCACACAAGTAGTGAATGGACAAAGACTCAAGCATTATATTTCTGGAGATTCTTATAATGAAGATATTGATATTATCCAAGTGATAACTCCGGAAGCTTTCATCAAAGATCAAATTGACAGTTCTGCAGAGTCCGACTTTGAATAGGTAACAGTTTTAGTAATAAAAAGTCCGCGTTTAGCTTTCCGAACAATATTTCTGCTGTTTTTGGAAAATATGAAAAATTACGGGATCGAAACGGAGTGGAAGAGACGCGCGAGGGCCCGTCACCATAGGCCGGCGCGGGCCCCACCCTGGCCGCGCCGACCTATGGGGACAGCCCCTCGGCGTCCCGTTTCCACTCGTTTTCGGCCTGGAACCTTCCTTTTGTCGTAAAAATATTTGCTATATAATCCCCCGGACCCCTGGAGGTCCGTATATCGTTTTCTCGTCGTGTTTTGTTTCGAGCTGTTTTCTGCCAGATTTGTTTTGATCTAGAAGCACCATGGTCTCCAACAACAAGGACAAGGGACCTTTGGAGGAAGATATTCAAGACCCGGAACTGAAGGAAGAAGTCGCGAGTGAGGATGAGGAAGAAGTGGAGGAGGTTCCGCGAGTACACCAGCGTGCCACCATTGCAAGCATTGGCGTGATATCAAATCCATCCAACACCAAGAGGAGTGCACGAATCGCTACCGGAGGAGCAGTTCCACGTCATTACTTGGCTCCAAGGACATCTTCTCCGGGCAATTACCGCCCTTTCCGCAACCTAATCTACGATCGTCAAACTGAAAGGACCCCCAAGGTAGTGTTGCCAAGTGGTTGGGATATAGATCGTTCTAACATTGCAGGAGAGATGAAATCTGAAGCTGAAGGATGGGGAAACAACTCTAGGAGTTGGGACTCACCACCTGACATGATTATGAGCCGCGTTGAGCACAACTCGGAGCTGATTCGCAACCTCACCTATGAGATTGAGGATTTAAAGGAGCTTGTTAAGAAGCTTGTCGAGAAGAATCCATCACCATCATCACCGAAGGAGTAATTCATCATCGGTATTGGCATCCCCTTGGTTTGTTCCAAGCTTGGGGGAGTGCCGCGGTATCACATCATCACTACCTTTATCTTTTACTATCAAGTAGTGTCATATCATGAGTAGGGAAGTTATCATATGGAATAGTTTGCAATGTGGAAGTATCTCTCTTAGTTGGTTATCTATGTATCCGTTGGTGTGAGTTATCGTTATGGAATATTAATGAGAAGTCTTATCATTTACTTTTTGCACACCTTATTTTAGTTTGCAATCTCTATTATATGATCACTCTTGACATTAGTATTGATATCACTTTGGGAGCATTAAGTAAATCTATTTGGTTTTGGCAAACTTAGCATTGGTCAATAGCAACAACATCTTGATGTTTAAATAGAAAAGGGAAATACATGTAGATATATTACTCTATTATCTCTATGTTAATGAGTTTAGTATTCTGAAGTTAAAATTGCTTGTGCTTATGAGAAAGATGCATGATTGTTTCTATCATATGTATATTTGTTTGTTTCCTTCAACCTTTATGCTTGCTATCAAACCTTGCTAGCCAAAGACCTGTATTGAGAGGGAATGCTTCTCATACATCCATAACCTTAGACCAAACCCATGCCATTTGTGTCCACCATATCTACCTACTATGTGGTATTTTGCGCCATTCCAAGTAAATACTTCATGTGCTACCTTTAAATAATTCAAACTATACTACTCCTTATTTGTGTCAATGTTTTATAGCTCATGAGGAAGTATGTGGTGTTTTATCTTTCAATCTTGTTGGGCGGACTTTCACCAATGGACTAGTGGCACATCCGCTTATCCAATAATTTTGCAATAAGAGCTGGCAACGGGGTTCCCAGCCCCAATTAATAACTTTCATTAATAATTCTCTTCACATGTTTTGCCCTGATTTATCAGTAAGCAACTTAATTTTGCAATAGACACTCCTCCATGGTATGTGAATGTTGGAAGGCACCCGAGGATTCGGTTAGCCATGGATTGAGAAAGCCAAGGTTGGGGGAGTGTCATCCATAATAAAACTAAAATACATGTGTAAACAAAAGAGAAGGGGGATGATCTGCCTTGCTGGTAGAGATGCCGTCCCTCATGGGAGCCGCTCTTGGAAGGTTCTTTTGGCAAGGGAGTTAGAGTGCCTGCTACCATTCGTTGACAACAACAAACACCGCTCAAAATCTTACTTTTATGCTCTTTATATGATTTCAAAACTTGAAAAGCTCTAGCACATGATTTAATCCCTGCTTCCCTCTGCGAAGGGCCTATCTTTTACTTTTATGTTGAGTCAGTAAACCTATTTCCCTCTGTCTTAAGCAAGCAATTGATTTGTTGTGAACCAACCATTTCACTACTAGAAATCCCCTTATTTCCGACGGTGTATTCAAATAACCGACGGACCGTCGGCTAATCCACTAATAACCGACGGTAGCATTAATGCCCGACGGTAATTGAAAACCTCTCGGGTATGACTAGTACTACCCGACGGGAAATCCCATTGCCCGGCGGGGACAATCTAACCCTCGACTATTCATCCAAATGCCCGACGGTGAGAAAGAATACCCGAGGGCTCTACTTTTACGGTCGGGTATGAAGAGTCGTAGCCGCCAGAAAAAACCTAACTCTCGGCTATGCAATCTAATACCCTACGGTTTTATTGTGACGATCGGTTATAAGCATAAAATATCCGACGAGGATTAGTAATATCCGACTAGTCATTATAGGTGAAATATTTTTCCCAATCTGCCAATCTATTCATTTAATTTTCGCAAAGCCTATTGACTGCTTATAAAATTTCTCACTCCGCCCAGGGCCCAAAGGTATAATATCTTAATAGTGTACACGTATTTACTTAGTTATTCAAAATATCTGATTTCTAAGATACTTACATGAATTGCCCTAAAAAAAGATAGTGCTGAATTTCTGGCGACGAATGCAGTGCGTACGCGCGCATATACGGTCAAAATTTATTTAATTTCCACGGCGCGGGATATTTGGGCGCGACGGAAAACAAACCGCCTACTTGTCTTATCCGTGTCCCCGATATCCACCTCCACTACTCACGATCCCTTCCATTATTTTCTCCTGCGATCTGCCGACGATCCTGTGTCGTACCAATCTGGCGGCGCACATGTTGATCGCGCCCAGGGTAGGAGGCGAGCGGTCGTCGGTGTCCAGGACGCTGGCAAAGGAGAGCACTCTTCCTCCATGTGTTCCAGCGTCTCATGCTCGAGGTCGGCGAAGTTGAACTGATTCACGCGAGAAGCTGAACCACAAGCGTGATCAAGACATCGAATTGATGGTTCGTACGTAGGTGCCCACTGGATGAGGACGACGCCGAGGCCAGAGCACGCCGAGTCTCCAGATCCTCCAGCGAGGTAATCTAACTCTCCCTCTATGGTTTGTATCCTCCAAGTCTGTCATGGCGCTGCAAGACCGGATCGATGGTGGAAGGGTCTGGCACGTGGATCATTTTAAACAGCTAATCAATCGGCATCTCATCTTGATCTACATAGATAGATCGGTTTCATCTTTTCCAACTACTAATTGATCGTTGTCTGATCTTATAAATTGAAGCAGATTCCCATTGGTACTAATTGGAGTTAATAGCGTGGCGTGCAGCGGTCACGACGAGTCTTAGGGCCCTTTTGTTGTGGCTTATTTTGGATTTTTGGCTTTGGCAAAAGCCAAAAAAAAGCGCCTAAATAGGTGCTTCTAAATAGGTGTTTTTTGGGCTTTTGGATTTTGGAAGCCAAGACAAAGATTCTATTCTTTTGGCTTCCAAAATCCAAAAGCCTTTTTGGCTTCCAAAATCCAAAAGCCCAAAAAAACACCTAAGCCAAAAGCCAAAAAAAGCCACAACAAAAGGGCCATTAGCAGGCCTGAATTCGTGGCGTGCAGCTCTCTCTCTCTATTAGTTTTCATCGGGTATCACTAGAAAAAGGTTTGCCTTTACGAAGGCCACCGCACGCTCGACACAGCTCCTCCGCGCTTGACGCGTGGCAGCGCGTGCGGGTCCGATCCGGCCGAGCCAGCCCGATCACATACGCGCGCAACACTGCATAAGTACGGCACAGCCGCGGGAGCCAGCTCCCCAAGTACAACGCGGAGCCTATGTATGATACAGCCGCGGGAACCAGCTAGCTTCCCATGCATTGAGATGGATCCACCACCAGGCACCAGCTAACGAACTACTCGTACAAAGTTACAGGTGCGAGTACAATTTAGTTTTTCCCTCGAGTACATAGCGCAAGTGCAAGTACAGTCATGTATATGAACGAGTACAGTAGCTCCTAAAGCACGAGTACATTTCCATACAGAGCACGAGTACAGGTACACACGAGCGAGTACAAATACACTCACGCACACGAAAGTGTACACACACACGAGCAGTATCCGTGCACACAAGGTAATACCACGCACAACACACGAGACAAATAACACACGAATATAAGTACATCACGCACACGAGCATACAAATGCGCATACGAGCGTGTACACTCGTGAACACGAGTAAGTACATGTACGTAAGACAGCCTACACAGACACGCGTATAAGTACAGTACATTCTCGCATGACGAGTACAGTGAGAGTAAGGGAAAAATTGCACCAAATACACAAAAAACCGAAGTACTTATCAATTGAAACACGAGTACAGTTAGGTACACACCAGAGGTACAGTCATAATATTATTGGAAGTACGAAAAAAAATATCTCCAAACCTATGAACATGGGATCTAGTTTTGAAGATCTCGACGCGAGGATCTCAAAAGTGACAACGGTTTGCAATTTGGACTTACGGTTCTCAAGATATTTCATTTTGAAAAAACGAATCTAGAAGAAAAAGGGAAAAACTGACACAACTCAGTCTTCTCTCTCCTCCACCATCCCCACCTTGCTTCCACTTGCGACACGTGTCGAGCAGGGAGACCACTTCCCAGAGATTTTCTGGCACCACATCGCGCCACTTGTCGCGTGCGGAGCAAGTTACTTTCCCTTCGCGAAGGTCGGCCTTTTTTTAACGATTTCGGTTTTCATCAGTATCTCTGTTTCTGTTTCTCTGCAGGATGTGGTGAGGAAACTACGAGAGCGAGTTGTGCAGGCCGCCTGTGCGTCCCCGAGGCACCGGATCCGGAGGTCAGTCCCGTGCTGGAAGGAGCCAAAGCAGCAAAGCTACTCTACCACCGTATATCAATTCTCCACGGACTTGCCTTCGCCAGATCCAGCAAAAGGTCGCTTCTACGCGACTTGGACGTGATGGATCGTAATTGAGATCACATTGTCTGCAATTGTTAATTGCAGTCTGTGAAATCTCTGTAATGTTAAATTTATTTGGCTGATATCAATGTTCTCTATTTCTCAATGTTCTGTGTTTCTCCGATGTGTATGAAATATTAGGAGACACGAGTTAGAATAAATGGAAACACAACGACGGGGACTTACAAATATTGTGTGACATAGCTTAAAGATGGCAACAAGAGCTGAAATAAAGGAAGAGTGAATAAGAAAAATAAAATGGGCCTATATTTTAGAAGGTTGGAAATTTAGAAGTAGATGTTGTTGACCAGCCTTCCATCTATAGAGACGTCCATGGGCAATAACCCTAGTAACCGACGGGAGATAAAAACTCTCGTTTAATATAAACCTAATGGGGAATCGGTGGATGGTGACTAGAACATGTCCGACCGATCACCGTCGACTTATTACCGTGGGAAAAGATATTAACCGTGAGTACCGTCGGCTATTTGTGTAATGGCCGACCGAGCAAAGCCGACGGGAGATTACCGACGGTGAACCGTCGGATATTAGTGTATCCGAGGGTGAACTAAAATATCCGACGGTAATTTGACCCTCGGCTAAAAGGGGATATCTAGTAGTGTTTATGCTATGATTGAGCTAATCATGTCCTTTATACTTTCTTGTTTAGTACAAATTTTATCTGAATGAATATGACTTTGAAAGTTATCAATGATTATGAGGAGATTGTTATGATTGAGAATGAAAGCCCTGCTATATAAATTCTAATATGAAAGCTTTGCTTATTAAATAAGAGCAATCCGTTAGTAGTTCTCTGACCAAGAACGAAGTTTGCCATCACCAACTATGATTTCTTATGCACCTTTACTTGTGATTTCTCTTTACTTATTTCAAGATGAGTTATATGAGGAAGTTGTTTACTAGAATGTCTTGTGTGAATGAATATGATGCTTCTTGTCCGTATTTTATTTATCGACTCTTCACTCCATAAACATGTGGTCTTGTTTATCGAGCTCAGTTTCGCTTGGGGACAAGCGAGGTCTAAGCTTGGGGGAGTTGATACGTCCAATTTGCATCACTATTTTATATCATAATTTGCTGTTATTCATTGATATATTTCATATTGGGACACAATACTTATGTTATTTCATCTATTTTGCATGTTTCATCATTATTGGAGGATCGAGCACCGGAGCCAGGATTCTGCTGGAAAAAGCACCGTCAGAACGCAATATTTCAGAAGATCAACTGTGGAAGGAAATTATACCAAAAATCCTATTTTTCCAGATGACGGAGGGAGCCAGAAGGGGGAGAAGAGGGGACCCGAGGTGGGCCCACCCCATAGGCCGGCGCGGCTCAAGGCCTGGCCGCGCCGCCCTATGAGGAGGGGGCCCCACAGCCCCTCTCGCCTCCTTTTCTTCGCGTACTCCTTCGTCCCGAAAACCTAAGCCACAGAGGGTACCTCGCGAAGAGTTACAGCCGCCTCTGCGGGGCGGAGAACACCAGAGAGAAAAGAGCTCTCCGGCGGGCAGGAATCCGCCGGGGAAATTCCCTCCCGGAGGGGGAAATCGACGCCATCGTCATCGTCATCAAGCTGGACATCATCTCCATCATCATCATCATCATCATCTCCACCATCTACACCGCCATCACCACCGCTGCACCTCGTCACCGCTGTAACGATTTGGGTTGGATCTTGATTGTTTGATAGGGGAAACTCTCCCGGTGTTGATTTCTACTTGTTATTAATGCTATTGAGTGAAACCGTTGAACCAAGGTTTATGTTCAGATTGTTATTCATCACCATATCACCTCTGATCATGTTCCATATGATGTCTTGTGAGTAGTTCGTTTAGTTCTTGAGGACATGGGTGAAGTCTAAATGTTAGTAGTGAACTATGGTTGAGTAATATTCAATGTTATGATATTTAAGTTGTGGTGTCATTCTTCTAGTGGTGTCGTGTGAACGTCGACTACACGATACTTCACCATTTATGGGCCTAGGGGAGTGCATCTTGTATTCGGTTGCTAATTGCGGGGTTGCCGGAGTGACAGAAACCTGAGCCCCCGTTGGTATATCGATGCAAGAGGGATCGCAGGATCTCAGAGTTTAAGGCTGTGGTTAGATTTATCTTAATTACTTTATTGTAGTTGCGGATGCTTGCAAGGGGTATAATCACAAGTATGTATTAGTCCTAGGAAGGGCGGTGCATTAGCATAGGTTCACCCACACAACACTTATCAAAACAATGAAGATTAATTAGCCGTATGAAGCGAAAGCACTAGACTAAAATCCCCGTGTGTCCTCAAGAACGTTTGGTCATTATAACTAAACAAACCGGCTTGTCCTTTGTGCTAAAAAGGATTGGGCCACTCGCTGCAATTATTTCTCTCGCATTTTATTTACTTGTACTTTATTTATCTGCTATATCAAAACCCCCTGAATACTTGTTTGAGAGCATTTACAGTGAATCCTTCATCGAAACTGCTTGTCAACACCTTCTGCTCCTCGTTGGGATCGACATTCTTACTTATCGAAGATACTACGATACACCCCCTATACTTGTGGGTCATCAGTGACTACTTCGCCGATGATGCTACTCATACGCCAAAGGATTTTTGGTGCCAGTTTAGGATGAACAAGGATCTGTTCATGAAGATTTTCTTCAGCGTGAGGGAGTACGACGACTACTTCATGAGAAAGCAAGATTGCATAGGTTAGCGGGGCTTCTCCTCAATCCATAAATGCACTGCTGCAATGCGCTATCTTGCATACGGAGCTCCTCAAGATACAACCAATGACTACCTGCGCATGGTGGAGTCGACACGTTCACAGACTGTCTACAGGTTTTGCCGAGCCATCATAGCGGTGTTTGGCGGGGATTATTTGAGAGCACCAAGGGCAGATGATACAGCTCGAATCCTAGAACAAAATGCAGCACGAGGGTTTCCAAGGATGCTCGGCAGCATCGACTGTATGTATTAGGGTTGGAAGAATTTCCCTTTTGATTGGCAAGGGATCTACAAGGGGCATACCGGTGAGTGCAGTGTCATTCTTGATGCGGTGGCACACTATGACCACTAGATTTGGCATGCTCTCTTTAGCATGGCAGGAACAAACAATGATATCAACGTGTTGCAGCGCTCTCTCGTGTTTTCCATGCTACCTGAGGGAGAAACTCCTGCCGTGAACTTTGAGGTAAATGACCACGCATACAACAAGGGGTACTATCTAGTGAGAGATTAGAATTTTTGTTTACAACCCAACCATTCAGTTTAAATCCCCATGATGCAAATTTTTGTGAATATCTTGGCCCTTTCGATTTATTTACTCAAAAAAGTGGTTTTATATTAATGAAGAAACAAATTTTTGTGAATATCTTGGCCCTTTCGATTTATTTACTCAAAAAAGTGGTTTTATATTAATGAAGAAACAAATTTTTGGTTACAATATTTCCAAGCCGCTCTCGACGCGCATGACGGGACCGCACTTAGTAACACACCACCACTCAGCTCTCTACGACTATACTGACATAGCTCGTGAGCAACCTTGTTGCTATTTCTGTCGGTCTTCACTAAGGAAACTTGTTGCAAATATTAACTTGGCCCTTTTGGTTTATGTTAAGTAATTTTTTATACCTTCTATCTCCTCCATTCCAACAAATAAGGCGTTTGTATTTTACCTTTGACCAAAAGTTAATATTTGTATGAAAATATATAATATAAAATTGATACTGTTGGAAAGTATTTTTTAAATACGGTTGTAACGATATTAGTTATGTATTACCTCGGTTCCGAAATATAAGCCTTTTAGAAAGCTAGTTTAGCTCCCTAAAAAGTCTTATATTTTAGAACAAAGATAATACAATATAATCAAGATATTGTTGTTCAATTTGTTGGATCAAACTTCACAAATGTGTGTGCACCGAACGGAGGTAGCAAAACTAGGGTATGCATTTTCTTAGTTTAGAAAAAACTTGTCACCCAACATATATATTCTCCCTTTATAGTCCATAAATGTATATAAAAAATTTATCTAAATTTGGAGGTATCTACAAATTAAAGAGTGTGAAAATACATATAAATTTAGATAAACTCGCGACATCTTTATAGAAAAGAAAAATCAAATTTGATGAAATTAATAACTTAAATTTCACTTTCTTTGCAAATCGACACGATTACTCCCTTCATGCTTTGCCTTTCTCTCAGTTTTGGACTCTTTGCTCCTGGCCATTCCACGTGTCAGAATTCTTCACCAGTCAACGGGTTGCCGCACGCGGGACCTACCTCGTGGCCCACATGTTAGTACGAGAATGCCCTCCCACGCACGAAGAAATCGCAAAAATTCTCACGTGCTTTTCCCGCGCCGAACTTGGCACGCCGCACCATAAATACGAGCTCAAGCCAACACAATCCGATCATCATCCGAGACACCAACAGAAGGAAAGAAACATATCGGAAGCAAGCAGGATTTGTCAATGGCGCACGGCGCGGCGACGATCAGCGGGCGGCGGGAGCTGACGCGGCTCTGCACGCTGGGGCAGGGCGCGTCTGGCGCCGTGGTGTCGCTCTTCGCGGCTGACGGCGGTGGCGAGGACGGCCAATCGCTGGTCGCGGTGAAGTCGGCGAGCGCCGCCTCCGCGCAGGCCCAGCTGCGGCGGGAGGAGGGCATCCTCGCCTCGCTCTGCTCGCCCTACGTGCTCCCCTGCCTCGGCTCCCGAGCCATAGCGGGCGGCGGCGAGTACCAGCTCTTCCTCGAGTTCGCGCCCGGCGGCTCGCTCGCCGACGAGGTGGAGCGGAACGGGGGCAGCCTCGAGGAGGGCGCCGTCCGGGCCTACGCGGCGGACGTGGCCAGGGGCCTCGCGTACCTCCAGGGCGAGTCCATGGTGCACGGCGACGTCAAGGGCCGGAACGTGGTGATCGTGGCCGACGGCCGGGCCAAGCTCGCGGACTTCGGGTGCGCGAGGAGCGTGGGCTCGGCCGGACCGATCGGGGGCACACCGGCGTTCATGGCGCCGGAGGTGGCGCGCGGTGAGGACCAGGGCCCTGCCGCCGACGTGTGGGCGCTGGGGTGCACCGTCATCGAGATAGCCACCGGCCGTGCCCCATGGAGCGGCGTGGCGGACGTGATCGCCGCGTTGCATCTGATCGGGTACACGGACGCCGTGCCAGAGGTGCCCAAGCACCTGTCGGCAGAGGCCAAAGATTTCTTGGACAAGTGCCTCAGGCGGCGCGCCGGCGATCGGTGGACGGCGGCAGAACTGCTGGAGCACCCGTTCCTGGCGTTGGCCGGCTGCGGCTGCGACGTCGAGGTTAAGTGGGTTTCTCCGAAGAGTACATTAGACGCCGCAATGTGGGAGGTAGACTCCGAGGATGAGGAGGAGGACAATGTGCCGGAGGATTGCACGACCGAGAGGATGAAGGCGCTGGCGGGATCATACTCGGTCCTGCCGGACTGGGAGTCGGACGACGGCTGGATGAATGTATTGAGCTGCCAATCTGGACTTCCCAGATGAATGTTGTTGGGATGGTGAAGGATTAGAAGAAGCAGAGATAGGAATATTAGAAGCTCTAGTCATTGGCGCTGCCGTGCCGGTGGCCGCGGCGCCGTCGGAATAGACGTCGTTCAGTTACGACACAGCTTTTTTACTAGACTAGAAGCAGAAATGGGTGCCGACTGCCGATGCTTTTGATGCCGGCGCGCGTGTCGCCGATGAGCTCGCGGTGGACAATGTAGGAGCAGCCCATAATGAAGTTTCAGTGAATCAGCAGCAGTCAGATGTATAGTTTGGTTCCACTAATGAATCGATTGTAGGTGGTGTTGATAATTGTGATGATGAAGGAATAGTAAACTCAGATTTCATCTATCTCTGCTGTTCCTCCTCATTCCTTTTGCACTATTACACGCCCTCGGGGTCTTAGCTTGGATTACCACAAAGTGCAATTACATACAAACATTTCGTCTCCAAAATCACATGAATTTGACACGTACGGCCTCGTGCAGATAGTGATAAGCTTAACTGTTTCAGCAAACTGGAGCGAAACGTGCTGGTGGATCGGAACACGCATGAAAACGACCACGGCGGTAGCTTTTCGATCGATCGACAACTCACAAACCCAACTCAATGTCTCAACCACAATCCATCTAGCGTGTGCACACGTTCATCAAGCTCCAAGCAATGGCAGAAGAAAATACCACAATCCCGTGGCGACCTCTCGGAATTGCTGACAGAGAGGCACAGGTGTATGTGCGTGCGCTCTGCAACTTTCCCGTCAACGAAACAGCTCAGTTCTGGCAAGCGATACAGTCTGCTAGGAGCAGCTGCCTCACGTTAACGTTGTTAGGGAAGCACCTGGGACGTACTGGGACATCCATGATCCATTGGAGGATGAAGTTATCCATGACGCTCGTCAAACTACCGGGATAAACTCAGCCCAAGACTCACCAGATACTAGTATTAATTATCGATCTGATCTGGGAATTATCAGCGGAAATCCAGGTTTGGGTAGACGGTTCAGCTGCATCCTGGCATGATGTGGGCGCCTAACGAACTGTCTTAATCAGTACTGTAACATATATTGCGTGGCAACGGCGGCGTAACGGAGCCAGGTTAGGCCTCCTTTCCGCAGATGGGATCGTATCCATGGAACGAACGCCGAGGTCAGCCTGCCTTGCCTTGGCGCTGCACGAACCCTCATGATTTCGCTCGGCGAGCACACGTCCAACATACTCGTTTTGATTAGGATTGCTAGGGCTGTTGTTGTCAAGCTCGTGTTTGACAGACTGGCTGAAGAATGCTAATCCATCAGCAGGTCGTTTTGAGTGATGCTATATGAGTACACGTATAGTATGTTCTATTTTTGTGTTCAGAAAGTGGTCTCGGGCCAGTTGGGTCGGCTCAACCATTTTTTTTTGGTACAATCAGCCTCCGTGTCACCCTCCTCTGGCGACACGGGGAAACCCTAGCCGCCGGCCGCCTGTAGCCACCTCCCCTGCCCGCTCTCGCTGGCTGGCGCATGGCCGGTATAAGAACCCCAGGCCATCAATGCTCGCACTGGTTCCGGCGGCGCCTTCCACAACAATGTCGACGCAGGACCCCAAGCGTCGGGTATTGATGGCCATGTATTGTGCATGCCATAGGTCAGCCTTTTGCCGCATGCGCTCAAATCTTGTCGGCCCACACGCGCTACGGTTCGGACAGTGCCCGCGCAAAAGCCCAGACGGCATCACAACAGCGTCATTAATGTCCATAGCTACTGCGCCGTCGGTCAGCCTTCTGCTAGAGTGGGAAGGGCCGGTCCAGGCACGTTCAAAGTATCCAAATTTAGGCGTGAAGCATGCGCTCGGCTGGTCCTCCCTGTCATAGTGGGAACTGGCAGAGGTAAGCAGCCGGTAGAAGCGCACGACGTTGGGAAGGGCCACATGTATGTGGCCACTACAGTGGCGCACCATAGTTTGGTGCGGTACTAGTTTATTGGTGCAACCTAGCTAACCCTAGCCACATTTAGAAGTGGCACACCGTGGTATGGGGTGCACCACGGGTAAGGGCATAGTAGTGGCCCACCATTTTTTGTTGCATCACGGGTGACAAGGGGTAACCTTATCAATGCCCATAATGATGGACTTGGGTTTAGAGGAAGGAGAATTCAAAGACCGGTCAGGCAAACTAGGCAGTTGCCGAAAGTAGGATCAAGGGCGAAAATTGCCGAGATTGTATTATCAGAAAAGTAGGGTTGCAGGTGTATCGCGGGTTGTGAATCTAGTTCCCCTTCGGTGGCTCCCCTAGCTCTTATATAGTGGGATAGGTCTCAAAGTTCACCTCGATATTGATTACATTGTATATGTCGGTTCATCCGATATGGGCCCCAACTTTCCTATTTTACATAATAACTGGGCTTCGCCTTCATGCAGTTTTCTTCATGGGCTTTCGCCTATTCCATCCTGGACTTCGTACCGGAGATGGTAATGTTGAGTATCCGATATGTCATACCCATGTCAATGGGTATTTAGGGCGACAGAGGTAAATGATCCATCTATAACTCTATTCTAGTAGTGTATAGTTTATACTCCCTACAATTCAAAATAATGATCTCAAAATAGATTGTCTGCCGGAAATTCAATTCGGCTCCCGTGTGCGTATGCTCCCTCTACCAACAAAACATATTCCGAAGTGTGGAAAATTTTTAACAAAAAATTCTACATGTACAACTCCATAATATATGTGTATGCATCAAGTTTCATGAAAAAATAAAAAAATTTGTGGCCTATGTAAAAAAGAGAAAACTTATCATGTAAAAAGCATAGTTTTCAGCACTGAATTTTGTCTTTTTTACACACGTCACATGATAAGTTCATTTTTTATGAAACGACTTTGTGAGCGCGTAGCACGTGAAGATGTACGTGCGAATTTTTTGTTTCAATTTTTTTGAAATTTAAAATATATGTAAGATGCATTTCAAAATATAGGGAGCATATGCTCCCATGTTCCAAAACACCACTCCCATTGTCTGCGCACTATAACATGTCTGTATACATTCAGTTTTTTTGCAATTATTTTGAACCAGAGGAAATATTGTTGTTGGACCCAGTTTATATTATAAACTGAATCAGTCTTCTATCTAATCGGATGATAGATAGGACGATATTTACCTTAAAACACTATTGTTCATGAAAAGATATTCTTACATATCATATATATGAAATATTCTTCTAATCAAACGGTTGTTGCTACATTCGGTTCTTGTTAATTCAGTGAGGCCGCCGTAGCCTGATAGCCCCAGATGTCCACCGATGCAGTGCGGCCACCGCCGGTGTTGTCCTTGCACTATCGCGCGCCATAACTGTCCCCAATCCCTACACAGGCCGTCGTTGCGCGTTCCCGTCGGAGCCCAGACCATTGTGGCGGCAATTACTCCTCGGCCGCCGCGCCGCCCACCACTGCCGACTATTTCCCCACGAACGGTCGCGGCGGCGATCAGCCGCCCACCACCGCCGACTATTTCCCCACGAACGGTTGCCGCCGCGACCAGCCGCCAACTATTTCCCCACGCACGGCCGCCGCCGCGACCAGACACCCACCACCGCCGACTATTTCCCCACGCACGGCCGCCGTCGCGACCAACCGCCCACCACGCGACTATTTCCCCACTCACGGTTGCCGCTTCTCCTCCTCTGATTGTCCACCGCGCATCAACGGCCGTGACGGTCAGCCCGCTGCCGCAGCTTCCCTCTTGCGGCCGCTCCTTCTCCTCTCGTTGGCCGCTACAGCTGCTCCTACACCACCGGCGAATTCGTTGCCGGCGAACTCAAATTGGGCACGGTGGTATCTCTATGGATTTGGTACAGAGAGATGTGCGCCAATGTTACAGATGTTATCGCATAATGTTGGATACATTAGACTAATATGTTGATGCATTGTAGAGAAATATTGTATAATAATGTCGCATTTTAAAAACTGTTACATACACAAGGAAAAAATGATACATTAGAATTTTGTTGTACCGTTGGCAAAAAATTGTACCAATATTTCACCATAAAATAAAAAATGTTGGAGATAGATGTCACATACTATGAAATTATTTTGTTACATATGAATTGTTTTTAACCGCAATCGGACGCGCGGAATTTGCTCACTTAAATTGATCCGACGGTCCGAAAAGAAGGATGAGTGACTATTTTACAGCGGTTGATACCTAGCTCGGGTTAGAATATATATTAGATTTAGATGTGCGCCTTGGCGCACGATCCCGTAAAATTCATCATGATTTACATTTTGTATAACGACAACAAAAAAAGCAGGTATGATAATAATACGCTTCGTAAGTTTTACAAAAGAAAGTAGATAGGGTCAAAATAGGATAAAGCAAACAAAATGATGAGCAGCATAAAGCTCTTGGTGATGGCCTTCTTAATCTATCAATAGTTACAACATAATGTATTGTGATGATGGGCACAGATTATATAATAGGTGTAGAGATCAGCTGAAAAAGGGGAAACACGATTGTGAGAAGCGTCAACACACGGTTGAAAGAACATTTCCCGCCCTTTTGGGTTTTGTGTGTTTGATGTCAACACTAGGTACATATTTATGTGTGTTCATGTAGACAGGTACATGTTTTCGATAAACATATTCGATCGGTGATATGATATGGGAATTCTGAAGCTCTGAAGGCTTTTTTGGTTCTGGCGGAAGTTCCGGCCCTTGTGCGGAAGTTCCGCCCTGGCACTTCCTGCAGTAGCTCCTCAGCGTTATTCTGTTTGCAGTTTTTTATCTCTGGCCGGAAGTTCCGGTGAAGCTGGCCGGAAGTTCCGGTCAAGCGGAACTTCCGCCCAACTTCCGGACAAGTTCCGAAAGTCAGCGATTGTGGCTCAGTAACATCCAAGGTTTTGCTATTTAACTTGGCCGGAACTTGGACCGGAAGTTCCGCCTAGTTCCGCCCCATCTTTTCGACAGGTTGCCTGACGAAGATTTTTCCCGGCGGAAGTTCCGGCTCTCTTGGCCGGTACTTCCGGTGCCAGCCGGAACTTCCGGCCCTCCTGGCCGGAACTTCCGGTGTTACGTGAAATGGTCCAAACGGTCAGATCTGAGAGCTCCAATCATATAAATAGCTCTCTTCTCCAAAGGGACAAGTTGCTCAATCATTGCACAAGAAATCTGCCAAGCTTCACCACCATTAGAGCCACCTCAAGAAACACAAGATTTGCAAGATCTCCTTCCTCCCCCAACCAAAGCTCTTGATCTTTGGGGATTCGAAGGAGAAGCCACCGATCTACATCCTCACCGAAGCGTTTTTCATTTCCCCCTCATTTGTTTGAGGGATCTCATGCTAGTGTTCCTATTTGGTTCCCTAGTTGATTTGTGTTGATGTGTTGTTGTTGATTGTTGTATTGTTACAGATTTGGGAGCCTCCAATTCAGTTGTGGATGTGTGCCCCAAGAACCTTGTAAAGGCCCGGTTTCCGCCTCGAGGAAATCCCTTAGTGGAAGTGGGCTAGGCCTTCGTGGCGTTGCTCACAGGAGATCTGAGTGAAGCCTTCGTGGCTGTTGGTTTGGCTTGCGTAGCAACCACACTCCTCCAAACGTAGACGTACCTTCTTGCAAAGGAAGGGAACTACGGGAATCATCTCCGTGTCAACGCGTGCTACACTCTCGGTTACCTCTATCCCATTCTATCTCCTATATATTGCGTAGCTATATCTTGCTTAGTTGATAACCTTGTCATATAGGTAAATTCACTTAGTTGCATATCTAGAGAATTTACCTTTGTGTCAAGCCTAAATTGAAAAAGAACTAAAAATTGGTTAGCACCTATTCACCCCCCCTCTAGGTGCGGCATACGATCCTTTCAATTGGTATCAGAGCCTCGGCTCTTATTTCGGGCTTAACCGCCTAAGAGTATGCCGGACGATGTGCCTCCGGAAGAGGCCGGTAAGTTGGTCACCATGGAGGACATCAATTCGTTGAGAACCTCCATGGACGCTCAAATGGAAAGCATGAGAAAATTGATTTCCGAGCTTTTGACTCCGGTCCCTCCTAGGGCTCCCGCCATAGAGGTAAAGGACACGGGTGTGTTAGAAGAGGGAGGTGCTTCGGCACTACCCTCCTCTACCAAACCCGTGGAAGGTGATAACTTAAACACTATCAAATCTCCCATTGCATCTCCTAGTGGAACTAGTGGAGGTGAGAGCTACAATCGAGTAGCTCCACCTTTTCTATCTCCCGATATACCGGTTCCCCATCCCCATTTGAACATTCGAGGCGACCCACCTAAGTTTTCCGTTGAGAATTTCGATACTTGGCAATTTGAGTTTCGCTCTCATGTTTGCAGTGCCTCCAATGAACTTTGGAGAATCATCTTGGAAGGCTTCAAGCCCTACAACCCCGACAAGTTGACTAGAAGAGAAGCGGTTGATAGTCAACTCAACAACACCGCCTTGCACATGATTCAAACTAGTGTGGGGACACAAGAGTTGCCTCGTGTTCGGAACTACACCACCGCCAAGGAAGCTTGGGATGGGTTGGCCGCTAGTTGCATTGGAAGTGAGAGCACGAGAAGGAACAAGTATAATGCTCTTAAGAATCAAGCCGAAGGATTCATGAGGCTACCGGATGAAGATCATCAAGTCATGTATGGAAGACTTCTCATCGTTGCCGATGCCTTCCGGCTTAGTGGTGCCACCCACATCAATGACTCTTGGATCAAGGAAAAGTACATTGAATGCATGATGCCGTTTGTACCCATTGATGTCAAGACCCTTGTTGGGAGAGAATGCTATTCCTCTCTCTCATCTCAAGATGCCGTGCACGAGATGCAAGCCCTCAAGGTGCTCGAGCAAAACTCTCATGACTCTCGCAATCGTGCCATTGGTATGGCAAAAGGGAACAATCTTGCCTTGACGGTCAACTCCGTAGAAGAAGTGCACCCTCAAGAACAATATAGGGCATCTTGGAGTATGTCCTATCCGGAAGATTTGGAATGCCACTACCATGATCACATGGCCTTCCATGCAAAGTCCTTTTGGGTTGATCCCTCCAAGGCCAAGGAAGACAACATCAAGAGAAACCACAAGAGTGGGTTCACTAGCTTTGGTCCAAAGACAAGATCATGCTACAATTGTGATGACAAGCGCCACTTCATTGCCGAATGCCCCTATGAGAATAGAGAGCTTCATAATGGAAGGCTCATTCCCAAGGACAAGAGCAAAGAATCAAAGGGCAAATATTCAAAAGCCCCCAACAAGAAATTCTACAACAACAAGACCAAGAAGGGCAAGAGGCCCCCAAGAGTTGTGCTAGTGACTAGGGAAGAATATTCTTCCGATGAAGTTGAAAGCTCTAGTGATGATGAAGGAGAAAGCTCAAAGGAAGTGGCCGCCATTGTCACTACCAACATTCCCTCTTCATCTCTCTTTGAATCCCCCAATGAGAATCCTCATATCAAGAATGCACATTGCTTCATGGCAAAGTCCTCCTTGGACACATCTATTGTGCTATCAACTCAAGAAGAATATTCCTCCGGAGATGATGATGTTGATGATGAAGAAGATGCAACCTCTAATGGATTGGTCGCTCTTGCCTCCCTCTCCACTAACTCTTCATCACCAAGTGAATCCCCCAATGAGATCATTCATGTGGAGGAAGAAAGTTGTCTCATGGCCAAATCCTCCGAGGTATCATCTCCTAGCCCCTCTATGCCTAACATATCAAGTGATCTAGGGGTTGATGATGCTAGTCTAAAAGTGAAACAAGAAATGCTAGAGTTTGATGAATTCATGTTTAACCTACAAGGTATCAACAAAAAGCATGTTTCAAATCTCATGGCTCGTTTAGCTCAACAAAATGATATGCTTGAGAAAAAGGGTCAAATAGAGAGAGAAGACTCTCTTGAAATCCATGCTCTTAAAAATGCTCTTGAGGAAAGTCAAGAAACTATAGCTTCTCTTGAGGAGAGGCTAGAAAATCTTGAAGAGCCTCAAGATGAAATTAACAAGCTCACTAAAGCTAGAGATCATGCTAGGGCTAAGACTAAATTGCTTAAAAAGGAAATGGCCCAATTTGGTGTTGATCATGAGAAACTTGTGAAGGATCTAGATGAACTAGACAAAGCTCACAAAGCTTTGAAGAGTGAATACTCTCTCCTATCCAAGTCAAATGAGCAACTTCAAATTAGGCTTGCTTCATATGATGTGCCTAGTTCCTCTACCCCTTCATGTGATCATGCAAATATTATTGAGGAAAATGCTAGGTTGAAGGATGAACTTGCTAAGGCCTCCTCTCCCCAAAGTAAACTTTCTTTGGATGATCTTTTGAGTAAGCAAAGATCAAACAATGGGAAGGAGGGCCTAGGTTATAATGCCAAGGCAAAGAAGGCAAACAAGCAAAAAGCCAAGCCCGCACAAGAGAAGAAGAAAGCTATCACCAATGGTGAAGCTCCTAAGGGAAACACCATTAATAATGATGATGCGGGAAATGCTAACCCTAACTATGTTCTATTTAAAGATTATTATGGTGATGTTTATGCTAAATATGTTGGCCCATATGATGGTTATGTTGCTTGGTCTATTTGGGTCCCAAAGACCCTTGTTGCTAACAAAAGAGGACCCATTGTGAAATGGGTACCTAAATCCAAGAATTGATCTCATGTAGGACTATGCCGCCGGAGGTTCAAAATGGGTACTTGATAGTGGATGTACAAGTCATATGACCGGCGGCAAGAACCTCGTCAAGGAGTTGAGGCCCAACATAAACAATATCACCGTCTCCTTTGGCGATAATTCTACATCCGAGGTATTGGGTTTTGGCAAGGTTGTGGTTGCACACAACATAACACTTGTGGATGTCATGCTTGTCAAAACCCTTGGTTACAATTTGCTTTCCGTTTCCGCCCTTGGCAAGATGGGTTTCGCCGTCTTTATTGATAATGATATTGTGGTCCTCTTGTGGAGCAAGACTCTAAAAGTCGCTTTCGTTGGGTATCGCGAACATAACTTGTATGTGGTGGACTTTTCGGGGACCACCACTTCAAGTGCGATGTGCCTATTCGGAAAGGCGGATGTGGGTTGGTTGTGGCATCGCCGCTTAGCCCATGTCAACATGAGAACTTTGCAAAGTCTTCACAAGGGGAACCATATTGTGGGACTAATGGAAAATGTTTCTTTTGCCAAAGATCGTGTTTGTAGGGCTTGTGTTGAAGGCAAAATGCATGACTCTCCGCATCCAAGCAAGACTATCATCTCTTCCAAGAGGATCTTGGAGCTCCTTCATGTGGATCTCTTTGGTCCCGTTACTCATGCAAGTCTTGGTGCGAAGAAACATTGCTTGGTGATTGTTGATGATTACTCAAGATACACTTGGGTCTACTTTCTCAAGACGAAAGATGAGACTCAACAAATATTCATTGACTTTGCTACCGAGGTGCAACGCCAACACAACCTCCTCATTATGGCAATAAGAAGTGACAACGGCTCCGAGTTCAAGAACTACACACTCAATGATTTCCTTAGTGATGAGGGGATTCGTCATCAATATTCCGCTGCTTACACCCCTCAACAAAATGGTGTTGCGGAGAGGAAGAACCGGACTCTTATGGATATGGCAAGATCTATGATGGCGGAGTATAAATCCCGCTATAACTTTTGGGCCGAAGCCATCTCCACCGCTTGCCACTCTTCTAACCGGCTCTATCTCCGCAAGGGATTGAACAAGACTCCATATGAAATACTCACCGGCAACAAGCCTAATATCTCATACTTCAAGGTGTTCGGTTGTAAGTGTTTCTACAAAATCAAAGGAGTTCGTTTGTCTAAATTCGCTCCTAAAGCTTTGGAGGGTATATTTGTTGGTTACGGTGCCGAATCTCACACTTATAGAGTCTTTGATATAGCCTCCGGGATTATCATCGAATCTTGTAGTGTGAGGTTCGAAGAAAATGATGGCTCCCAAGTGGGGCAAGTTGATGTATGTGCAGGTGATGAAATACCTCAAGATGCCATAGTAAGAATGGGTGTGGGATTTTTCCGCCCCATTGAGGGACACGGTGTGGCGTCTCGGGAAGAACTATGCTCTACCACGGTGGAGCCCTCATCCTCTCAACATCAACAAACCCCATCTCTTGAAGCTAATGATGCACCAACCCAAGAACAAGAAGAAAACCCTCCCTCTCATGTACAAGATCAAGGACAAGATCAAGGACAAGATCAACCAAGAATTCAAGATCAACCATTCGATATTTGCACTTCACCAAACATTGTCCAAGATCAAGCACATGAGGATGAGCATTCTCAAGAAATTGAGGAAGCTCAAATTGAAGGTCAAGACGGGGACCCAAATGATCAAGTTGATCAAGTGACACCTCCAAGGCCTAAAAGAACCAAGGAGGAGATCGAGGCCCGTCGTCTAGCAAGAAGAGATAGGACCCTTGAAATTCGTGGACACACTCATGACAAGGTCCTTGGTGATGTTCGAGCAAAGGTCTCCACAAGAAGGCAATTGGCTAACTTTAGCAATCATCATGCTTATATCTCCGTTGTGGAACCCAAGAAAGTATTTGAAGCTCTTGAAGATTCGGATTGGGTGGAAGCCATGCACGAGGAACTCAACAACTTCAAGCGCAACAAAGTGTGGACCTTAGTAGAGAAGCCAAAGGAGTGCCGCAATGTTATAGGCACTAAATGGATATTCAAGAACAAGCAAGATGAGTTTGGAAATATTGTGAGGAACAAGGCAAGATTGGTGGCTCAAGGTTTCTCTCAAGTTGAAGGAATTGACTTTGGGGAGACCTATGCTCCCGTGGCTCGCCTTGAGTCCATCCGTATCCTTCTTGCTTATGCATCGCATCATAACTTTAAGTTACAACAAATGGATGTTAAAAGTGCATTTCTTAATGGTCCTTTGCATGAAGAGGTTTATGTTAAGCAACCCCCGGGGTTTGAGGATCTCAACTTTCCTAACCATGTCTACAAGCTTGATAAAGCACTTTATGGTCTCAAACAAGCTCCTAGAGCTTGGTATGAGCACCTTAAAGAATTGTTGGTAGACCGTGGGTTTGATGTTGGGCTAATCGATCCCACTCTTTTTACTAAGAGGGTTAATGGGGAGCTTTTCGTTTGCCAATTATATGTTGATGATATTATCTTTGGCTCTACTAACAAAGCTTTCAATGATGAATTTTCAAAGCTTATGACCGATAGGTTTGAGATGTCTATGATGGGAGAGATGAAGTTCTTCCTTGGTTTTGAGATCAAGCAATTGAGAGAAGGAACCTTCATCAATCAAGCGAAATATCTCCAAGACATGCTCAAGAGGTTCAAGATGTGGCACCCCCGGGATCAGGGTTAGACAAATACCAGATCTTCGTCTGACATAAGCCTAACCTAGAGCTCGAGAGACTACAGTGAGAGAATCGGTAACACAACAGTGACTCTACGACTCAAGAAGTAATACAAGCTCATAACTGAGCGAAGAACCAAAGTATTACAAGCAGAGGTCACTGACCTGTCATACATCAATCAACGGAAGCAAAGTTATGCTATTAGACATAGCAAGATAGCAAAAGGCCTAAGAGGCCAGGAGCATAACGGCGACGTCCCAGCCCATAGATTCCAGGCTGCCACCTGGGAACCCCAAGCTACTCGTCGATGTCGACTAGAAACCACCATCTGTCGGAGCAACTTCGTCTGAAACAAAAGCATGCAAAGCTGAGTACAGGGACTCAGCAAGACTTAGTACAACCTTTTAGCAAAGCGGGTATGCGGGCTTTCTGTGGAGCTTCTTTTGCGTAAAGCCAGTTTTCCTTTGTTAACAAGAGGGAGAGGAGAACTCGACTACTCAGAACCTTTAAAAGGGGATAAGAGAGCGATATCTCTATCTCTATTTGATCATCATATTGTATCCACCAATCTTCATCATCTCGAACCACTATCCTCGGATTACCCCCTCAACACCCGGAGAAGGTATCCGTAAACACACATTGGTTGCCAAGTTTTACGATCAGGTTCAAGTTCTCTATGGTCTCCACGTCCGTTCCCAAGTCGTCCATAACCGCGGACACGGCTTTTCGAAAAGATTTAACCCTGCAGGGGTGCACAATTTTATCCACACGCACCAACCGACTCTTAATGCCAATATATTAGCTCTCTTCCTTGGAAAGCCGGCAGAGGGTGGTTGACCACGACCTTTACCTTGCTGTCGCCGAGACCATGAGTCACGCGCTAAGGATTGTTCCGCCGTAACGGGTCAAGTCCCGAAGTCGGTCCTTAACGATGTGTGCCGAGGTGGGTTTCCCCAGAGGCCGCAACCTCCAGCCACCTAGACCACGCTTACCTACCTGTTATGTACCTTTAACCCCAAGCAAAAATGCAATGCATATGTCCAGGTAAAGCGCAAACTATGTGACTCATGGAATCTACTAGGCAAGTTATTGAGTCGAGAGGGTACCATAATAGGGCCTCGTGTGGTTGTACGCTCAGTCTTGGTTCAAGAGGCGAGAACTCGCATCCTAGGGTCGGCAGAAACGAAACAACCCACCACATCCCAATGTGGCCTTTCGTCTGAGCCTTTAATCATGTTTAACACACATCTCTATACTTACCACGTCAACCTGTCATGCTAGTTTCATTTCATTGTAAGGCTCCAGTCCGAAGACCGGAGTAGTAGCGTAACAAACTAAGCATGGCTAAGCATAAAGAGATAAAGGCTCTCGTGACGCACACATGCCAAACCTAGGTATGCTAGGAGCAGTGGATCAGGGATTTGAGGCTACAAGGGTGAAACATGCAATATATAGGATAACTCTACCTATCGATAAAAGACAGTTGAATCGTATGCAAAATGTAGGAACCAGAGTAAAAGCATTTCGAAATCATATATGAACCAGGCTAGGGCTTGCCTTTGTCCCTGACAAACCAAAGTGGATCTTCGATAATCTTGTACTTGATTTGTTTGTCGGTGGACAATATTGACCTTCGGTGTTGTTGATCTTCATCGTCTCGGACTCGTGCTCTATCGATCGCGAAGAAGCAAATACTAGAAAGGGAGAAATAACAATCAACACACGGCATCAATGCAATGCGCAAACAAGGATGATGATATGACATGTTTAATTAAGTGCTAGAGCTAACCCTAGGACATGATCATCAATTTAACTGGGTTTCGGTGAACTAGGGTTAGTAGTCCCGGAACCTCAGAGGGGTACAATTAGTTCTTCTAAATCAACTAGGGTTCAAAGTTGTTTAACAATGCATGCTTTTGATACTAAAGTGTAGATCTTATTTTTCTGAAGATTTTGATATATTATACATATTTTTCTGAATTAAAATGAATTAGTTATGAATTAAACAAGTTTTACTCATTTTCTTCAATTTCTGGAAATTCCTGGCAATTAATAAAAACCTGACAGACTGGACCCACATGTCATGATTTTATTCATTTCCTAAATAATTACGAAAATAATAAAATCCTGAC
Organism: Lolium multiflorum; assembly: GCA_030979885.1. NCBI lineage: Eukaryota > Viridiplantae > Streptophyta > Magnoliopsida > Poales > Poaceae > Lolium > Lolium multiflorum. The sequence goes on from CM061747.1 coordinate 247,004,724, forward strand.
AAGGGGACCCACCTGTCAATATATTTCCATTTAAAGAAAATACAAAAAAAACAAAAGAAAAGCCACCTGGCAACCGGGTCCCACCGGGTCAACCGCCGGTGGTTGACCATGGCAGGCCTGGCGCCGGCGGCGAGCGGAGCGGCGCTCCAGGGCGTCCCCGGCGGTTGGGCGCGTTGGGACCGCCTTGACGCGGGCGACCTCCCCGTGGTGGCGCCGCCCGGAAACGGTCGCCGGAGAGGGCGCCGGCGTTGAGCAGCGCGGCGGCCGGGTGTGGGCGCGCGTCGCGGCAGCGACAGAGAGGGGGAGGGAGGAAGAGGAGGGGCGCCGGCGGTCGGCCTGCTCACCAGGGAGCTCGCAGGGTGGCCGGCGAGGGCGGGGAAGGGCGGACGGCGGCGAAACGGGGCCGGCCGGAGTTGGGGAAGATGGCGCGGCGTCGGCTACTGCGGCCTCCCCTCGTCGATTCCTTCGACGGGGAGGAGCAGGAGGGTGAGGCGGAGCCGTTGGTGGTCACGGCTGGGCGCGGGAGTGGCCGGAACAGCGGCGCCGGCGAGGTCTGCGGGCGGTTAGGGTTTGCGCGCGCTCTCAGAAAGAGAGAAAGAGAGTGCCGGGGTGGGGAGAGGATGAGGACGAGAGGAGAGAGGGAGAGGGGAGGTCTCCAGGGTGTCTCTTGGCCAGGGCGGCGGCAAGCAGGAGGTGGCCGGCGAGCGCTTAGGTGAGGGCACGCAGCTGCCTGCGTGTGAGGAAGAAGACAAGGCATTTTGCCCAGAACCCCCTAGGGTTTGAGGATTTTTCTGAGAATTAAAAACAGGGCAGGATTTGGGGATATTTGGGGTATTTTGACCCAAATTTCAAGGGGGGTTTTGCACAAAATTTGTTAGACCAAAATCAACTTTGTTTCAAACCATTTTGGTGCAAAATTTCTAAAATTTAATGCAAATGCATGCATGCTTATGAACAACTTAGCAACATTATTTGATTAACAAACATGGGATGTTACAACTCTACCCCCCTTACAAGAATCTCGTCCCCGAGATTCCTAAGGTAGGAAAAGAGAAGGTAACAAGGACTACACCGGTCTTCAACGAACTTGTCGATACCACGACGATCTTCCTTGTTGAAGAAGTTGATCCACGACACCATGAAGAAGGTTGACCCACAACACCATGAAGAACTCTTCATTTTGCTTTCTTCACTCTAAAGGAAAGAGGGAATAACTCTGGACGGTGGATCTTTACAAAGATCGAGTATCTCATGGTCAACTCATGGAAGGAGTGCTTAGAAACAACTCTTGAGCTGACAACATGTAACACGTCAAGGTAAAGGAGGATATGAAAGAAGTTTCAAATTTTGGTAGGCAATTGCTCCACGCTTCACAAGAATACGAAGGGACAAGGTAGCGAAGAGTTAAACTGCCTTTGATACCATAACAAGGCACTCTTAGAGAGGGTGACTCGTAGAAGCTCGGATGATTATACAACGAGAGCAACTTTGGGCTTCAGAATCATAGTCACTCTTTGGCAAGGACACATGAATTGATTGTTGTCTACTCAAGAGACTGGGGCCTAGATGGTTGACGAATTCACACAACGTGTGAATTGATTGGAACTTCAGGTATAAGCCAAAGTAAGGGGAAAAACATCGTCAAAAGACGCAGCAAGGATCACCGGAGTGAAATTTCCCGAATGAAGTTGTTTTCACCGGAGAAATGATTTCGAGGGATTGACCGGGAGACATTTAGCAACTTTGTTTGTAATGTTCTCCTTGATGTTCTAGACACCAATATTAGGCAATTGACCAGCCTTCAATAGGTCATCAAGTGAAGGTCAAGGCTTCAGGATTTGATAAGCATCATAAGGGTAACTCCTAGAATGAGTCACATAAGATCCTTATGGAGAGTGGTTATTCTTGGTGATTCAAGAGATTATGGTGTTAGGCCTTCCGACTAATTGTGTTAACCACGACATCAATCTTGCCGGATTTACAAAGAGACCTATGCCAAAAATCCTTGAGTAACACTAACCATCATTGCTGCTTGAGATTCAGCTTAGGTTATGTGTAAAGATATTTCAGACTCAGGATGTCCGAATAGAAGATTTGCAACAGTTACCACCAAGGTAAAGTTGCTAGATTCTCAAGATATGGACCACAATGTCAAGCTCCAAAGGATTGAGCTAGATTGCGTAATACATGTGGTTGCGACTGCAAAGGCAATTGCGTGCACATGAACTTGCAATGTAACACAAGTGAGTCCTTATGGGGACATCAAAGAAGATCTTGAAGTTCTAAAGCTTCTTCTACAAACCAGTCAGTGGCTTAGTGTGCATATAGAAAGGTTTCAAGGAATGGAGGTAACAACCTTTCATCTCAAGAATACTTCGCACATGTATTCCTAATCGACTTGCGATGATTCCCGAGGAAAACAGAGGAAACTCGACTCGGATCCACATCGACATCTTTCATCAAATGCACGTGAACCAGAGAAGGTCACTTCCAACATCCAGAACACATACTTCATGATAACACAAAGATGGTTCTTAAAAGTTTCCAATATTAATGCCCACTGTTCAATATGAATCTCTTTAAGCATGGAGGAAATAAGAATGTCATCGACGGGCTCAATAACAAACTTATCAAGATACTCCAATGAGGAACTCATATTTTGCAGGAACGAGGCAAAAGTATTGGTCAGACCAAAGGACATGAATGTATACTCAGACGAGACACCATGAGTATAAACATCATCAAGATAGTCCTTGGAACTGAGTTTGATTTGACGATAGCCCAAACTCAAATCAAAGGTTAAGGAAGATAGCAAATCCATGGGGAAGATACTATCAGACTTCAGCGCGAACAAAACTAGATATCCCTTTAAGAATAATCAAGTTGGATAGAGCTCTTGTCTTTCAACTCTCCAAGTTGTTGTTTAAGCTCAACCAACTAATCCAGGATATCCAGTACGGTGTCTTGGAGAAAGAGTGATTCAGAGAACCAACATACTCACGAACCTGACAACATGGTCATGGGACAACATGGCGATACTTCTAGAAGGACACCCAGAATATCACGAACCACCGGTATATCACTGAATTCGATAGGGGATCTTGCTTTACAAAGCAAACGATATGGTCTTGAGAGCTTTGGGATGAACCTAACTCTTTGACCGAATATGTGCGCCTGAACAAATGGACTTGGCAGCACGATCAAACTTCGCTGAATTAGTTGGCGAACCAATCATGCTAAGAATGACGCAAATGTCCTTGGATTTCAAAGCAATAAAAATTACTAAGAATCACTGATGGCCACATCAATACGCAAACCCCAACATTCCCAAGCATAGACAACTCGGAGAAAGGGTGAGTAAAGATATGTAAGAGCATCACTTCATCAATAAGGGTATGATACAAATCACGACCTCAAGATATAGAAGAGGATGATGCTCTAAAGTAGAACAGAACAGAAGCTAACGAGGCCTCTTAATCTGCGGATTACAACACTTTGACCAAGTCTTACAGATAGACGTGGTACTGGAGTTTATTTCTCCTGACATACCGAAGTGGAATGTCATGACGAACCGCAAGAGTAATATGCACTGTTAAACACCAATGCACATTTACCTCTTGGCTGCTAACTAGCAGACAAAGTTGGAAAGCAGCTAAAGAGGAAGAACACGATCAGGATCAGAATTTCCTGAGATGTAGATGCACAAGATAACACTTTTGTGAAACTCATGCTGAAAAGGGAGGTGTGGCAGAGTCACAGACATAGATGCGAGACTCACAAAGAGCACTCGTATCCTGATCCATTTGGTTTGAGGAAAGAACATATGTGATAGCTAGTGGAAGTGAAAGATATTTATTGCCGCAATTCAACACGACAATAACCACAAGCTTGAAGGCTATCTTGATTTGAATTTAGACATCCCGATGCAATGTTTGAACATTAACACCAGTGTTCAACGGCATGGATCTTGGGTTAAAGGCCAGCTTCATGTACTAAGATTCATACAATAGAATCCAGCACAATCGGGGACCTTCGGTTCAAGTCCAAGGGTTAAAACCCGAGAAAAGAGCAACCACTAAATGAGTGACACAAAGGACACTACAAGGTAGTCATCACGATGTAGCTTCTAGAAGCGATGCAAGGAATCGAAACTATCCAAGAAAAATAAGAAGGAGGCATACAAGGCGAAAGGAAACCTCGAAGCCTAGAACAGAATTTTGTGGAACCCACAAACTAGAAAGATCATGATGGAAGGAGATCTCTCTATTAAAACAAAACAAAACAAAGAGGAAGCATAGAACACACACGACTCTAGAGAACTCTGCACTAGGTCAACTGGTTTAGAAACGACATGCCCTTGAGGCACCTAAGTTTGAAAGACTAGAAGAGATAGAAAAACTTTCAAATCAACACAAGGTAAGGCACCTTAGAATTAGAGCGATACCAGATAAGGAGTAAAAAGAAGCCTAATCAGATTTTCGCAAATACTTTTAGCTTTCAAATAGTTTTCACAAACACTAGACTCAACATCGACCAGTAGAAAGGGTTTCCTACAGGCAGTCCTGCTCTGATACCAAAACCTGTGGCACCCCCGGGATCAGGGTTAGACAAATACCAGATCTTCGTCTGACATAAGCCTAACCTAGAGCTCGAGAGACTACAGTGAGAGAATCGGTAACACAACAGTGACTCTACGACTCAAGAAGTAATACAAGCTCATAACTGAGCGAAGAACCAAAGTATTACAAGCAGAGGTCACTGACCTGTCATACATCAATCAACGGAAGCAAAGTTATGCTATTAGACATAGCAAGATAGCAAAAGGCCTAAGAGGCCAGGAGCATAACGGCGACGTCCCAGCCCATAGATTCCAGGCTGCCACCTGGGAACCCCAAGCTACTCGTCGATGTCGACTAGAAACCACCATCTGTCGGAGCAACTTCGTCTGAAACAAAAGCATGCAAAGCTGAGTACAGGGACTCAGCAAGACTTAGTACAACCTTTTAGCAAAGCGGGTATGCGGGCTTTCTGTGGAGCTTCTTTTGCATAAAGCCAGTTTTCCTTTGTTAACAAGAGGGAGAGGAAACTCGACTACTCAGAACCTTTAAAAGGGATAAGAGGTCGATATCTCTATCTCTATTTGATCATCATATTGTATCCACCAATCTTCATTATCTCGAACCGCTATCCTCGGATTACCCCCTCAACACCCGGAGAAGGTATCCGTAAACACACATTGGTTGCCAAGTTTTACGATCAGGTTCAAGTTCTCTATGGTCTCCACGTCCGTTCCCAAGTCGTCCATAACCGCGGACACGGCTTTTCGAAAAGATTTAACCCTGCAGGGGTGCACAATTTTATCCACACGCACCAACCGACTCTTAACGCCAATATATTAGCTCTCTTCCTTGGAAAGCCGGCAGAGGGTGGTTGACCACGACCTTTACCTTGCTGTCGCCGAGACCATGAGTCACGCGCTAAGGATTGTTCCGCCGTAACGGGTCAAGTCCCGAAGTCGGTCCTTAACGATGTGTGCCGAGGTGGGTTTCCCCAGAGGCCGCAACCTCCAGCCACCTAGACCACGCTTACCTACCTGTTATGTACCTTTAACCCCAAGCAAAAATGCAATGCATATGTCCAGGTAAAGCGCAAACTATGTGACTCATGGAATCTACTAGGCAAGTTATTGAGTCGAGAGGGTACCATAATAGGGCCTCGTGTGGTTGTACGCTCAGTCTTGGTTCAAGAGGCGAGAACTCGCATCCTAGGGTCGGCAGAAACGAAACAACCCACCACATCCCAATGTGGCCTTTCGTCTGAGCCTTTAATCATGTTTAACACACATCTCTATACTTACCACGTCAACCTGTCATGCTAGTTTCATTTCATTGTAAGGCTCCAGTCCGAAGACCGGAGTAGTAGCGTAACAAACTAAGCATGGCTAAGCATAAGAGATAAAGGCTCTCGCGACGCACACATGCCAAACCTAGGTATGCTAGGAGCAGTGGATCAGGGATTTGAGGCTACAAGGGTGAAACATGCAATATATAGGATAACTCTACCTATCGATAAAAGACAGTTGAATCGTATGCAAAATGTAGGAACCAGAGTAAAAGCATTTCGAAATCATATATGAACCAGGCTAGGGCTTGCCTTTGTCCCTGACAAACCAAAGTGGATCTTCGATAATCTTGTACTTGATTTGTTTGTCGGTGGACAATATTGATCTTCGGTGTTGTTGATCTTCATCGTCTCGGACTCGTGCTCTATCGATCGCGAAGAAGCAAATACTAGAAAGAGAGAAATAACAATCAACACATGGCATCGATGCAATGCGCAAACAAGGATGATGATATGACATGTTTAATTAAGTGCTAGAGCTAACCCTAGGACATGATCATCAATTTAACTGGGTTTCGGTGAACTAGGGTTAGTAGTCCCGGAACCTCAGAGGGGTACAATTAGTTCTTCTAAATCAACTAGGGTTCAAAGTTGTTTAACAATGCATGCTTTTGATACTAAAATGTAGATCTCATTTTTCTGAAGATTTTGATATATTATACATATTTTTCTGAATTAAAATGAATTAGTTATGAATTAAACAAGTTTTACTCATTTTCTTCAATTTCTGGAAATTCCTGGCAATTAATAAAAACCTGACAGACTGGACCCACATGTCATGATTTTATTCATTTCCTAAATAATTACGAAAATAATAAAATCCTGACAAGGGGACCCACCTGTCAATATATTTCCATTTAAAGAAAATACAAAAAAAACAAAAGAAAAGCCACCTGGCAACCGGGTCCCACCGGGTCAACCGCCGGTGGTTGACCACGGCAGGCCTGGCGCCGGCGGCGAGCGGAGCGGGCGCTCCAGGGCGTCCCCCGGCGCGCGGTTGGGCGCGTTGGGACCGCCTTGACGCGGGCGACCTGGTGGCGCCGCCCGAAGGTCGCGGAGAGGGCGCGAGCAGCGGCGGCGGGGTGGGCGCGTCGCGGGCGCAGAGAGGGGGAGGGAGGAAGAGGAGGGGCGCCGGCGGTCGGCCTGCTCACCAGGAGCTCGCAGGTGGCCGGCGAGGGCGGAAGGGCCGACGGCGAAACGGGCCGCCGGAGTTGGGGAAGATGGCGCGGCGGGCTCGCGGCCTCCCTCGTCGATTCCTTCGACGGGGAGGAGCAGGAGGGTGAGGCGGAGCCGTTGGTCACGGGGCGCGGGAGTGGCCGGAGCGGCGGGCGAGGTCTGCGGCGGTTAGGGTTTGCGCGCGCTCTCGGAAAGAGAGAAAGAGAGTGCCGGGTGGGGAGAGGATGAGGACGAGAGGAGAGAGGGAGAGGGGAGGTCTCCGGGTGTCTCCCGGCCAGGGCGGCGCAAGCAGGAGGTGGCCGGCGCGCTTAGGTGAGGGCACGCAGCTGCCTGCGTGTGTGAGGAAGAAGACAAGGCATTTTGCCCAGAACCCCCTAGGGTTTGAGGATTTTTCTGAGAATTAAAAACAGGGCAGGATTTGGGGATATTTGGGGTATTTTGACCCAAATTTCAAGGGGGGTTTTGCACAAAATTTGTTAGACCAAAATCAACTTTGTTTCAAACCATTTTGGTGCAAAATTTCTAAAATTTAATGCAAATGCATGCATGCTTATGAACAACTTAGCAACATTATTTGATTTAACAAACATGGGATGTTACAAAGATGACCGAGTTGAAGGGTGTGGCCACTCCTATGGTTACCAAATGTCATCTTGCACTAGATCCCAATGGTAAAGAGGTGGATCAAAAGGTATATCGCTCCATGATTGGATCCTTGCTTTACCTTTGTGCATCTAGACCGGACATAGTGTTGAGTGTTGGTGTGTGTGCAAGGTATCAAGCTTCTCCTAAAGAGAGTCACATGATGGCTCTCAAAAGAATCTTTCGATATTTGGTTGATACCCCAAGATATGGTATTTGGTACCCCAAAGGCTCAAGTTTTATTCTCAATGGATACACCGATGCGGATTGGGCGGGGGACAAGGATGATAGGAAATCAACTTCCGGGGCTTGCCAATTTCTTGGTAGGTCCTTGGTGTGTTGGTCTTCTAAGAAGCAAAATTGTATATCTCTCTCCACCGCCGAAGCCGAATATGTTGCCGCCGCAAGTGGATGCACTCAATTGTTATGGATGAGGCAAACTTTAAAGGAATACGGTGTCATTTGTGACAAAGTGCCTCTATTATGTGACAATGAAAGTGCTATCAAGATTGCCTATAATCCGGTGCAACATTCAAGAACGAAGCATATTGAGATCCGGAATCATTTTATTAGGGATCATGTTGCCCGTGGTGATATTGAGCTTATCTATGTTCCTACCAAAGATCAACTTGCCGATATATTCACGAAGCCTCTTGATGAAGCAAGGTTCTCTTATTTGAGGAATGAGCTAAATATCATTGATTCAAGGAGTATAGCTTGACCATCTTGCAAACACACCTTTGTCTCAAAACTTTATTTGGTTTAGATGTGGGCATGGAGATAGGGGGAGTGCGGTTTAAACTATTGAGCTATCCCTCCCCCCATAATGCCAACATTAAAAGAAATCATTCTCTTTATATCATATAATGATATGTGAGCTTCAATGATGAGTAGTGGTTTTGGGCCCAAGATATATCTTCGCGGTGCCATGCCATAACACTCATATATGGTGGTCTAGGCCACCACACTCTTCTTTGTGAAGAGTTGGAGTTATTTAGATCTTAATTGCTTTTATTTGACATCTCCTTGTTTTTATGGGAAATCACTCATTTTTGGCCTTCATTTGCATTATTTGCAAAAATGAGTGATCATGTACCATCTCACAGTTTGGCGCATCTGTCCTAAGCCTATCTCATCTAAGCCATATCCTCTTCCCTCTCCGAGTGCATCACATTCTCTGTCAAAATCGGGTTCTGGCCCTGTTTTCTCTCCGACCGGAAGTTCCGGCCGTTCCGACCGGAAGTTCCGGCCTGTTTCTTCCGGCCAGCACCTACCTGCTGTCGTTGTGTCTGTTGGTGGAAAGTTTGGGGGACCGGAAGTTCCGGCTCCAACGAGCGGAACTTCCGCCCTTACGATTTTTTCCATATCTGTCCAGGGACGGGGAGGGAGCAGTTTCTACCTCTCACTTCTCCATCCAAGATCTAGTTTCTCTCTCTCTCCCGTAAGGCTGCAGCTTCCTCCGGCCGGATCTCTCTTCTCCGGCGACCCCCGCCGGATCGGCTCCGTGGATCGGCATCCCCTCCCTCTTCTCCTCCATGGCTCCCCCCGGTTTGTGCCCTCTCCCTCTCTATGTGTGGGTAGACCTCACTAGATGAACTATAGGGCATACTCTAGGCAAAGCTATGGTAGAACTCCTCTAGATGCCTTTCCTTTACTAGATCGTGCATAGGATGTTGTAGTATTGCGGTTAAACAAGCCATTGCCAAAGATCTGGTGGAAACTCTGTTTTCGAGCACCCGGAAGTTCCGGCTCAACACGCCGGAACTTCCGCCCCGGGCGGAACTTCCGCCGGTTCTCACCGGAACTTCCGGCCTGGCAAATTTTTCTGCTGTTACTCAATATCCTGTGTAGGTTCTAGTTCTTGGCTTCCTTGCTAGTATGCACTCATTTATCATTCCTATCCTGTTGATTCCATCCCAGGTCCTTCCAAGAAGAGGAACAAAGCTCCGGTGGACGAGATTGAGGAAGAATTTGAGCAAACTAGGCCATCCAAGCTCACCGCTCGTCAGCAATCCTCTCAAAGGCAAAAGACACCCGCTGTTCGGGGCAAGAATATCCATGTATCCGTGAAGAACATGCAGTATCTTGAGTACAAGGAGATCCGTGACTTGAACCCTTACCTCACTCCTCGGAACAATCGGGTTACGGATAAGCGCTTCCACAACAAGACTCAAGAGGAGATCTTCTATGAGGTGTATGTGCCATTCAAGAAGGGGGTAGCCCCTCAACATGCTATTGACACCGGCAAGATGGCCGCTTCGAAGTACTTTGCCGAAGCATATGCTATGTGTGGAGAGTTTGGGCTCTATCCCATAATGGAGCTCACCAAGGATTATGATGTGGGGTTGATCCATCAATTCTATGCCACCGTTCACTTTGATTCGGATGAAGCTAAAACTTTCCGGTGGATGTCTCATGAAAGGCTCCTTGAGTCTAACTTGGCAAAGTTTGGAAGTGCCCTTGGATACCCTCGCCTCCCGGGCGTTGATGAGAATGGTTGGAGGTGCCATGATAGTTCTTTCTCTCAACCAAGGGAAGTTTTGGAGAACCTCTACATCAAAGGTTGGGGTGTCCCGGGCAAGAGTGCGGATCTTCTCCCTACTTGGGACATTATGCTTAGAGTCTACCGGGAAACCACTGGACCAAAGGGTGGCAACCTTGATGAGTTGCATTTATATGAAGTCGACCTTATGGCAAACTCCTTTGCTAAGAAGGGCACCGGTGAGAAGCTTGATGTGATGGACTACATCTACAATGAGATGTGGTCATGTGTTATGGAGAAGAAGCTTCCCTCCTATGCTCCGTACATTATGAAGCTCATTGAGGACACTTGGATTGATTCTTGTCAGACTTCCCTCATTCACTCTATTCCTCTCAACATCACTATGCATGAAGTGAAGGTTCTGAGGACCAAGCGCCACAACTCCCCCATAGAAGATGTTCCCCCCATGGATGAGAAGCCACCTAGCTGGGCTTCTAAGCTTGCTCGCCGCATGAGACAGATCTTTTGCCTCACCGCTGCAGTCAACCACCGTCAGTATCAGCAGCATGCAGAAGCCAAGAAGTCTCGGGTTCGTCAGAAGAGCATCATGAGGGCTCTTGAGGTGGAAGTGTCTCCTCCCGGATCCGAGGAGAATATCACTCCGGAGGCTGAGTGGGTTTCTCAGCATGGTGTTCCTCTTCCTCCGGATGGCCTTGAGATCGAGTCTCCTCCTCACACTCCACCCTACCCCGGCGCTCCATCGGATCTTCCTCCCGGCTGGGCTAACGCCGACCCTTGGGGCGTGTAGTTTCTCCTATCCCTTTTTGGTGCTTTGGTGCCAAAGGGGGAGAGTGAGACCTTTTAGGTTGCTCTCCGTTGGGTATTTGCATGGGGAAGTCACAAGCTCGTGTTGGCTTTGATTTTTATCGCTTGTGACTTCATTTATCCTTGTGGTGTCGTCATTTATCTATGTGGTTGAACTATGTTCTTAGTTCATTTGGCTTGTAAACTCTATCTATGTGGATGGTAAACTCCGTTTGTGTGTCTTCCATGGTTATCTATGTGTGCATGATTCTATTATCCATATGCTTATCACTATGTTGTATTGCTAACCCATGGAAGACGGATGCTAGATATAGGGGGAGCTTCCTATACCCCAATGCTCATATCTAGGGGGAGCTCCTCTATATCTTTCACTTTGTTGGTTTACATTATTCATTCCTTGCAAATACTTGTGTTGTCATCAAACACCAAAAAGGGGGAGATTGAAAGAACATTTCCCGCCCTTTTGGGTTTTGTGTGTTTGATGTCAACACTAGGTATATATTTATGTGTGTTGATGTAGACAGGTACATGTTTTCGATAAACATATTCGATCGGTGATATGGTATGGGAATTCTGGCTCGAAGGCTTTTTGGTTCTGGCGGAAGTTCCGGCCCTTGCAGGGAAGTTCCGCCCGGCACTTCCTGCGCAGAGCTCTCGCGTTATTCTGTTTGCGTTTTTCATCTCTGGCCGGAAGTTCCGGTGAAGCTGGCCGGAAGTTCCGGTCAGCGGAACTTCCGCCCAACTTCCGGACAAGTTCCGAAAGTCAGCGATTGTGGCTCAAGAACATCCAAGATGGTTTTCGCTATTTCGAACTTGGCGGAACTTGGCCGAACTTCCGGTCACCGGAAGTTCCGCCCTAGTTCCGCCCCATCTTTTCTCGACAGTTGCCCGACGAAGATTTTTCCCGCGGAAGTTCCGCTCTCTTGGCGGTACTTCCGGTGCCAGCCGGAACTTCCGGCCCTCCTGGCCGGAACTTCCGGTGTTACGTGAAATGGTCCAAACGGTCAGATCTGAGAGCTCCAATCATATAAATAGCTCTCTTCTCCAAAGGGACAAGTTGCTCAATCATTGCACAAGAAATCTGCCAAGCTTCACCACCATTAGAGCCACCTCAAGAAACACAAGATTTGCAAGATCTCCTTCCTCCCCCAACCAAAGCTCTTGATCTTTGGGGATTCGAAGGAGAAGCCACCGATCTACATCCTCACCGAAGCGTTTTTCATTTCCCCCTCATTTGTTTGAGGGATCTCATGCTAGTGTTCCTATTTGGTTCCCTAGTTGATTTGTGTTGATGTGTTGTTGTTGATTGTTGTATTGTTACAGATTTGGGAGCCTCCAATTCAGTTGTGGATGTGTGCCCCAAGAACCTTGTAAAGGCCCGGTTTCCGCCTCGAGGAAATCCCTTAGTGGAAGTGGGCTAGGCCTTCGTGGCGTTGCTCACAGGAGATCTGAGTGAAGCCTTCGTGGCTGTTGGTTTGGCTTGCGTAGCAACCACACTCCTCCAAACATAGACGTACCTTCTTGCAAAGGAAGGGAACTACGGGAATCATCTCCGTGTCAACGCGTGCTACACTCTCGGTTACCTCTATCCCACTCTATCTCCTATATATTGCGTAGCTATATCTTGCTTAGTTGATAACCTTGTCATATAGGTAAATTCACTTAGTTGCATATCTAGAGAATTTACCTTTGTGTCAAGCCTAAATTGAAAAAGAACTAAAAATTGGTTAGCACCTATTCACCCCCCCTCTAGGTGCGGCATACGATCCTTTCAATTGGTATCAGAGCCACGGCACTTATTTGGGCTTAACAGACCATGAGCTTTGGATTTGGCATGCATTTTTTGGCATGGCAGGAACAAACAATGATATCAACGTGTTGCAGCGCTCTCCGGTGTTTGCTAGGCTAGCTGAGGGACAAGCTCATGCCGTGAACTTTGAGGTAAATGGCCACGCATACAGCAAGGGTACTATCTAGCTGAAGGTATCTATCCAACGTATGCTACATTTGTGAAGATAATCTCGGCTCTAGCTTCAGAGATGGATGCTTATTTTGCGACATGCCAGGAAGGAGCTCGCAAGGATGTTGATTGTGCTTTTGGGGTGCATCAACATTGTTTCTCTCCTTGCTCTCACTTGGTCCGAGTCTCAGATGTGGGAGGTGATGAACACCTGTGTGATCATGCACAACATGATCATTGAGAGCGAGCGCGACGAACCTGTGTGTGATGATAAACCATTTGATTATCAAGGGCCTCTTGCTGAAGTAGAGCATGTACCCCAACAATTTTCCACTTTGCTTCACATGCAACAATAAATCCGAGATGCATGTACCCCAACAACTTGCCGCTTTGCTTCACATGTCAAAGATGCATCCGCCACACCCCCGATAACAAAAGATTTTGGGGCGCCGGTTTTGGGACGATGGTGTGGGAACCGTTCCCCAAATGGAGAAACATCCGCCGGCACCCCCGATAGAGCACTACCGATCTATCGGCGCCTATTGGGGGTGGAGATGCTGTAAAGTTCCTCAAATTTCAAAATACACAAAACAGGGTTTACCTATTCTGCGGAGTTGAAGCAAGACAAGGATCAGATTTCGTGAGAAATCCCGTAAATCAATGTGAAACCATGGTGTAACCTTTTACCTTTGTTATGATGGAAATATTAAAAAAGTTGCAAAGTTCATAGAGACATTTTACAAGTATCACTTAGCCATGAGGTGGCCAACATTCGCTAAGAATATGAACTAAAGTTACTAAAGACTAAGTGACACGCGAAACTATCAAATGCCCAAATAAAAATGGAATTTTTTTACAAGAACAAAGACGACGTAATTGGTAGGATGCATATTGATCACAATCCAAACTCACATTTTCACCAAAAGGTACATTTAAAATGTCATCCAATATGTAGGAGTATCCTTTTTTTGTTTCACACCTTTTCCCCAAGAGGATCGCATCGGTGCTCATAGAAGAATTCAACATGTTAAGAACCCCGAGGAGGGCCTAGGAACCTATGGTGAGAGATTAGAATTTTTGTTTACAACCCAACCATTCAGTTCAAATCCCCATGATGCAAATTTGGTTTCTTATCATTTTTTTAAAATGGTCGTAGGTGCTTCCCTACCACTTTTTTATATACAAAGAGTAGACATCTGTGAATATCTTGGCCCTTTCGATTTATTTACTCAAAAAAGTGGTTTTATATTAATGAAGAAACAAAGTTTTGGTTACAATATTTCCAAGCCACTCTTGACACGCATGACGGGACCGCACTTAGTGACAAAGGATTAATTTGTCAATGCCTACAGATTGTAGACTAGGGTTTTGCTGGAAGTAGAGGGCAAGTAGATCTCGAGGGTTTCAGCCGAAAAGTACTCATTGATTGTAAAAACTAGGGTTCTGTTGACAATAGATTCGATCCTTTCTTCGACTCCCCCTTATATAGGAGGTGGAGCCGAGGGTTTTCGTCATACACAAGTTACAGAGTCCGAGAGGGTTTCATACCCGTCCCGTAAGATTACAAGTTTCTATATTTCCTAATACAATCTATCTTTCCTTAATACTAATTGGGCTTCTAAATCTTTACATCCTTCGAGTCCTGGGCCTTCAATAAACCCTGGGTACTACTTTCGGCAGGCCCATTGGGGATGCCTGATGACCCACAAGTATAGGGGGTGTATCGTAGTATCTTCGATAAGTAAGAATGTCGATCCCAACGAGGAGCAGAAGGTGTTGACAAGTAGTTTCGATGAAGGATTCACTGTAAATGCTCACAGACAAGTATTCAGGGGGTTTTGATATAGCAGATAAATAAAGTACAAGTAAATAAAATGCGAGAGAAATAATTGCTGCGAGTGGCCCAATCCTTTTTAGCACAAAGGACAAGCCGGTTTGTTTACTTATAATGACCAAACGTTCTTGAGGACACACGGGGATTTTAGTCTAGTGCTTTCGCTTCATGTAGCTGATTAATCTTCATTGTTTTGATAAGTGTTGTGTGGGTGAACCTATGCTAATGCACCGCCCTTCCTAGGACTAATACATACTTGTGATTATACCCCTTGCAAGCATCCGCAACTACAAGAAAGTAATTAAGATAAATCTAACCACAGCCTTAAACTCTGAGATCCTGCGATCCCTCTTGCATCGATATACTAACGGGGGCTCAGGTTTCTGTCACTCCGGCAACCCCGCAATTAGCAACCGAATACAAGATGCACTCCCCTAGGCCCATAAATGGTGAAGTATCGTGTAGTCGACGTTCACACGACACCACTAGAAGAATGACACCACAACTTAAATATCATAACATTGAATATTACTCAACCATAGTTCACTACTAACATTTAGACTTCACCCATGTCCTCAAGAACTAAACGAACTACTCACGAGACATCATATGGAATACAATCAGAGGTGATATGATGATGAATAACAATCTGAACATAAACCTTGGTTCAAAGGTTTCACTCAATAGCATCTACAACAAGTAGAAATTAACACCGGGAGAGTTTCCCCTATCAAACAATCAAGATCAAACCCAAATTGTTACAGCGGTGACGAGGTGCAGCGGTGGTGATGGTGGTGTAGATGGTGGAGATGATGATGATGATGATGATGGAGATGATGTCCAGCTCGATGACGATGGCGATGGCGTCGATTTCCCCTCCGGGAGGGAATTTCCCCGGCGGATTCCTGCCCGCCGGAGAGCTCTTTTCTCTCTGGTGTTCTCCGCCCCGCAGAGGCGGCTGTAACTCTTCGTGAGGTACCCTCTGTGGCTTAGGTTTTCGGGACGAAGGAGTACGCGAAGAAAAAGAGGCGAGAGGAGTTGTGGGCCCCCCTCCTCATAGGGCGGCACGGCCAGGCCTTGGGCCGCGCCGGCCTATGGGGTGGGCCCACCTCGGGTCCCCTCTTCTCCCCTTCTGGCTCCCTCCGTCATCTGGAAAAATAGGAATTTACGTGTAATTTCCTTCCACAGTTGATCTTCCGAAATATCGCGTTCTGACGGTGCTTTTTCCAGCAGAATCCTGGCTCCGGTGCTTGATCCTCCAATAATGATGAAACATGCAAAATAGATGAAATAACATAAGTATTGTGTCCCAATATGAAATATATCAATGAATAACAGCAAATTATGATACAAAATAGTGATGCAAATTGGACGTATCAACTCCCCCAAGCTTAGACCTCGCTTGTCCCCAAGCGAAACTGAGCTCGATAAACAAGACCACATGTTTATGGAGTGAAGAGTCGATAAATAAAATACGGACAAGAAGCATCATATTCATTCACACAAGACATTCTAGTAAACAACTTCCTCATATAACTCATCTTGAAATAAGTAAAGAGAAATCACAAGTAAAGGTGCATAAGAAATCATAGTTGGTGATGGCAAACTTTGTTCTTGGTCAGAGAACTACTAACGGATTGTACTTATCTTCTAAACAAAGCTTTCATATTAGAATTTATATAGCTGGGCTTTCATATTCAATCATAACAATCTCCTCATAATCATTGATAACTTCAAAGTCATATTCATTCAGATAAAATTTGTACTAAACAAGAAAGTATAAAAGACATGATTAACTGAATCATAGCATAAATGGTTGGTTCACAACAACTCAATTGCTTGCTTGAGATAGAGGGAAATAGGTTTACTGACTCAACATAAAAGTAAAAGATAGGCCCTTCGCAGAGGGAAGCAGGGATTAAATCATGTGCTAGAGCTTTTCAAGTTTTGAAATCATATAAAGAGCATAAAAGTAAGATTTTGAGCGGTGTTTGTTGTTGTCAACGAATGGTAGCGGGCACTCTAACCCCCTTGCCAAACGAACCTTCCAAGAGCGGCTCCCATGAGGGACGGCATCTCTACCAGCAAGGTAGATCATCCCCCTTCTCTTTTGTTTACACATGTATTTTAGTTTTATTATGGATGACACTCCCCCAACCTTGGCTTTCTCAATCCATGGCTAACCGAATCCTCGGGTGCCTTCCAACATTCACATACCATGGAGGAGTGTCTATTGCAAAATTAAGTTGCTTAGATAAATCAGGGCAAAACATGTGAAGAGAATTATTAATGAGAGTTATTAATTGGGGCTGGGAACCCCGTTGCCAGCTCTTATTGCAAAATTATTGGATAAGCGGATGTGCCACTAGTCCATTGGTGAAAGTCCGCCCAACAAGATTGAAAGATAAAACACCACATACTTCCTCATGAGCTATAAAACATTGACACAAATAAAGAGTAGTATAGTTTGAATTATTTAAAGGTAGCACATGAAGTATTTACTTGGAATGGCAGAAAATACCATGTAGTAGGTAGGTATGGTGGACACAAATGGCATAAGTTTGGTCTAAGGTTATGGATGTATGAGAAGCATTCCCTCTCAATACAGGTCTTTGGCTAGCAAGGTTTGATAGCAAGCATAAAGGTTGAAGGAAACAAACAAATATACATATGATAGAAACAATCATGCATCTTTCTCATAAGCACAAGCAATTTTAACTTCAGAATACTAAACTCATTAGCATAGAGATAATAGAGTAATATATCTAAGTGTATTTCTCTCTTCTATTTAAACATCAGGGTGTTGTTGCTATTGACCAATGCTAAGTTTGCCAAAACCAAATAGATTTACTTAATGCTCCCAAAGTGATATCAATACTAATGTCAAGAGTAATCATATAATGGAGATTGCAAACTAAAATAAGGTGTGCAAAAAGTAAATGATAAGACTTCTCATTAATATTCCATAACGATAACTCACACCAACGGATACATAGATAACCAACTAAGAGAGATACTTCCACATTGCATACTATTCCATATGATAACTTCCCTACTCATGATATGACACTACTTGATAGTAAAAGATAAAGGAGTGATATTGTGATACCGCGGCAGTTGTGCTCAGCTTTCCCCAGCTCCTTAGTTTTTCCTCAGTTTTACCCAAACGTTTGTCTGAAACCATCACACGTGATGTAACGGCCGGTTGCCCGACGGTTGACCGTTATCTTCTGACTAGTGGGGCCACGTAGAGCCTGCAAAGACACGTCAGACCATCCATCTTTGTTTGACCGTAAGCATCGCTGTATCCCTGACCAAAACGCGAACGAGTGGGGCTTCGGTATATCAAATGACAAGTGGGGCCATGATGCTGATACAAGGGGCAATACACGGGTAGGATTAGATTTTTAAACGGAGCTCTACAGCGATGGCACGGAGGAGGTGGCATGCGGGGTGCCGAGATGAGATCGACGTCCACAAAGAACTGCATGAGGCGAGACCAGACGCATTAGATAGATATGAACTAGACGCGTTTAACCATGCAAAGAAGAGAAGAAATGGTCGACGACATCGACGACCACCTCAAAACTTTGACTGACCGTGTCGGACACGAACGCGAGCAATGTAGAGAAAACTAGTGTCTCTCCTTTCTGGCGTGTATAGGTGGGTGCTAGGAGAGTGTGGTGGCGAAGGGAAAGACCTCGCGGCGGTCTGTGGCGTCCAGCATAGCGGGTCGGCGTGGCCGTGCCCACAGCGGCGTGCATGCATGTTCGGCATTGGCATCAGCATGTACGTTCGGCATTGGCCTCGGCGGTATCTCTGGTGTGTCAGTGATCGAATGAGGGGACGGGATTGAGGGTGCATCCCGACGTTGACCTAGCAGTGGCGGCGAGCATAGCCGTTCTGACCATGCCGATATCGGCATCGGCATCGTTTGGAGGCTGTGGTGCTCGAATCAAGTTGGGATTTGTTTCTCGTAGGCCAAAATGAATTTGAAACAAGTTTCATGTTGAAGGTTAGGTAACGAAAGTTTGTAACTATCCCAAAATTATACTAGCGCCATGGTGAGGTTCTTTTTGATAGAGCTATACGGTTGGGCAAACTTTTTTGACACTTTTTAGATAGGGTTCCTTGTTGTTACACGTATGGCATCATGTATGGAAAATTTGGGGTCATTTGGAGATGTTCGAAAAAATCACTTTGCTTAAGCGCATGCCGTTTCGTCTCGCTGAAACCAGCTTTTCTAACAAGGTGATTTTTTCTACCTTCTCTAAATAACCTCAAATTTCATACAGCTGATCTTCTATACATAGATAGATAGATTGTTTCGTTTTTACATTTTTCGAACTTTTTATTTCCCTTTATAATACCCAATTGATTTTCAGGTCAAAACCTCGAAAAACAACATCATGTATGGCATCATTTTCACCCTAAATTTCAAATTTTCTGAAACTTTCCCTTTTAGATATTCCTTGTTGTTATAGGTATGCCATCATGTATGCCAAACTTGGTTAGGTCTCACTGAAACCAGCTTTTGTAACAAATTAGGTGATGGTTTATCATTTTTTTTGCGTGAAAAGTAATGGCTGGTGATGGTTTATCATTTTTTTTGCGTGAAAAGTAATGGCTACAACAAATTGTTGATGGTTTATCATTTTTTGCGTGAAAAGTAATGGCAACAACAAATCGGTGATGGTTTATCATTTTTTTTTGCGTGAAAAGTAATGGCTACAACAAATTGTTGATGGTTTATCATTTTTTTGCGTGAAAAGTAATGGCAACAACAAATCGGTGATGGTTTATCATTTTTTTTGTGAAAAGTAATGGCTACAACAAATTGTTGATGGTTTATCATTTTTTTGCGTGAAAAGTAATGGCAACAACAAATCGGTGATGGTTTATCATTTTTTTTTGCGTGAAAAGTAATGGCAACAACAAATCGGTGATGGTTTATCATTTTTTTTGCGTGAAAAGTAATGGCTACAACAAATTGTTGATGGTTTATCATTTTTTTGCGTGAAAAGTAACGCCTAAAATAGTTTATAATTTTTAGCGCGTGAAAAATAATACAGAAAACCGCCCTTCAGCATACTTAGAGGGTGGAAGCTAATTAACCGCCAACAGAGAGAGAGAGGGGTTATCCTGCCCGTTCCCTATATCATACGATCAACGGTCGGCGGGCACGATCCGCGTGACATGGGCTAGACCAATCAGGGCGATGATGCACGTCTGCGAGAATTTGTGAAGAGAGAGGGCAAAACTGAGTACTATCAAGAAACCAAGGGCACCTGAGTAGTAAATAGACTAAGGGATTCAAATATGAGATTTAAAAAATGGAAAATGCGTGTTTTGTACAATGAAACCCATCTTGGCCTACCTCAAACTATTTGCAATACCAATATACATCAGTGTGAGAATTGTGGCCTCATTTAGACAAAGTATGATTTGGGGGAAGCTGTTTTGGGAAGGGCTTATTGTGGAAAACCATGCACCTTCATAGCTACTAGGTGATTTGAGAAGTGGCAATTTGTGGTAAAACTTGATTTATCTATGATTTATCTATGATTTGAGAAGTGGCAATTTGTGGTAAAGACTCCATGAGTAAGTGCCACTCTTTTTCGGATTTTTTTGCACATTAAATGACTCATTTAACTAGTTAATCCCATTTGTTGACTCTCTGTTGACCAGCCACTTGAGGGTAAAACTGAGTATATTGCACTAGCCAGTATTAGCACTCGAGGGGAAAATTGAGCACACAAAAAATGCTAGTATAAGACTCGAGGGTATACCTGAGTATATCTAAATTTCCAGGGTTAGACTCGAGGACACGTGCAATTGTTGACGCGTAGACGCGGGTCGCGGTGGAGAAGTCGAGACGTGCAATCGTGGACGCGTGTCGCGTTGCAGAAGTCCAAGACGTGCAGACGTGCACCTGTGCACGCGTAGGACGCGGGTCGCATTAACCACCCCTCGCCTTTATAGACGCCTCCTCGCACTCTCTCTGTCACTCTCACTCGCTCACGCATCGCCAACTCTCTCACGTCCCATCATCTTCTCCAAAGCAAAAAACCCTCTCCCTCTCCCTCTTCCTCTTCCTCCGCCGGAGAGATGGACAAGGAGAATGCCAATCCCATCGTCGAGGTTGGCTCGAAGCGCGACGCCTCCATCTTCGGCGCCGTCCCCTCTACGGACGACGCCGCCGCCGCCGTCGCCGGTGCATCGGAGGCTGCTGCCGCCGGTGGCAGTCAGATCCCGGCGGGATGGGACCCCTACGACCCCGTGCCGTACGTCCCGCCCCCGAACCCCTACGACACCTCCCTGGAGGACCCATGGAACGAGGTAACTACGGTTTGCTTCCTTTTTTGTTCCCCATTCCTTTTTGAACCCTATTTTTGCTGGTGTAGATGGATCTGTAGATGGATGAGTATTGGGCTAATATTTGCGCCGATTTTATTCCATTTTGTTTTGATCACTTCTTGATTTCGTTTAAGATTTGGGGTTCGGCTGTTCGGTTAATTTATGCAAGTAATATTGGATCTCAATCAGTTAATTTATGCAAGTAATCATGGGATCTCAATCAGTTATTTTATGCACTAATCAAAAGATATCAACCGTTTAATTTTGCAAATAATCTCGAATGTGTTCAAGTTCAGATCTAGTTCAGATCTAGAATCTGTTTCTTTGCCTATGATGAATGGTTGGGCACAAATTTTTACAGGGAGGGTTCAGCGAACCATTGCTGTGTACAAATCTGTTGTGCATGAGCTTTAGTTCGCTAACTCCTTCCCTGTAGATATATAATCATGTCCACTCTAACTGAGGCTGACTCTGTTTTTCTTAACTTTGTTATCATGTACGTTAGTCATCGTTGCAACTCATTCACTAGTTTCTGTTTGATATGGATCAGATGTCTGGCAGCGACGTCGGCAGCGACGAAGAGGAGGAGGACGTCAAGACTCGCCAAGTGCTGCGGAGGCTGCAGGTCGGCCAGTACATCTCCTACTTCGCCAAGGAGGTGTACAGGTGCCCCTTCTGCACCAGGAGACTCGGCGCCACGGACTTCAACTGCCTCGTCACGCATGCTGAGAACATCAGCAACACCTTCCCCAACGTCGGCACGACGGTGAACGTCCACTCCTTCCGCGCCAAGCACAGGGCGCTCGGCATGCACCTCCGCAGCTTGCAGCGGGTGGAGATCTCCGCCGGGCGCATGCCTCCGCTCAAGCCCAAGGCTCCCAAGGGGAGCAAGAGCAACAAGTGGAGGCAGAGCCAGATGGGGTAGGCGGAGTCCTGGACGTGTGCTGCTGCTGCTGCCTCCTAGTTTGTTGTTGGGATCCCTTTGTTGTTAGCTAGGGATCCCTTGTTGTTATGTTAGTATGATGGTGCTGTGAAGAACCTGTTACTATGTTGGCTGCTGTGTATGCAGCCTATTATCTATCCATATTATCTAGGGATTATCTATCCCTAGTCTACTATATTTTGTTGGCCGTACTTAGTTTTCTTGATTTACTATGACTGTGAATTTATCGTACATTATCCTGGAGATTTGCTTCTAGATTTAACTACATACATATGGACCAGAGGGAGTACTAGATTTGCTGCCATATTGGGCAAACAACGAGGGCCAAAAGGCACAAATAATTGAAGAAAGTCAGAAATGCAAGCTTCTCTAGATTTTATACTAATTTGGTGAAAAGGACAGAGAGAAAGAGGGGAAAAAGGTGCACTTAATAATGCCAATTTTGGGCCGAGAGAGACAGAACCCAGCTCCTGCTCACGTGCAACCAAACGCTTCTCGTCCTGTCCCACGCGGTCCCTTTCTACCAGCCCCACGCGACGCGGGCCCACACGACGCGGCCCCACACGACGCGGCCCCACACGTGACAGAGCGGTCAACTAAACGGGAATCCTGCCGTCTGAGCTGCTTCTGCGGGTTTCAGACAAACGTTTGGGTAAAACTGAGGAAAAACTAAGGAGCTGGGGAAAACTGAGTACAACTAAGGACCCGAGGGCACGAAAATAGAAATCCCTAAAATATAAAGGTAGTGATGATGTGATACCGCGGCACTCCCCCAAGCTTGGAACAAACCAAGGGGATGCCAATACCGATGATGAATTACTCCTTCGGTGATGATGGTGATGGATTCTTCTCGACAAGCTTCTTAACAAGCTCCTTTAAATCCTCAATCTCATAGGTGAGGTTGCGAATCAGCTCTGAGTTGTGCTCAACGCGGCTCATAATCATGTCAGGTGGCGAGTCCCAACTCCTAGAGTTGTTTCCCCATCCTTCAGCTTCAGATTTCATCTGTCCTGGAGAAGATGTCCTTGGAGCTAAGAAGCGACGTGGAACTGCTCCTCCGGTAGCGATTCGTGCACTCCTCTTGGTGTTGGATGGATTTGATATCACGCCAATGCTTGCAATGGTGGCACGCTGGTGTACTCGCGGAACCTCCTCCACTTCTTCCTCATCCTCACTTGCGTCTTCTTCCTTCAGTTCCGGGTCTTGAATATCTTCCTCCAAAGGTCCCTTGTCTTTGTTGTTGGAGACCATGGTGCTTCTAGATCAAAACAGATCCTGGCAGAAAACAGCTCGAAACAAAACACGACGAGAAAACGATATACGGACCTCCAGGGGTCCGGGGGATTATATAGCAAATATTTTTACGACAAAAGGAAGGTTCCAGGCCGAAAACGAGTGGAAACGGGACGCCGAGGGGCTGTCCATAGGTCGGCGCGGCCAGGGTGGGGCCCGCGCCGGCCTATGGTGACGGGCCCTCGCGCGTCTTTTCCACTCCGTTTCGATTCCGTAATTTTTCATATTTTCCAAAAACAGCAGAAATATTGTTCGGAAAGCTAAACGCGGACTTTTATTACCTGTACTGTTACCTATTCAAAGTCGAGTTCTGGCGGACTGTCAATTTGTCCTTTGATGAAAGCCTCCGGTGTTTCCACTTGAATAATATCAACATCAACATTATAAGAATCACCCGAGATATAATGCTTGAGTCTTTGTCCATTCACCACTTGCGTGGCGTTACCTTCCAAAGAGCTAATTTTTATTGCTCCTGAACGGTATACCTCCTCAATAACATATGGTCCTTCCCATTTTGAGAGTAATTTCCCTGCAAAGAATCTAAGACGAGACCGATACAATAGAACTTTATCTCCAACATTAAATTCTCTTTTAATAATCCTTCTATCATGCCATTTCTTAACTTTCTCCTTAAAGAGTTTAGCATTTTCATAAGCTTCATTTCTCCATTCATCTAGAGAACTTAATTGCAGCAACCTCTTATTACCGGCTAATTTAGGATCTTTATTTAGTTCTCTAACAGCCCAATAAGCTTTGTGCTCTAGTTCTAAAGGTAAATGACAAGCTTTTCCATAAACCATTTTATAAGGTGACATTCCCATGGGATTTTTATAAGCAGTTCTATAAGCCCATAGTGCTTCCTTCAATTTGCTAGCCCAATTCTTTCTAGATTTATTAACAGTCTTTCCCAAAATAGATTTAATCTCTCTATTTGATAATTCTACTTGACCACTAGTTTGAGGGTGATAAGCAGAAGCAATTCTATGATTAATACCATACTTAGCAAGAGTTTTTCTAAAACCTCCATGAATAAAATGAGAACCTCCATCAGTCATAATATATCTAGGTACTCCAAATCTAGGAAATATAACATCTACAAGCATTTTTATAGAGGTCTCACCATCAGCACTCTTTGTAGGTATAGCTTCTACCCATTTAGTAACATAATCAACAGCGACAAGTATATGAGTGTTACCTTCTGAAGAAGGGAAAGGACCCATGAAGTCGAATCCCCAACAATCGAATGGTTCAATAACAAGAGTATAATTCATAGGCATTTCATTGCGTCTAGAGATATTACCAACTCTTTGACATTCATCACAAGATAAGATAAACTTCCTTGCATCCTTGAAAAGTGTTGGCCAATAAAAACCTGATTGTAGAACCTTTTGTGCGGTTCTATCTCCAGCGTGATGTCCTCCATAAACACTACCATGACATTTACTCAATATCTCCTGTTGTTCATATTCAGGAACACATCTTCGCATAATACCGTCTACTCCTTCTTTATATAAGTGTGGGTCATCCCAAAAATAATGCCTCAAGTCATAAAAGAATTTCCTCCTTTGCTGAGCTGAAAAGGTTGGAGGCAAATACTTCGAAACAATAAAGTTAGCATAATCAGCATACCAAGGGCTCTCTCGCGAGCTCACCTTTATTACAGCCAATTGTTCATTTGGAAAACTATCATTAACAGGAACAGGATCATAAGCAATATTTTCCAATCTAGACAAATTATCAGCAACAGGATTATCAGCACCTTTCCTATCTATAATATGTAAATCAAATTCTTGCAAAAGAAGTACCCATCTAATAAGCCTTGGCTTAGCATCTTTCTTTGTCATAAGGTATCTAATTGCAGCATGATCAGTATGAATTGTAACTTTTGAATCAACAATATAGGGTCTAAACTTGTCACAAGCAAAGACTACAGCTAACAATTCCTTTTCAGTTGTAGCATAATTTCTTTGAGCAGCATCAAGAGTCTTACTAGCATAATGAATAACATTTAATTTTTTATCTACTCGCTGTCCAAGGACAGCGCCTACAGCAAAATCACTAGCATCACACATAATTTCAAAAGGCAAATTCCAATCAGGAGGTTCAACTACAGGAGCAGTTGTTAAGGCTTTCTTTAGAGTTTCAAAAGCTTCCTTACAATCATCATCAAAAACAAAAGGTACATCTTTTTGAAGAAGATTAGTAAGAGGCTTTGAAATTTTAGAGAAATCTTTAATAAATCTCCTATAAAACCCAGCATGACCAAGAACACTACGAATACCTTTAACATCCCTCGGATAGGGCATCTTCTCAATTGCTTCAACTTTAGCTCTATCAACTTCAATACCTCTCTCGGAAATTTTATGTCCCAAAACAATTCCTTCATTAACCATAAAGTGGCATTTCTCCCAATTAAGAACAAGGTTAGTTTCTTCACATCTCTGCAAAACTTTATCGAGGTTTCGCAAACAATTATCAAAAGAATTCCCATAGACAGAAAAATCATCCATGAACACCTCTACAATACTCTCGCAAAAGCCATGAAAAATAGCAGACATGCATCTTTGAAAAGTAGCAGGAGCATTACATAAACCAAAAGGCATACGCCTATAAGCATAAGTTCCATAAGGACAAGTGAAAGTGGTTTTCTCTTGATCTTTAGCTTTAACAGCAATTTGTGAAAACCCAGAATAACCATCAAGAAAACAAAAATGAGTATTTTTAGATAACCTTTCTAGCATTTGATCAATAAATGGTAAAGGGTAATGATCTTTCTTAGTAACTTTATTAACTTTTCGAAAATCAATGCACATTCTATACCCTACAACTACTCTTTGAGGGATGAGCTCATCATTATCATTAGGCACAACAGTCATTCCTCCTTTCTTAGGAACACAATGCACAGGACTAACCCATCTACTATCAGCAATAGGATATATAATACCAGCTTCAAGAAGTTTTAATACCTCATTCCTTACCACTTCCTTCATCTTCGGAATTAGACGACGTTGATGTTCAACAACAGGCTTTGCATCATCTTCCATATTGATAGCATGTTGGCAAATAGAAGGAGAAATCCCCTTCAAATCATCAAGAGTGTAGCCAATAGCTCCTCGGTGTTTCTTCAATATTTCCAATAACCTTTCTTCCTCAATCTCTGAAAGCTTAGAACTAATAATAACAGGATATATTTTCTTATCATCAATATGAGCATATTTAAGATCATCAGGTAAAGGCTTTAGATCAAAAACAGGATCTTCCTTTGGTGGCGGTGTTGTACCCAAATCTTCCACCGGTAAATCATGCTTGAGAATAGGTTGGCGAAGAAAAATTTCCTCAAGCTCATCTCTTTCTTTCCTAAAAACTTCACTCTCGCTATTCTCCAAATGTTGCTGCAAAGGATTATTAGGAACAAGAACAATAGATGCACACTGCTCCATTTTAAAATCATTACTAGGCAAGTCAGCTTTATAAGGAGTTTTAGTAAATTTAGAAAAGTTAAATTCATAAGGTTCACCAGCAAATTTAGTCAAAATTTTCTCTTTCTTACAATCTATAATAGCTCCACAAGTATTTAGAAAAGGTCTACCAAAAATGATAGGACAATAATCACTAGCAGCAGAACCAAGTACCAAAAAGTCAGCAGGATATTTAATCTTACCACATAGGACTTCCACATCTCGAACAATACCAATTGGAGAAATAGTTTCTCTATTAGCCAGCTGAATAACCACATCAATATCTTCAAGTTCACAAGAACCAATTTCATGCATAATCTCCGTGTAAAGTTCATAAGGAATAGCACTAACGCTTGCACCAATATCACATAAACCATAATAGCAATGATCACCAATTCTAACAGATAGCATAGGAACACTAACTTGTTTGGGTTTATTAGGATGTGAAACAATATTAGAAGCATCTTCACAGAAAATAATATGACCATCCTCTACATTTTCAGTCACAAGATCTTTAATTATTGCAACAGCAGGTTCAACTTTAATTTGTTCTTCAGGTTCTATAGGTTTCTTTTCACTTTTATTAACCACACTAGATATAACAGAGTACTCTTTCATTTTAGCAGGGAAAGGAGTTTTTTCAATATAAGCTTCAGGAATAACACGATCAGCAGTTTCAACTACAACACATTTATTAATAGATGAATCAATTTTATCTTTATACGGTTCATGATACTTATCAAAATTCTTCTTAGGCAATTCATAATGAGAGGCAAAAGCTTTGTAAAGATTTGCAGCAACTTGAGAATCAAGACCATATGTAGCACTCATATTACGAAATTTATCAGTATTCATAAAAGCTTCAATGCATTTATAATCATAAATTATACCTGATTCTCTATCTTTGTCGTTCTCCCATCCTTCAGTATTTTCTTGGATCCGATCAAGAAGGTCCCTTTTAAACTCTTCTTTCTTGCGTGTAAATGATCCAGAACAAGAAGTATCCAGCAAGGTCTTGTCTTGAAAAGAAAGTCTTGCATAGAAATTATCAATAATAACATTACCAGGAAGCTCATGAATGGGGCATTTGAGCATTAAAGACTTCAATCTCCCCCAAGCTTGGGCAATACTCTCTCCATCATGAGGCCAGAAATTATATATGCGGTTCCGATCTTTGTGAATTTCACTTGGAGGATAGAATTTAGAATAAAATAGAGGCACAATGTCCTCCCAATCAATAGAATCACCATTCTTCAGCAATTTATACCAATGCGCCGCTTTACCAGACAGCGATATAGTGAATAGTTTCTTTCTAACTTCATTCATAGCAATACCTGCACATTTGAATAACCCGCATAATTCATGCAAAAACAGTAAATGATCACCAGGATGAACAGTTCCATCCCCTTCATAGCGGTTATCCATAACACGTTCAATAATTTTCATAGGTATTTTATATGGTATCACTTCCTCACCTGGCGCCTCATCCACTACCGTTGCAGTAGTAGTAGATTTCCCAAATAGAAATTGAAGAGAAGATCTCTCCATAATGACTTATAGCAGCAGGCAGAAATAAAATCAGCACAAACAGTAAAGGTTTTCCTTACCAATTCCACTTACCAATAGCGCTTCACTCCCCGGCAACGGCGCCAGAAAATAGTCTTGATGACCCACAAGTATAGGGGGTGTATCGTAGTATCTTCGATAAGTAAGAATGTCGATCCCAACGAGGAGCAGAAGGTGTTGACAAGTAGTTTCGATGAAGGATTCACTGTAAATGCTCACAGACAAGTATTCAGGGGGTTTTGATATAGCAGATAAATAAAGTACAAGTAAATAAAATGCGAGAGAAATAATTGCTGCGAGTGGCCCAATCCTTTTTAGCACAAATGACAAGCCGGTTTGTTTACTTATAATGACCAAACGTTCTTGAGGACACACGGGGATTTTAGTCTAGTGCTTTCGCTTCATGTAGCTGATTAATCTTCATTGTTTTGATAAGTGTTGTGTGGGTGAACCTATGCTAATGCACCGCCCTTCCTAGGACTAATACATACTTGTGATTATACCCCTTGCAAGCATCCGCAACTACAAGAAAGTAATTAAGATAAATCTAACCACAGCCTTAAACTCTGAGATCCTGCGATCCCTCTTGCATCGATATACTAACGGGGGCTCAGGTTTCTGTCACTCCGGCAACCCCGCAATCAGCAACCGAATACAAGATGCACTCCCCTAGGCCCATAAATGGTGAAGTATCGTGTAGTCGACGTTCACACGACACCACTAGAAGAATGACACCACAACTTAAATATCATAACATTGAATATTACTCAACCATAGTTCACTACTAACATTTAGACTTCACCCATGTCCTCAAGAACTAAACGAACTACTCACGAGACATCATATGGAATACAATCAGAGGTGATATGATGATGAATAACAATCTGAACATAAACCTTGGTTCAAAGGTTTCACTCAATAGCATCTACAACAAGTAGAAATTAACACCGGGAGAGTTTCCCCTATCAAACAATCAAGATCAAACCCAAATTGTTACAGCGGTGACGAGGTGCAGCGGTGGTGATGGCGGTGTAGATGGTGGAGATGATGATGATGATGATGGAGATGATGTCCAGCTCGATGACGATGGCGATGGCGTCGATTTCCCCCTCCGGGAGGGAATTTCCCCGGCGGATTCCTGCCCGCCGGAGAGCTCTTTTCTCTCTGGTGTTCTCCGCCCCGCAGAGGCGGCTGTAACTCTTCGTGAGGTACCCTCTGTGGCTTAGGTTTTCGGGACGAAGGAGTACGCGAAGAAAAGGAGGTGAGAGGGGATGTGGGCCCCCCTCCTCATAGGGCGGCGCGGCCAGGCCTTGGGCCGCGCCGGCCTATGGGGTGGGCCCACCTCGGGTCCCCTCTTCTCCCCCTTCTGGCTCCCTCCGTCATCTGGAAAAATAGGAATTTACGTGTAATTTCCTTCCACAGTTGATCTTCCGAAATATTGCGTTCTGACGGTGCTTTTTCCAGCAGAATCCTGGCTCCGGTGCTTGATCCTCCAATAATGATGAAACATGCAAAATAGATGAAATAACATAAGTATTGTGTCCCAATATGAAATATATCAATGAATAACAGCAAATTATGATACAAAATAGTGATGCAAATTGGACGTATCAATGCCTATGTCAGTAGCCCCCGAGATTTTACTTGAATCGAAGAATCAAGAAAAATCTCCAACTTTAATCATTCAATAACCTTGCTGAATTTATTCCATAACTTTTAAATATGCGAATACTATATTGTACAGGGATAATGGTAGTTGGGGCTAGTTCATCTGACGGATCAGGTACTAGTTAACTGCTCTAGTGGCAATCCGCAAAAACCTACTTCAAGATCACGTCCCCGGACATGATCTCGGGATACTGGTGTAAACTTCGACAGGTGCCTCTTAAGGTCTTACCATTCTGTCGAGTCCCAGTCATATTTTATCGGGTACCTAATGCGTCCGTTAGGATT
Organism: Lolium multiflorum; assembly: GCA_030979885.1. Classification (NCBI taxonomy): domain Eukaryota; kingdom Viridiplantae; phylum Streptophyta; class Magnoliopsida; order Poales; family Poaceae; genus Lolium; species Lolium multiflorum. Next base: position 247,035,114 of record CM061747.1, read on the forward strand.
TTTCTTCGCATCTGTTAATACGGAAAAAAGTAGCAAACCGCCGTCAGAGACGGTGCCACGCCGCTCAGACGGATCTGGGGTCTTACCTTCGCAAAGTTTTGCGGCATTCAGAGATTATTCGCGACTTTTAGCGCTCTGAGAATATATTGTCGAGTGCTTTTCGGCTGTTGGAATAGCACATTTTATTGAGTCATATTTTATGACTTATTTTGCCTTCCCGATGGGAGTATATGTAGAGTTATCTGTATAACTCGAAATATACTCACTTCTTTTTCTTTCTATATTTTGTACAATTTCATCGGGCACGCGAACAGCGTTCCCGATTGACTCTAGGCTAGAGACTGTTGGAGATATGCCCAAGAGGCAATAATAAATTGGTTATTATATATCTTTGTGTTTATGATAAATGTTTATATACCATGCTATAATTGTATTGACCGAAACATTGATACATGTGTGTTATGTAAACAACAAGAAGTCCCTAGTAAAGCCTCTTGTATAACTAGCTTGTTGATTAATAGATGATCATCGTTTCGTGATCATGAACATTGGATGTTATTAATGACAAGGTTATATCATTATGTGAATGATGTAATGGACACACCCAATTAAGCGTAGCATAAGATCACGTCATTAAGTTCATTTGCTATAAGCTTTCGATACATAGTTACCAAGTCCTTTCGACCATGAGATCATATAAATCAGTTATGCCGGAAGGGTACTTTGATTACATCAAACGCCACTGCGTAAATGGGTGGTTATAAAGGTGGGATTAGGTATCCGGAAAGTATAAGCTTGAGGCATATGGATCAACAGTGGGATTTGTCCATCCCGATGACGGATAGATATACTCTGGGCCCTCTCGGTGGAATGTCGTCTAATTAGCTTGCAAGCATATGAATGGTTCATAAGAGACCACATACCACGGTACGAGTAAAGAGTACTTGTCAGAGACGAGGTTGAACAAGGTATCGTGATACCGATGATCAAACCTCGGACAAGTAATATATCGTGAGACAAAGGGAATCGGTATCGTATGTAAATGGTTCATTCGATCACTAAGTCATCGTTGAATATGTGGGAGCCATTATGGATCTCCAGATCCCGCTATTGGTTATTGGTCGGAGAGAAGTCTCAACCATGTCTGCATAGTTCGCGAACCGTAGGGTGACACACTTAAGGTTTGATGTCGTTTTAAGTAGATATGGAATATGGAATGGAGCTCGAATGTTGTTCGGAGTCTCGGATGGGATCCGAGACATCACGAGGAGGTTCGGAATGGTCCGAAGAATAAGATTCATATATGGGAAGTCATTTTCCGGGGTTCGGAAAAAGTCCGGTGTTTTGACCGGAGCTTCTAGAAGGTTCTGGAAGGACCGGAATAGTCCGGAATATTATGGAAGGTTCCGGAAGTGTCCGGGACGACCCGGGATGTCTAAGGAAGTCCGGAGGGTTCCATAATAGGTGCAACCACGTTGCCTTAAGGGAAAAGGAGTCTTTCCTTAATGCAATTTCGGAATTGGCAAAAGAGTCCGAGTAGGACTAGGTTTTCGGAACCGGAAACCTATCGGAACTCAGTCAAACTTGGGGGCAGGTTTTTGGACGACCCAAGGGGCTTGGCCACCTATTTAAAGAGGCCAAGGGGCACCCCAAGGGCACCACAAGTCGCAGCCCTAGCTCCCCAAGTCGCAGCACCACCCTGCGCCCAAACCCTAGCTATTCCCTCCTCCTTCTTCTCCCGCAGCGCTTGCGGCGAAGCCCTGCCGGAGATCTCCACCACCACCGTCACCACGCCGTCGTGCTGCCGGGATTCCGAGGAGGATCTACTACTTCCGCTGCCCGCTGGAACGGGGAGAAGGACGTCGTCTTCATCAACACCGAACGTGTGACCGAGTACGGAGGTGCTGCCCGATTGTGGCACCGTCAAGATCAAGATCTTCTACGCGCTTTTGCAAGCGGCAAGTGATCGTCTACATCCACCCCGAGATCTAATCTCGTTAAGCTTTGCGAATCTTCGAGGGTTAGTCTCATCATCTCCTCGTTGCTACCGTCTACTAGATTAGATCTTGGCTTGGTTTTCGTTCTTGCGGTAGGAAATTTTTTGTTTTCTATGCTACGAATCCCATCAGTGGTATCAGAGTCGTGTCTATGCATAGATTGGTTGCACGAGTAGAACACAATTGTTTTGTGGGCGTTGATGCTTTTGTTGTCTTTAGTTCGTGTACTTTGCATCTTGCGGCATAGTGGGATGAAGCGGCTCGGGCTAACTTTACATGACCGCGTTCATGAGACTTGCCCCACGTTCGACATGCAACTTGTATTGCATAAGTGGCTTTGCGGGTGTCTGTCTCTCCCACTATAGTGAAGATCCAATTTACTCTTTCTATTGACAACATTAGTATCACCGTTGTGGTTCATGTTCGTAGGTAGATTGGATCTTATGCGAAAACCCTAAACCACGTAAAATATGCAAACCAATTAGAGGCGTCTAACTTGTTTTTGCAGGGTTTGGTGATGTGATATGGCCATAATGTGATGATGTATATGTATGAGATGATCATTATTGTATTGTGGCAACCGGCAGGAGCCTTATGGTTGTCTTTAAATTTCATGTTGAGTAGTATTTCAAAGTAGTTGTAATAGTTGCTACATGGAGGACAATCATGAAGACGGCGCCATTGACCTTGGTGCTACGCCGACGATGATGGAGATCATGCTCTTTGATGATGGAGGATCATGTCCGTGCTTTGGAGATGAAGATCAAAGGCGCAAAGACAAAAGGGCCATATCATATCACATATGAATTGCATGTGATGTTAATCCTTTTTATGCATCTTATATTGCTTAGATCGCGACGGTAGCATTATAAGATGATCCCTCTCACTAAATATCAAGATAATAAAGTGTTCATCCTTAGTATGCACCGTTGCTAAGACTTGTCGTTTCGAAGCATCTCGTGATGATCGGGTGTGATAGATTCTACATGTGCATACAACGGGTACAAGCCAGTTTTGTACACGCGGGTACTAAGGTTGCCTTGACGAGCCTAGCATGTACAGACATGGTCTCGGAACACGGGATACCGAAAGGTAGAGCATGAGTCATATGATTGATATGATGAACACTTGGGGTGTTCGCCATTGAAATTACATCTTGTTCGTGATGATCGGGCTTGGTGTGGTGGATTTGGTTCGTGTGATCACTAAGACAATGCGAGGGATATTGTTTTGAGTGGGAGTTCACCTAGTTTTTTAATTTTGTTAAATTAAAATTTGAACTCAATTTGTCATAAACCTAGTCTAAACTATTGCAAATAATTGTTGTAGATCATGGCGTCCCCATCAATCAATTTTAACCAGTTCCTAGAGAAAGAAAAGCTTAAAAGCAATGGTAGCAACTTCACCGACTGGTTCCGTCATGTGAGGATCTTCCTCAATGGCGGAAATCTGCAATATGTGCTTGATGCACCGCTAGGTCCTACACCACCTCCTGTAGTATCCGAGGAAGAAAAAAATGTTTTCGAAGCTCGGGCTAAAGTGTACTCTCAAGTTCAGTGTGCCATCCTATGCAGCCTAGAGGCAGAGCTCCAAAAGCGTTTTGAGCACCACGACCCTTGTGATATGATGCGTGAGCTCAAAGTTATCTTTGAAACTCATGCGGCCGTGGAAAGCTATGAGGCCTCGAAGCAGTTCTTTGGCTGCATGATGGAAGAGGGCAGCTCCGTTAGTGAGCACATGTTCGCTATGTCCGGACATGCGAGGAAGCTCAGTGACTTGGGGATTGTGATCCCTAACCAGCTGGGTATTCATCGTGTTCTCCAATCACTGCCACCAAGTTACAAGAACTTCGTGATGAACTACAATATGCAGAACATGAACAAGGAGTTACCTGAACTCTTCTCCATGCTGAAATCTGCTGAGGTTGAGATACAGAAAGAGCACCAAGTGTTGATGGTCAATAAGACCACCAAGTTCAAGAAACAGGGCAAACCTAAGAAGGACCTCAAGAAGGGTGGCAAGAAAGCTGCCGCTCATCCTGAGAAGCCTAAGGGTGGCCCTAAACCTGATACTGACTGCTATTACTGCAATGGGAAGGGGCACTGGAAGCGGAATTGCTCCAAGTATCTGGCTGATCTGAAGAGCGGCCTTGTCAAGAAGAAGAAAGGTATATCTGATATACATGTTATAGATGTTTATCTCACTGGTTCTCGTACTAGTGCCTGGGTATTTGATACTGGTTCGGTTGCTCACATTTGTAACTCGAAACAGGAACTACGGAATAAACGAAGCCTAGCGAGGGATGAAGTGACGATGCGCGTTGGAAATGGATCCAAGGTCGATGTGATCGCTGTCGGCACGCTCCCTCTACATCTACCATCGGGATTAGTTTTAGACCTTAATAATTGTTATTTGGTGCCTGCGTTGAGCATGAACATTATATCTGGATCGTGTTTAATGCAAGACGGTTATTCATTCAAGTCTGAGAATAATGGTTGTTCTATTTTTATGAATAATATCTTTTATGGTCATGCACCTGAGAAGAATGGTTTATTTCTATTAAATCTCGATAGTAGCGATACACATGTTCATAACATTGATGCTAAACGAATTAAATTGAATGATAATTCTACTTATATGTGGCACTGTCGTCTTGGTCATATTGGAGTGAAACGCATGAAGAAACTCCATGCAGATGGACTACTTGAGTCACTTGACTTTCAGTCACTTGACAGATGCGAAGCATGTCTAATGGGAAAAATGACTAAGACTCCATTTTCTGGTATTATGGAGCGAGCTACAGACTTATTGGAAATCATACATACCGATGTGTGCGGACCAATGAGTGTAGCCTCGCGCGGTGGTTATCGTTATGTTCTAACCTTCACGGATGATCTGAGTAGATATGGGTATATCTATTTCATGAAACATAAATCCGAGACTTTCCAGAAGTTCAAGGAATTCCAAAGTGAAGTAGAAAATCAACGTAACAAGAAGATCAAGTTTCTGCGTTCTGATCGCGGAGGCGAATATCTGAGTTATGAGTTTGGCATGCATTTAAAGAAATGCGGAATACTTTCACAGTTGACACCGCCGGGAACACCACAGCGCAATGGTGTGTCCGAACGTCGTAATCGAACTCTCTTAGATATGGTTCGTTCTATGATGTCTCTTACTGATTTGCCGTTATCATTTTGGGGTTATGCATTAGAGACAGCAGCATTCACTTTAAATAGGGCACCATCGAAATCCGTTGCAACGACACCGTATGAATTATGGTTTAATAAGAAACCTAAGTTGTCGTTCCTTAAAGTTTGGGGTTGCGAAGCCTATGTAAAAAAGTTACAACCGGACAAGCTAGAACCCAAAGCGGAGAAATGCGTCTTCATAGGATACCCTAAGGAAACTATAGGGTATACTTTCTATCACAGATCCGAAGGCAAAATATTTGTTGCTAAGAACGGAACCTTTCTTGAGAAAGAATTTCTCACTAAAGAAGTGACTGGAAGAAAAGTAGAACTCGACGAGGTTACTGAACCTTCTCTCGTTGATCAGAGTAGCGCAGTACCGGAAGATGTTCCTGTGCCGCCCGCACCGGTAACAGAGGAAGCTAATGATAATGATCATGAAACTTCGAGCGAGGTAGCTACTGAACCTCGCAGGTCGACAAGAGAACGTACCACTCCTGATTGGTATGATCCTTGTCTAAATCTCATGATTGTGGACAACAATGATGAGGACCCTGCAACGTATGAAGAAGCGATGATGAGCCCAGATTCCAACAAATGGCAAGAAGCCATGAAATCCGAAATGGGATCCATGTATGATAACAAAGTATGGACTTTGGTAGATCTACCTGATAGCCGCAAGGCTGTTGAGAATAAATGGATCTTCAAGAGAAAAACAGATGCTGATGGTAATATTACTGTCTATAAAGCTCGACTTGTCGCAAAGGGTTTCCGACAAATTCAAGGTGTTGACTACGATGAGACTTTCTCACCTGTAGCGAAGCTAAAATCTGTGAGGATTTTGTTAGCAATAGCTGCATTTTTCGATTATGAGATTTGGCAGATGGATGTCAAAACGGCGTTCCTTAATGGTGACATTGAGGAAGAGTTGTATATGGTACAACCCAAAGGTTTTGTCGATCCTAAAAATGCTGACATGGTATGCAAACTTCAGCGTTCCATTTATGGACTGAAGCAAGCATCCAGGAGTTGGAACCGACGCTTTGATAAGGTGATCAAAGACTTCGGGTTTATACAGTGTCATGGAGAGGCCTGTATTTACAAGAAAGTGAGTGGGAGCTCTGTAGCATTCCTGATATTATATGTAGATGACATATTATTGATTGGGAATGATATAGAACTATTAAGCAGTGTAAAAGGTTATTTGAATAAGTGTTTTTCAATGAAGGACCTTGGTGAAGCAGCGTACATTTTAGGCATCAAGATTTATCGAGATAGATCAAGACGCCTAATAGGGCTTTCACAGAGTACATACCTGGACAAGATTCTAAAGAAGTTTAGAATGGATGAAAGTAAGAAAGGATTCTTACCGATGTTGCCAGGTAAGGTCTTGAGCAAGACTCAAGGTCCAGCTACGGCAGAAGAAAGAGAGAGGATGAATCAGATCCCCTATGCCTCGGCAGTAGGCTCTATCATGTATGCCATGCTGTGTACTAGACCGGATATAGCACATGCTGTTAGTTTGACTAGCAGATATCAAAGTGATCCAGGAATGGAACACTGGACATCGGTCAAGAATATCCTGAAGTACTTGAAAAGAACTAAGGATATGTTTCTTTGTTATGGCGGTGACCAAGAGCTCGTTGTAACAAGTTACACCGATGCAAGTTGGAACACTGATCCTGATGACTCTAAGTCTCAGTCTGGGTACGTGTTTATATTGAATGGTGCTGCAGTAAGCTGGTGCAGCTCCAAGCAGTGCACGGTGGCGAAGTCTTCAACAGAATCGGAATACATAGCGGCTTCGGAGGCTTCATCGGAAGCGGTATGGATGAAGAGGTTCATTGTTGAGCTCGGTGTGGTTCCTAGTGCATTGGACCCACTAGTCATTTATTGTGACAACATGGGTGCCATCGCCAATGCACAAGAACCAAGGTCACACAAGAAGCTGAAGCATATCAAGCTGCGTTTTCATTCGATTCGCGAGTACATCGAAGATGGAGAAGTAAAGATTTGCAAAGTACACACTGATCTGAATGTAGCAGATCCGTTGACTAAAGCTCTCCCTAGGGCAAAGCATGACCAACACCAGAATGCCATGGGTGTTAGGTACCTTACAATGTAATCTAGATTATTGACTCTAGTGCAAGTGGGAGACTGTTGGAGATATGCCCAAGAGGCAATAATAAATTGGTTATTATATATCTTTGTGTTTATGATAAATGTTTATATACCATGCTATAATTGTATTGACCGAAACATTGATACATGTGTGTTATGTAAACAACAAGAAGTCCCTAGTAAAGCCTCTTGTATAACTAGCTTGTTGATTAATAGATGATCATCGTTTCGTGATCATGAACATTGGATGTTATTAATGACAAGGTTATATCATTATGTGAATGATGTAATGGACACACCCAATTAAGCGTAGCATAAGATCACGTCATTAAGTTCATTTGCTATAAGCTTTCGATACATAGTTACCAAGTCCTTTCGACCATGAGATCATATAAATCAGTTATGCCGGAAGGGTACTTTGATTACATCAAACGCCACTGCGTAAATGGGTGGTTATAAAGGTGGGATTAGGTATCCGGAAAGTATAAGCTTGAGGCATATGGATCAACAGTGGGATTTGTCCATCCCGATGACGGATAGATATACTCTGGGCCCTCTCGGTGGAATGTCGTCTAATTAGCTTGCAAGCATATGAATGGTTCATAAGAGACCACATACCACGGTACGAGTAAAGAGTACTTGTCAGGAGACGAGGTTGAACAAGGTATCGTGATACCGATGATCAAACCTCGGACAAGTAATATATCGTGAGACAAAGGGAATCGGTATCGTATGTAAATGGTTCATTCGATCACTAAGTCATCGTTGAATATGTGGGAGCCATTATGGATCTCCAGATCCCGCTATTGGTTATTGGTCGGAGAGAAGTCTCAACCATGTCTGCATAGTTCGCGAACCGTAGGGTGACACACTTAAGGTTTGATGTCGTTTTAAGTAGATATGGAATATGGAATGGAGCTCGAATGTTGTTCGGAGTCTCGGATGGGATCCGAGACATCACGAGGAGGTTCGGAATGGTCCGAAGAATAAGATTCATATATGGGAAGTCATTTTCCGGGGTTCGGAAAAAGTCCGGTGTTTTGACCGGAGCTTCTAGAAGGTTCTGGAAGGACCGGAATAGTCCGGAATATTATGGAAGGTTCCGGAAGTGTCCGGGACGACCCGGGATGTCTAAGGAAGTCCGGAGGGTTCCATAATAGGTGCAACCACGTTGCCTTAAGGGAAAAGGAGTCTTTCCTTAATGCAATTTCGGAATTGGCAAAAGAGTCCGAGTAGGACTAGGTTTTCGGAACCGGAAACCTATCGGAACTCAGTCAAACTTGGGGGCAGGTTTTTGGACGACCCAAGGGGCTTGGCCACCTATTTAAAGAGGCCAAGGGGCACCCCAAGGGCACCACAAGTCGCAGCCCTAGCTCCCCAAGTCGCAGCACCACCCTGCGCCCAAACCCTAGCTATTCCCTCCTCCTTCTTCTCCCGCAGCGCTTGCGGCGAAGCCCTGCCGGAGATCTCCACCACCACCGTCACCACGCCGTCGTGCTGCCGGGATTCCGAGGAGGATCTACTACTTCCGCTGCCCGCTGGAACGGGGAGAAGGACGTCGTCTTCATCAACACCGAACGTGTGACCGAGTACGGAGGTGCTGCCCGATTGTGGCACCGTCAAGATCAAGATCTTCTACGCGCTTTTGCAAGCGGCAAGTGATCGTCTACATCCACCCCGAGATCTAATCTCGTTAAGCTTTGCGAATCTTCGAGGGTTAGTCTCATCATCTCCTCGTTGCTACCGTCTACTAGATTAGATCTTGGCTTGGTTTTCGTTCTTGCGGTAGGAAATTTTTTGTTTTCTATGCTACGAATCCCATCAGGACTTGTGCTTGGTTGTAGGCTCAACAGATTAATATCTTCTGTCGCTATATTGTTAATCCTTCTCGAGCTTTTCATATCTATCGGGTGCGCGACCAGCGCTCCCGATGGGAGTAGCCCCCGAGGCTATGAACAAATGCTTGTATTTGGTCATAGGCTCTCGCCATTTCTATTTTGTCATACTCAAAATTTTCTATTTTTCCAAAGTAGCCCCCGAGCATTTGGGCAAAAACTTGTATTTGATCAAAGGCTCTCGAAATAATCTTATGTTGTCGACATTCTCACTATGCTTCTTAGTCGAGTTTTTCTTTTGCCAAAGTGACATCATTGCTGATGATAGCCACGATTACTGTATTGGAAACATGCGAAAACCGCTCCTCTCACTGCCTCGTGGGTCCAGATTCCCTATCCGGTGGACACGTCGTGCAAGTGGGGGACACACGTCTCCGCTTTTACTGGCACATGTACTGCAGGTTCTGTAATTTCTCGTCTTAATGAAATTACCTTTTACCCCTTGTCCACGTGTACACCATCTACTCCACAATTTCTTCATCCAACGGTGCGTCGTTTCACCGCACCTGCATATAAGGTCATCATCTTCCTCAATCAACACTTCCCTCGCGCCGCATCTCGCCTCTGCAAAAATCCTCCATTGCGCTCATTGCTTTGTGCGCTCCTCCACGCTCTTGCTATTCTGCTCCATTCTAGTTGAAACCACCACGCTGCGGCACTAGGCATAGCACTCCAATCCCCAATGGCCACCGAAGATTTGGAGTGGGAGAGATCCAAGATCTCCAGCCAGGACATGAACCTGCTGAAGAAGCTGGGATTCGCCAAGAAGAAAGACGCGCTGCGCTTCCCCCACGAGGAGAGCTACCCATCTCCTCCAATGGAGTACCGGGTTAGTTTCGTTGATCATCTCATCCGCGGTCTTTCCCCTCCTATCCATGAGTTTCTTCGAGGTCTTCTCTTTGTTTATGGGCTTCAGCTTCATCAGCTGACGCCCAATTCTATCTTGCACGTGTCGATTTTTATCACATTGTGCGAATGCTTCCTCGGAGTCCAACCTAATTGGGCTTTGTGGAAGCGTATCTTCTGCCTCCGCCGTAATGGCTCCCACGGCGTCGCCTATAATATCGGCGGCGTCGTTATCTGTGTTCGCTCTGACGTCGATTACTTCGACGTCAAATTCCCCGATTCCATCCAAGGGTGGCGCTAGAAGTGGCTGTATGTGCACGAAGAAAGCTCTGATTCAGTAGAGTACAACATCGCCCCTTTCGATGGAAAAACCAAGATTCTTCACCGCCGCTCCTGGGATGCTGAAGCTACCGAAGAAGAGAAATTGGCGACAGAGGCGCTGATGACTCGCATCCGTGAGCTTCAGAATACCCGTGGCAAGGAGCTATCGGGTATCCAAATCACAGCCTACTTCCTTAGGATTAGAGTGCAGCCTCTGCAAGCTCGAAAAAATCCCCTTTGGACGTATGCTGGCGATGAAGACGTCGAGAGGCTCTCCACACACTACAAGAAAAGTTCTGATAGACAACGTCTCAAAATCGTCCGCTAAGGGGTATTTTTCGTCGCCTATGGGCCTAACCCGACGATATGGGTTCCGTTGTGGAAACTGCGTCAGGCAAAGTCCAACGACGATTTTTTCGGTCCGTCGCGCTTGGGCGCCCTTCCGCCACGGAAAATCGGACCGTTGCGGAAGTGTTTTCGGGAGCCCGTTGACTGCTGACGTCATGCAAACGACACGTGGCGACGCCGTTAACGCGTTAACGGCGTTAACCGGCTGAAACCCCGTGGTAGATGGTAGGCCCACACGAGGCCTGCCACGTCTTAAGCGGGCCGGGCCAGATGACATAGTTTGACCGGTCAACTATATAGCTGGGCCGGTCCATTAGTTACGTGGGCCGGGCCTAACCTCTAATGTTGACTGGTCAAAAGTTAAATGGGCCGGCCCATTTAACATGTGGGGTCCACCTTACAGAACGGGCCGGCCCAAGAAGCAAGTGGGCCGGGCCAAAAACAGGTGGGTCCCACTTTCCTGTTAAAAGGCCGGCCCATTTAGTGTGTGGGGTCCACCGTATAGCAAGTGGGCCGGCCCAACAAGCTAGTGGGCCGGGCCAAAAACACAGGTGGGTCCCACTTTCCTGTTAAAGGGCCGGCCCATTTAGTGTGTGGGGTCCACCATATATCAAGTGGGCCGGCCCAACAAGATAGTGGGCCGGGCCAAAAACACAGGTGGGACCCATCTTCCTGTTAAAGGGCCGGCCCATTTAGTATGTGGGGTCCACAATATAGCAAGTGGGCTGGCCCACCAAGATAGTGGGCCGGGCCAAAAACACATGTGGGTCCCACATTCCTGTTAATGGGCCGGCCCATTTGGTATGTGGGGTCCACCATGTAGAAAGTGGGCCGGCCCAACGAGATAGTGGGCCGGGCCAAAACACAGGTGGGTCCCACCATCCTATTAAAGGGCCGGCCCATTTGGTGTGTGGGGTCCACCATATAGAAAGTGGGCCGGCCCATTTGGTATGTGGGGTCCACCATCTAGAAAGTGGGCCGGCCCAACAAGATAGTGGGCCGGGTCAAAACACAGGTGGGTCCCACCTTCCTATTAAAGGGCCGGCCCATTTACCATGTGGGACCACCATAGAGCAAGTGGGCCGGCCCAATAAGCATGTGGAGCCCATTATCGTGTAACCGGGCCGGCCTACTAAAGAAGTGGGCCGGCCCAAAATGAAAGTGGGTCCCACACTACTGTAAGTGGGCCGGCCCAATCTGTTGTAGGGCCCTACTTGTTTGACTAGTCAACTTGCATTAAATTTCATGAGCCTAAAATCTGATTTCAATGATACACACAATTACATACACAAATAAAACAAATAGGAAAATTACAAGGCAATTAATGTGCCCAAATAAAAAAATTACATAGAATCATTGAGGACTTCTATTAGCATCATCAATAACACGTTGACATTTGGCAATCGCCTTGATTGAATCTTGTGTACTCTTTGTCAACATATCAGCTACAGATCTTAAAGCAGCAATACCATGTCTTTTATAAAGTACAGCCTTGAGATATTTACTGTCTGATGAAAGAAATGGTCTAGGTTGACGGCTATGAGAAGATGCATCAGAAGAAAGATCAGAACTTTTTGTGGGCCTCACTGGTAATGAAGATTGCTTCATCACAACTGCATTCTGATAATAATGCAAAAAGAGTTAAACGATGAACTATGCAAACATTTATTATGCAATGTAGATATAAGATAATAACAAGTTGCATAAATAAGACATGTATGGAACTTGTACTAAGCACAAACTTACATCATAATGTTGCACAGGGTCGCTACAGATCCTTTTTTGGCGACTATCTTCTAATGATGACTGCTTCATTAAAACAGCATTCTGGTAACATTGTAAACATAGTTACAACAATTAACTATTCAAACATGTATTACGCAATGTAGAGATCAGATAACAGCATGTAGCAGAAATAAGCACAAGATAAGATAAGATGCATGTACTAAGCACATACTGGCTCACTGCAGGTCCTTCTCTTGCGTGCACTAGTCGTGGTCAACATGCCTATCATTTTAGGTTCAGCCATCAAGTGAAATGCTAATCCTCCTGCTCCATTGTCCTTAATCTGTGTTTAGATATCACATTTAAGACCAAGTCAGCTGGTTTCAAATAACAAAAAACTTGAGCTGCCAAATGAATAAGCCAATAGTTACCAGATATCAAATTAAAACCAACTAGATGTTGCTTTGCATGAGATACGAATTTCAGACATTCAGATTTAGAGTAGGGTAATGCCAAGGTTTTACACATAAAGTAAACTGGCATTAAGAATGACCAAATGTCAGGTTCAAATCACCCTCGAAGTTTCTCCAAGACAAGCATATCAAATAGGCAGAAACATAGTAAAGCATGAATGGCATTGCTATGGCAGGGTTCCAAGTGTTAATCTCTTGCATAAGGAACAATGCATATAGGTTATAGATAATAACGGAAGTAAACTGCCAAAATTACCAACCACGAACTCAGATTCCAACCTTACCTAGCGTCCCCGCTGTTAATGTTGGATGTTCTAATAAGTGGTTCGCATGATCAATCCCAAGGAAAAATAACATTGACAAGTCAGTCTACGATAATACAAAGACCAGACATGCACGCAGCAATAACTATATAAGCTAAAGACGAGGTATAAGAGCAAGCAGATTGGAAATGCACATAGCATGATTATAAAAGCAGTGTGAGAATAGCAGACACGAGAAAACAGCTAGCGGTGAGCTAATGACGTGGTATAAGAACAAGCAGATTGGAAATGCCCATAGCACGACTATAAAAGCAGTGCGACAATAGCATGCAGTACAAAAACAGTTGGCAGCAAATGAATGGGTACAAGGCTATAAATATGTGGATGCACACAGGTGTCAGTAGAATGAACAGGATGGTAGCGACCGGATAATGCTTTTGTACTGTACAACATTTAAACAAACTTCATGCGAAGCAACACATCAAGAAAGTTAACGGCATATGAGATCTGCAAATAACTACACAAAACATGGCTAAAGAAACACCGCGATCTAACGGGCCAGCGTACTAACCAAGCTGCGGCGGGGTGGACGGGGGCGGCAACTTGCATTCCAGCGGCGGCGAACGCGGGAGACGATGAATCGACCATGTTTCAGTAGAAGCGGGCGTTAGTGAAGCAGATCTGGTTGGCTGGCAAGGTATTCGGTGAAGTTGATACAGCCGCTGCGGCGAGGTAGTCGGTGGCGAGGTCGGCGGTGAAGCAGATCCGTCGGTGGCGAGGTCGGCGGTGAAGCAGATCCGTCGGTGGCGAGGTCGGCGGTGAAGCAGATCCGTCGGTGACGAGGGCGGCGGGGGAGCGGATCAGGTGGGTGGACAGCCAACACGATCAAGGCTACGCTGTGGAGGAGTATGCCGGCGGCGAAGCAGATCTAGTACTGTAGAGAGTCAGAGCTTTGGCGTGTGAGAGTATTTTTGAGCTAATGGGGCGAATGGTTGGTGGGTGGGTGTGGGCCTGTGGGGAGGGTTCGGGATCTAGGCAAGATATTTCATTGTTACCGAATGAGCCCTCCATGGTCGGTGGGTTGTAGCTTCCGGACCAGGGTTAAAAGGGTAAAACTGGTCACGGGATTTTCGAATGGATGCGGCGGGATGATTTGGCGCGTGGCCGAAATTTTCAGTTTCAAGCTACGAGCAGAACGACAAAAATAATGTTCTTCCCCAGGGAGCTCTCATTTCTTCCTCTTCTCTTTCTCTCTCGAGTCTCTCCCACTCCCCCGGCTCCTCTCCCCCTTCTCTCCGGCGGCCTCGCCGGCCGGAGACGAGGCCGACTTCTCTCTGTATATTGTACACCCTCCGAACTAAATTAATTGATTCAACTTTCCTTAGACGTGTATGTATCTAGAGTAAAAACATGTGTGGATACATCCATATTTAGATAAGCAAAGTTGAGTCAGCTAATTTGGATCCGAGGGAGTTAGTGTTGTTGTAAGCTTAGATCCAGTGTTTCCCATGAGCAGAATGGCGCAATGGAGTCGGGGATCTCGTCATCGGCTTCAGATCTGGCCTATGGTGAATCTGGCGGATCTTGCCGGCCAAACCCCGATCTGGTGCCATCAATGTGATGGCGCTAACGGTGAGGCTTGCTTTGGTCAGTGCTTCAGATCTGGCCAATGGGGAAGTCAAGCTGCTAAAGTTCACAAGCTCGGGGCATACGACGGCGTCATCCGTCTTGCCCGTGCACATCTTGGACTTTCAGCGACCCTTCTCAGAGCCAATATGCCGTTGCTGAGGCCCTTCTTCTCCTTCGTCCTGGCGACTACCGGCGACACCGTCCCAAGTGGTGCGTCCCCGGCGACGGAGTTGCTGGAAAGGATGCGGAGCAGAGATCTGATGTGCGGTCGAGAAGGACTCGATTGATTTTCTTCTATATGTTTTGGGGTCCTTTTTGTAAAGTTGCAGGTTCTATTAGTTATTGTCTAGTACTTTTGGTCCTCTATGTAATTTTTTGGACTAGTTTCCATTGGCACTGATAAACTTGAATTTTGACAAGTTCACGAGGAAAAAAATTCCTTTGCACATATGGCCTATCATGTATAAACATTCTTGAGATTTAAACTATATGTAATGTGCCATGCATTAACCCTAAACCATATATATGTAACTAACCCTAGCTGATCAAACCCTACTTAATTAAAACAAATAACCCTAAACTATACGCATGCACTTTATGCGCAAAGGCGCGGGTGCCTCTAATAATGTGTGTGCGCACTCGATCGATGATCCCTAAACCTTATACAACCCTGAAACCCTAATCCCTAATCCCTAAACCCTAAACACCCTAAACACTAAACCCTAGACCCTAAACCCTAACCCTAACCCTAAACCCTAATTAAACCCTATATATAGGCCAACGACACTTAATTGTGCATCAAGCAGGCCAGGGGTGCCTCGCGGTCCTCTAATTAAATTAAATGTGCCATGCATTAACCCTAAACCATATATATGTAACTAACCATAGCTAATCAACCCTACTTAATGAAAACACATAACCCTAAACTATACTAGCTATAACCCGATCTAATAAAAACATGCTCTATATATAGCAGCTAGCTAGCAAACCGTAGATTAACACCAATTAATATATACATGGCCTATATCGATCATGTTGTATAACATATCCCTGAGATTCATTAATTAATTATATAATTATCGTGATAAATTAATTAACTTTAATTTTGACAAGTTCTCTCGAATGAAAACACATTTGATTAAGTTGCCTCATAATATATATATATAATTAGTGTGCATGCATGGCCTACCATGCATTCGTGCATATATTTTAATGTATATTTGAACATATTCTTGGGGATTTCAATCTCTCTCTCTCGATCATCTATATATCGTTGGTGGCCAAAAAACACACATATATATATATGCATGCAATTTATGCGTAAAGGCGCGGGTGCCTCTAATAATGTGTGTGCGCACTCGATCGATGATCCCTAAACCTTAAACAACCCTAAAACCCCTAAATCCCTAATCCCTAATCCCTAAACCCTAAACACCCTAAACACTAAACCCTAAACCCTAGACCCTAAACGTACCCTAACCCTAACCCTAACCCTAACCCTAACCCTAACCCTAAACTAGCTAATCCTAAACCCCAATTAAACCCTATGTATAGGCCAACGACACTTAATTGTGCATCGATCGAGCGGGTCATGGGTGCCTCGCGATCCTCTAATAAAATTAAATGTGCCATGCATTAACCATAAACCATATATATGTAACTAACCCTAGCTAATCAACCCTACTTAATTAAAACACATAACCCTAAACTATACTAGATATAACCCGATCTAATAAAAACATGCTCTATATATAGCAGCTAGCTAGCAAACCGTAGATTAACACCAATTAAAATATACATGGCCTATATCGATCATGTTGTATAACATATCCCTGAGATTCATTAATTAATTATATAATTATCGTGATAAATTAATTAACTTGAACTTTGACAAGTTCTCTCGAATGAAAACACATTTGATTAAGTTGCCTCATAATATATATATATATAATTAGTGTGCATGCATGGCCTACAATGCATTCGTGCATATATTTTAATGTATATTTGAACATATTCTTGGGGATTTCAATCTCTCTCTCTCTCTCTCGATCATCTATATATCGTTGGTGGCCCAAAAAACACACATATATATGCATGCAATTTATGCGTAAAGGCGCGGGTGCCTCTAATAATATAATGTGTGTGCGCACTCGATCGATGATCCCTAAACCTTAAACAACCCTAAAACCTTAAAATCCCTAATCCCTAAACCCTAAACACCCTAAACACTAAACCCTAAACCCTAGACCCTAAACATACCCTAACCCTAACCCTAACCCTAACCCTAAACCCTAGCTAATCCTAAACCCCAATTAAACCCTATGTATAGGCCAACGACACTTAATTGTGCATCGATCGAGCGGGTCATGGGTGCCTCGTGATCCTCTAATAAAATTAAATGTGCCGTGCATTAACCCTAAACCATATATATGTAACTAACCCTAGCTAATCAACCCTACTTAATTAAAACACATAACCCTAAACTATACTAGCTAGCTATATAACCCGATCTAATAAAAACATGCTCTATATATAGCAGCTAGCTAGCAAACCGTAGATTAACACCAATTAAAATATACATGGCCTATATCGATCATGTTGCATAACATATCCCTGAGATTCATTAATTAATTATATAATTATCGTGATAAATTAATTAACTTGAACTTTGACAAGTTCTCTCGAATGAAAACACATTTGATTAAGTTGCCTCATAATATATATATATAATTAGTGTGCATGCATGGCCTACAATGCATTCGTGCATATATTTTAATGTATATTTGAACATATTCTTGGGGATTTCAATCGATCTCTCTCTCTCTCGATCATCTATATATCGTTGGTGGCCCAAAAAACACACATATATACGCATGCACTTGATGCGTAAAGGCGCGGGTGCCTCTAATAATGTGTGTGCGCACTCGATCGATGATCCCTAAACCTTAAACAACCCTAAAACCCTAATCCCTAATCCCCTAAACCCTAAACACCCTAAACACACTAAACCCTAGACCCTAAACACCCTAAACACTAAACCCTAAACCCTAGACCCTAAACACCGTAAACCCTAAACCATAAACCCTAAACCCTAAACCCTAAACCCTAAACCCTAAACCCTAAAACCCTAAACCCTAAACACTAAACCCTAAACCCTATAAACACCCTAAACACTAATTAAAACCTAAACCCTAGACCCTAAACACTAAACCCTAAACCCTAGACCCTAAACACCGTAAACACTAAACCCTAAACCCTAAACACCCTAAACACTAATTAAACCCTAAACCATAGACCCTAAACACTAGACCCTAAACCCTAGACCCTAAACACCCTAAACACTAAACCCTAGACCCTCTAAACACAGTAAACACTAAACCCTAAACCCTAGACCCTAGCTAAACACCCAAAACACTAAACCCTAAACCCAGCTAGCTAACCCTAAACCCTAATTAAACCCTATATATATAGGCCAACGACACTTAATTGTGCATCAAGCAGGCCAGGGGTGCCTCGCGGTCCTCTAGTTAAATTAAATGTGACATGCATTAACCCTAAACCATATATATATAACTAACCCCTAGCTAATCAAACCCTAGTTAATTAAAACACATAACCCTAAACTATACTAGCTATAACCCGATCTAATAAAAACATGCTCTATATATAGCATGCAGCTAGCTAGCAAAAACGGTAGATTAAAACCAATTAATATATACATGGCCTATATATCGATCATATGTTGTATAACATCTCCCTGAGATTCATTAATTAATTATATAATTATCGATGATAAATTAATTAACTTGAATTTTGACAAGTTCTCTCGAATGAAAACACATTTGATTAAGTTTCCTCATAATATATATATAATTAGTGTGCATGCATGGCCTACCATGCATGCATTAATTCGTGCATATATTTTAATATATATTTGAACATATTCTTGGGGGATTTCAATCTCTCTCTCTCGATCATCTATATGTCGTTGGTGGCCAAAAAACACACACATATACGCATGCACTTTATGCGCAAAGGCGCGTGTGCCTCTAATAATGTGTGTGTGCGCACTCGATCGATGATCCCTAAACCTTAAACAACCCTAAAACCCTAATCCCTAATCCCCTAAACCCTAAACACCCTAAACACACTAAACCCTAGACCCTAAACACCCTAAACACTACTAAACCCTAAACCCTAGACCCTAAACACCGTAAACCCTAAACCATAAACCCTAAACCCTAAACCCTAAACCCTAAACCCTAAACCCTAAACCCTAAACCCTAAACCCTATAAACACCCTAAACACTAATTAAACCCTAAACCCTAGACCCTAAACACTAAACCCTAAACCCTAGACCCTAAACACCGTAAACACTAAACCCTAAACCCTAAACACCCTAAACACTAATTAAACCCTAAACCATAGACCCTAAACACTAGACCCTAAACCCTAGACCCTAAACACCCTAAACACTAAACCCTAGACCCTCTAAACACAGTAAACACTAAACCCTAAACCCTAGACCCTAGCTAAACACCCAAAACACTAAACCCTAAACCCAGCTAGCTAACCCTAAACCCTAATTAAACCCTATATATATAGGCCAACGACACTTAATTGTGCATCAAGCAGGCCAGGGGTGCCTCGCGGTCCTCTAGTTAAATTAAATGTGACATGCATTAACCCTAAACCATATATATATAACTAACCCCTAGCTAATCAAACCCTAGTTAATTAAAACACATAACCCTAAACTATACTAGCTATAACCCGATCTAATAAAAACATGCTCTATATATAGCATGCAGCTAGCTAGCAAAAATGGTAGATTAAAACCAATTAATATATACATGGCCTATATATCGATCATATGTTGTATAACATCTCCCTGAGATTCATTAATTAATTATATAATTATCGATGATAAATTAATTAACTTGAATTTTGACAAGTTCTCTCGAATGAAAACACATTTGATTAAGTTTCCTCATAATATATATATAATTAGTGTGCATGCATGGCCTACCATGCATGCATTAATTCGTGCATATATTTTAATATATATTTGAACATATTCTTGGGGGATTTCAATCTCTCTCTCTCGATCATCTATATGTCGTTGGTGGCCAAAAAACACACACATATACGCATGCACTTTATGCGCAAAGGCGCGTGTGCCTCTAATAATGTGTGTGTGCGCACTCGATCGATGATCCCTAAACCTTAAACCCTAAATAAACCCTAATCCCTAATCCCTAAACCCTAAACACCATAAACATTAAACCCTAAACCCTAACCTCCTAACCCTAAACCCTAAACCCTAATTAAACCCTATATATATAGGCCAATGACACTTAATTATGCATCAAGCAGGCCAGGGGTGCCTCGCGGTCCTCTAATTAAATTAAATGTGCCATGCATATATATGTGTTTAATTTGGGGATTTCAATCGCTCTCTCGTATGTAGCTCTCTCTACCTCTATCTCTCTCTCTCTCTCTCTCTCTCTCTCTCTCTCTCTCTCTCGTTGGTGGCCAACAACACACACATGCACTTTGTGCGCAAAGGCATGCGCCTCTAATAATGTGTGCGCAGTCGATCGATCTAGTTTTGATTAATCATAGCACACAAATAAAGAAGTTGTATTTGAATCCACACAACCTATTAAAACACATAACCCCTAACATGGCCTAATTAATTAACCCTTCTCGATCTCTACCTAATTAGTGGAAATTGCACAAAATCAAAAGGGGTCCCTCACTAATTATGCATATCTGCTAGATTGTGATAAACTTTTGCCACATATATATTTGGTGGATGGGTGCATCTTGGCATGTAAACAATTAGTGTTTGCAAATGGCGTTGTCAAAATTTATGTACAAATGATTTCTTTCCATCCAAAGTGCATAAAATGGGAGTTTTAATGAAGAAAGTACAAATAAAACAGCTCAACATGCTTCCACACCCCGATTTTCACACGAAGTAGAGCATATTTAAAGGATAATTCCAGAGTTTTACTATTTTTCAAGCAACTTTGCTAATTTTCCCCCACTCACATGACTTTATGTCGATTTAACGAAAATATGGCGAATTTAAACTACATGGGCGGGATAGTTTGAATTGTGCGCGCGGCAAAGGGAACCGCCTATTCCTCAACCTTGTGCACGGCAAATTACACACGCAACTCCATTAAACGCCACCTACCAACCTTAATTATCACCCCGGCGGCCCGGCCGCATGACCCCCCACCCACCCGTACACAACTTATCCCCGTCCGTGCGAAGAGCTTCCCCTCCCCGTCCCGTCCGTGCGAAGAAGAAGCTTCTCCTCCCCGTCGTTCTTCTCGAGACGCACCGGCGGTCAAGTTGATCCACGGTAGGGCTGCTATCTCTAGCTCAATCATGTATCGGGCAAGACAGCCTAACGATTTATATTTTCTTGATGCTGCTAAAAAAATTCGTCAGTATGCTCGAACTAATTGGCACTTTATAGTTTTCCGCTCGATTTGTCATCGATCAATTTGTTCATTTGCGTGGGCATATAGAGTCAGTTCTGCACTCGATCCGTTAATTTGCTGAAATGCCATGGCAGAGTTTTGTACACGATCTGTTTGCTAAAATGTCGATGGGCATTTTTTGTTTTGTACTCGACATGATTGCTGAAATGCATAATCATGTAGTATAGTTTTGTACTCGATGGATATACATTTCCTACTTCGCCTTAAATTAATCACCAACCACTGTATCTCATAATTAAACAGATGGACAGAACTTGGAAACTGCATGGACACTTATGTTCCCCTTCATATATAAATGGTGTTCAACCCTTTATGGGGTTTATTAGAGCTCATGATGGTCACAACCTGGACGTGTATTGCCCGCGCTGCACATGTATGAATGGTGAGAAGAGGCCTCACCCTGTAGTGGCAGATCATTTACACATTTTTGGGATGGACCGCACATATGTTAGGCGGGTTTAGCATGGTGAACCATATAATGATCCTTTAGCAGGAGAAGCAGATCTTGCTCACACTGTATGTGTGCTGGCATATGTAGTTAATTATTTATATTGATGCTGCCGCTGTTTCAATCAATAGTTTGCATTGCTGTGCAAGGTTCTGTACTCAAATTTAACTTGTTGCAGATGGATGGACGGGAAGGAGAGAAAAAGCGCTTGCTTCAGGAAACGGGTTTCAGCTCTGGGACATGTGCTGTGCCAGATGAGAAGGTAAATATGTAAAACGGCATTTGTTCAGGTTGCATCCCTTAGATGTTTGTCTAATCGGTTGATGTACTAATTGCAGAAGCATAGAGTTAAAGAGGTCTCTCAGTTTGATGGGAGATTTGAAGATGAATCTCAGTTTGATGCACCTGTGGATGGTACTGATGACGAGCCTTTCATAGACGAAGGTCCTGCACCTGAGATTATCCAGCCTACAGAAGGAGGCCGTGGACCGAGTACACAGCTTTGCGTTGAAGTGGATGCACGCCCGGAGATCATCACGGGCGTCCGGGTAGTCTCAAGACCACCCAGCCCTGATGCACCTGTGGATGGTACTGATGACGAGCCTCTCATAGACGAAGGTCCTGCACCTGAGATTATCCAGCCTACAGAAGGAGGCCGTGGACCGAGTACACAGCTTTGCGTTGAAGAGGATGCACACCCGGAGATCATCAGGGGCGTCCCGGTAGTCTCAGGACCACCCAGCCCTGATGCAAAATGTTGAGCTACTTTATGATTCGTACTCTTATGTTCTGGTGCTGTAGTATGTTATGATTTGTACGCCTTTGGCGCTAGATTAAGCATTCAGTGGATGATCGCGTTGCAAAATTCGACACCCACACAATCAGTTCATCGTACAAGTAGTAGCACAATTACTTCTACAGCGATTCCTGCCAGCGCATTAGTTGGTAGCATGAAACACTTTCAGGTACTCCCCTCTGATTCATATTAATGGACTCAATTCTGTCTAGATATGGATGTATCTAGATGCATTTGTTAACTAGACTAACAAACTTGAGTCAGTTAATATGAATCCGTGTAAACCGCCCAAGTCCTCGAGCAGCTAGTTTATTGACTCTGGACTCCAAGCCTCTCGCGGCAAGCCATCGACGAAGCTTTGACCAGATCTTGGCCCGCAATTTTTTTGTGTGTGGCGAATAGCAAAGCTTTGACCAGTTCCTCTCGGGATACAGCACGCCGGTGAGCTTGCACGGTTGCCATGAGCACTTTCCGGCGGAACTTCCTCTTCAGCGCCCTCAAGCCGCTGCTGCGAGACAGCACGCAGTGCCTCGAGGTGGACGGAATTCTGGATCTCAGGGCGGGTGGTCCGCATCGTCCGGGAACGATCTCCAGCGGGTTAACGAGGACATGCATGGCGGCCAGGGGATTTGTTTTTTGTTTTTTTTTTGGTTTGAGCTTGGGATTTGGGGTTTTTTCGGATAGGGGAGGAGGAACCGAGGAAGAGGAAGGAACAGCCGCGTGCTTGGCGCGTGGCGGTGTGCTTGAATTTCGAATTTTTGTGAAATGTTTCATTTCCCCGCTACAATTCGGGGGTTTCTTGACGCGCCAATGCGTCCCGCCGGGCAGCTTCAAGTAAATTTGGGGTGCCACACTATGGGCCCTAGTTTCAGTGAGACATGTAATGACTAGTCACATCAGTAAGTTCACTGTGTAATAAAATATGTTACCCCTCCCCTTTATGTAGCACCCCTTCTCTCCCGATCGAGTGCCGATTGCCGACGGATGCAAGCCGCTAGCTCGATCCCCTCCTTTCGCCTCCACCGTCCAGGCATCCAGCTTGGAGGGGCAAGCTGCATCTAGCCCAAGCGGATTAGGTAGGACTAGTAATGTTCTCTCCTTTCTCGAGATCGGTTCTTTTTTCCTCTCCTCGATATCTTGCGCATCTCTTTCCTATTCTGGGCAAAGGGGTGTCTTTCTGGTCACCCTCGAGCTGGGAGTGATTGATGGGGGTGGGGGGCGGGGGCTACCTTTGCTTGGATTGGGGTGTTCTTCCTTTATTTGTCGACATTTGCAACCTTTGTAGTTTCTGCTGATCCTCACTGTATCTTTTGTCAGCTTGTACAGGAAAGGCAAGACCTCGGCGGTGGGGGCAATGGAGCGTAAGGCCACCACGCATGTGGGCAGTTGGCTGAGCCTGAGCTGCGTCCCCAGCCCCGCGAAGCAGGTACTCCGTTTGCTTATCCACTCTTTACCTTTTAAGTGTCTCTCTGGTCTCTGCATCCTCAATCTGTTCCTGTTCTGGAATATGCTTAAAGTAGCACATGTCTTCAGCTGTTTGTGCGTAAAGCCTCTGTGACACCATGCTCTATATTCTCTGTATCAGGTTGGTACCTCCAGGTTCCGTGCTGAGGCTATGGGGAACGAGAATAGCGCCCCACCTGCTGCAGGAGCATGGCCCGATCTGCAGCACAAGAAGCGAAATGCCACTGCCGAGCTGGGCAGGGACCGCCCAGGGGTAATTTTTTTAACCAACTTACCATGATGTAGTCTGAATCTGATACTCCCTCAGATCCAAATTAATTGACTCAACTATCTGTAGATACGGATGTATCTAGATGTGTTTTAGCTCTAGATACTACTGCCTCCATCCCAAAGCTTTGGGCTTATATTATTTTTAGAAAGTCAAACTATACCATGTTTGACTAAGCTTTTACCAAAAATCAGTAACATGCAAAATACAAAATTAATATCATTAAATAGATAATAAAATATATTTTCCTACGGTATCTACACAGTATTATATTTGTTGATAGAATGTTCTAAAATTTTGGTCAAACTTTGCTTGTTTTGATTTCTCAAAAATAAATAAGGCTTAAGCTTTTGGATGGTGGTAGTACATTCATATCTAGACAAAGCTGAGTTAACTAGTTTTTTTGTCTGTCCATAGCTAGTGTTCACGCTGCAAAAGGCTAAGAGCATCCACTATATGCATCAGTCTATCTCATACAGTAATTCAATATCACTGCTGAGGTCTGCCTTTTGTTTTGCTATTCATATGCAGACTGAAACTTTAGGGCCTTTACTCAAAAGGAAGATCAAAACTGCGGCTGATCAGGCTGCCAGTATGTTGATGCCGCCCCCATCTTCTAAATGCCTCTACAAGCACAAGGCCACGCACCAGCTGGGTGGTGATCTTTTAATGAATATGGTATATTTTCTTAATCCACAAAACATGCCTTGATTTTTCTCTGTTTATTGTCGGTTTTTTCTATGCTTGCCAAAAGTTTACAACAACAACAACAACAACCAAGCCTTTCAGTCCCAAACAAGTTGGGGTAGGCTAGAGTTGAAACCCATAAGATCTCGAAGCCAAAAGTTTAGAAACACCAAATTCGTTTGCTTACAATCATCATACAGTAATGTTCATCTACTCCAGTTCCCCTAACCCAACATAAAATGATGTTAATTTCGATTTTTAGATTAAAAGAGCACCATTAGGCGCTGTTAATTACGACTTTGAGATTAAAATGTCATTTGCAATTGTTAATTACAATTTTGAGACAATTGGTTAGTTTAACCTCGATCTCTTCTGCTCTCCATTTTTCCCAACCGAACAAAAATGTAACCATTCCATTCCTCTGAAATGGAACCATTCCATTCCATTCCACGCTGTTTCAGAACCGAACACACCCTTGCATTGTTGTGAACTGTTGTCCATACACGGCCATACCCTTCCACTTACATCTAGCACTATATGCATCAGTCTGTCTCAGAGTCATTCAATATCACTGCTGAGATCTGTTCCCATTCTTATGCAGGCTGAAACTGCTGCGCCTTTACTCAAGTGGATGCAAAATGGGGCTAATGAGGCTGCTGTGAGGACGATGGTGCCGGCACCATCTTCCGAAAACCTCTACAAGCACGAGGCCATGGGCCAGCTGGGTGGTGACCTTTTAATGAATCTGGTATATTTTCTTAATCCACATACATGATTTCATTATTATCTGTTTAATTACTGTTGGCTTTGTCTAATGCTTACCAAAAGTTCAGAAACACTGCGTTTGCTTACAATCATCATACACTAATTTTTCACTTTTCAGTCTGTCTCATCCAGTATATAAACTGTTGATTTCCATTGGCTTCTTTTGTAATCATTTGCATTGTTGTCAACTGTTCTCTATGCACAACCCTATTCTTCCACTTACACCCCGCACTATTTGCATCAGTCTATCTCATAGATTTATTAAATATCAATGATGAGTTCTGTTGCTATTCATATGCAGGATGAAACTTCTGTTCCTCTACTCAAATGGATAAAAAATGATCCTGATGAGGCTGCTGTGAAGACGATGGTGCTGCCACCATCTTCTGAAAACCTCCTCAAGCACAAGGCCACGGGCCAGCTGGGTGGTACCCTTTTCAGTAAGCAGGTATATTTTCTTAATCCTCATACATGATTTGATTTTTGTCTGTTTATTGCCGGCTTTGTCTAATGCTTACCAATAGTTCAGAAACACACACACCTATTCTTCCACTTACATCCAGCACTATATGCATCAGTGTCTCATAGATTCATTTTATATATCACTGCTGATGTCTGTTGCTCTTCAATTTTTATATGCAGACTGAAACTGCTAAGCCTTCATTGGTCAAAAGGATTGCAACTGCTGCTGATGAGGCATCTGCAGAGGCTGCCACCAAGTTACTGTCAGCCCCACCTTCTGGATGCTTATATAAGCTCAAGTCCAAGGATCAGCCGGGCCGTAACCATCCAAGGGTTCGGGTATATTTTCTTAAGCCACATATACATGCCATGATTTATGTCTGATATTATCACCGGCTCTGTCTAATGCTTTTTGGAATTCGGAAACACCAAATTAGCATGCTTATATTCATCATACACTAATTTTTCACTGTTCAGTTTGTAACATAGTGTTATGCACTTGCTTGTCAACATTTGCATTGCTCTGAACTATGCACTTTACACAACCTAATTCTTCCACTTACGTTCAGCGCTACGCACCAGTAGTACCTCCCATGTTTCCTTCACCATCCCGATGCCGAGCTTGCGGGAATATGGCGGGCCCATGTACATACCCCGCATATAACACCTCCTATGGCTCTATCTACCTTTCTAGTAGCTCCTTCACAGAGTTACAGGTATGTATTCTCAGTGGTTTAGCATGAATTGGCATATAGTAAAGTCTTGTTTTTAGTCTTCCTGCTTCTTACATTTGTATCAATTTTCACATGCAGACTGTACCTTGTGAACTTCGTCCAATGATTAACCAGATGTGTCCGCATGAAGGATCTTTCACTATGCATGGCAATGGCAAATTGATGAACACCTACACGGTCTATGAGGTGTATGTCTACAAGACGCAGGCCATCACATATTTGTATGGACATGATTGGAGAAAGTTTGCTTTTGACTACGGTCTGAAGAAGGGCGACGAGCTGAGGATCAGAAACTCAAACGGGCAGATATACGTAACTGCTTACAGAGTTGGAGACACTTCCAAATATATAATATGTAACTTTTTTCTACTCATATCTTTTGATAACTGCATTCTGAGCAGTTGTTCTAAACCATTCCCTCTGTTCTAGCTTGCTGGGTTTAACATGATCAAAGCTGCAGATCCCCTGACGGAACAGGAGCGGATGTCACAAAGGGCAACCACACCAGCACCGGCACCGGCTTCCCACTCTCCTGCATCAGCACCGGTTCCTGTACCAGCTCCGTTTACTGCATCTACCCAGCAGTCCCCTACATCAGCATTGGTTCCTGTAGAGGCCCCATATACTACACATGCCCAGCAGGCTCCTGCATCAGCACTGGTTCCTCTAGCTGCACCGTTTACTGCACCTGCCCAACAGTCTCCTGCATCAGCACCGGTTCCTCTAGAGGCACCGTTTACTGCACCTGCCCAGCAGTCTCCTGCATCAGCACCAGCTCGTGTACCAGCCCAGGCTCATGCACCTGCCCCAGCCAGATCACCGAGGTCTCAGCTCATTGCTGTGGCCACCCGTGTGGTGACCAGGACGCATCTGAAGGCTATGTTCGTGAGTATATGACAGCATAACTGCTCTTATCTTGATGTCTTCTCTGCTCAAAGTCTCACATGGTTCAGTGCATTGGTGCCATTGACTAATTTTTGGTGGTATCTCTTGCTTTGAATCAGAAATTGCCTAAAAGTATCTCCAAGGATCTCAATGCTGGCCGAAGGGGCAAGATATCCCTCGTCATGGAGAGTGAAGGTCTCACCGTGGAGGGACGGTACTCTGTCAGTCCCACAGATGGCCGCTTGGCTGTTACTTCCAGGTGGAAAAAGTTCATTGACGGTGCCAAACTTCGCATTGGATCAAAGTTGAAGGTCAAGATCTTTCGATGCCGCTGTGACATGCTGGTCATAAAGTTCGCGGTTGTCTAGTTCTGTTGTCCCATGAGCCCTTAGCAAATGCATTTGTAGTTATACTTATATAAGGTTATCTTATCTGAACTGCTAATTAATTGTATGGGTGGTAAAACTCTGGCAAGCTTTTGCTCTTAGCAAGTATGTATGTATGATCAGCTATTATGATAACTAATGTTTGTGTTCATCTTAATTTGCATTTCCCTTTTAGAAAAAAACTTAATTTCTATTTTGGCTGACCTGTTAGAGAACTATCAGATTGAACCCACAACATGATTCATATAGATTCATTACACCGAGCCACATGTCTTGACCTTGCGATACACTACTTCCATTAATTAGTGCAAGAAGGCTTACCTGAGCTGCCTGAACCATGGCAGATTCGAATCCACCTTATCTATCTAGAAATACAACCTTTGCAGAAAGAGGATTTGCAGTATGGGGAGGCTGACATTGGGGACCCATGAGCCAGCAGCGTCGTCAACGTTTTAAAGGTGGCAGGAGATCGAAAGAAAAAATAAGCCAAAAATCAGTTGGTAAACAAATTCAAGAAAAGAAACATTTACCTTTCTGAGAGTATGACATGCGGGACCCATGAGGCAGCAGCATCCTCAACTATTTCAAGGCGGCAGGGGATCAAAATAAAAAAGGAAATAGCCAGAAATTAATTAGGGTAAAAAATAAATCCATCAAAGGAAACTTTTATTGTTCATAGAGGATGACATGTGGGACCGACTTGCCAGCTGCGTCGTCATCGTTTCAAAGGGGGCAGGGGATCAAAAGAAAAAGACAAATAGCCAGAAATTAGGGGAAAAAAATAAATCCAACAAAGAAAACTTTTATTGTTCATAGAGGATGACATGCGGGACCCATGAGCCAGCAGCTTCCTCAACGTTTCAAAGTCGGCATGAGATTGAAAGAAAAAGTCAAGTGACATAATATCAGGAGCCAAAAATAATCCAAGAAAAGAAACTTTATTGTACATAGAGGATGACATGCGGGTCCCATTTTGTAGCAGCGGTCTCAACGCTTCCAAGGCGGCACAGGACCGAAAGAAAAATGAAGTAGCCAGAAATCAGGGTGTGAAAAAAATCCAAGAAAAGAAAGATTTTAATTGGGCTGTATCTGGACATCTGGGCCTTCGAACTATACTGCTGGGCCTTTTGACTCGTACAATTTCAGCCCACTCCAAAACAGGAAAGGTCGGATTTTTCTCAAAAAAAAAACAGGAAAGTCCTATGCTTCGCAAAAACAAAAAACAAGGAGATTCAACATATAAGTTTGTTTATGTAGATATAAAGATTTAATTTATCCGTTTGCAATAGCTCAGAGCGAAATACAACGTTTATTGTCTGCAAAATAAAATATCACATGTTTCTTGTACGGGGAGGCTGACATCGGGGACCCATGAGCCAGCGGAGTCAACGTTTCAAAGGCGGCAGGGATCGAAAATAAAAAAAGCCAAAAATCAGTTGGTAAAAAAATACAAGAAAAGAAAACATTTATCATTCTGAGAGGATGACATGCGGGACCCATGAGGCAGCAGCATCCTCAACGTTTCAAAGTCGGCATGAGATCGAAAGAAAAAGGCAAGTGACATAATATCAGAGCCAAAAATAATCCAAGAAAAGAAACTTTATTGTACATAGAGGATGACATGCGGGTCCCATTTTGTAGCAGCGGTCTCAACGTTTCCAAGGCGGCACAGGACCAAAAGAAAAATGAGGCAGCAGCATTCTCAACAATTCCAAGGCGGCAGGGGATCAAAAGAAAAATAAAGGAAATAGCCAGAAATTAATTAGGGTCAAAAATAAATCCACCAAAGGAAACTTTTATTGTTCATAGAGGATGACATGTGGGACCGACCGCCAACAGCGTCCTCATCGTTTCAACGGGGGCAGGATCAAAAGAAAAAGGCAAATAGCCAGAAATTAGGGGTAAAAATAACTCCAAGAAAGGAAACTTTTATTGTTCGTAGAGGATGACATGCGGGACCCATGAGCCAGCAGCTTACTCAACGTTTCAAAGGCGGCATGAGATCGAAAGAAAAAGGCAAGTGACCAAATATCAGGAGCCAAAAATAATCCAAGATTTATTGTACATAGAGGATGACATGTGGGTCCCATTTTGCAGCAGCGGTCTCAATGTTTGTAATGCGGCTTGAGATCAAAAGAAAAAGAAAGTAGCTAGTAATTAGGGGGTGAAAAAATCCAAGAAAAGAAAGTTGATGGACATAGAGGATGACATGCGGGTCCCTTGAGCCAACAGTTTCCAAGGGGGCAGAGGATCAAAAGAAAAAGGCAAGCCAAAAATCAGAGGGTGAAAAAAATCCAACAAAGGAAACTTTTGTAGCACATAGAGGATGACATGCGGGTCCCATGAGCCAGCAGGTTCCTCAACGTTTCAAACGTGGCATGAGATCGAAAGAAAAAGGCAAGTGCCCAAATATGAGGAGCCAAAATAATTCAAGAAAAGAAAGTTTTATAGTACATAGAGGATGACATGCGGGTCCCATTTAGCAGCAGCGGTATCACCGTTTGAGAGGCAGCAGGGGATCGAAAGAAAAAGTCAAGTGACCAAATATGAGGTGCCAAAAAAATCCAAGAAAAGAAAGTTTTATAGTACATAGAGGATGACATGCGGGTCCCATTTAGCAGCAGCGGTATCACCGTTTGAGAGGCAGCAGGATCGAAAGAAAAGTCAAGTGACCAAATATGAGGTGCCAAAAAAATCCAAGAAAAGAAAGTTTTATAGTACATAGAGGATGACATGCGGGTCCCATTTAGCAGCAGCGGTATCACTGTTTGAGAGGCAGCAGGTGATCGAAAGAAAAAGTCAAGTGACGAAATATGAGGTGCCAAAAAAATCCAAGAAAAGAAAGTTTTATAGTACATAGAGGATGACATGCGGGTCCCATTTAGCAGCAGCGGTATCACCGTTTGAGAGGCGGCAGGGATCGAAAGAAAAAGGTAAGTGACCAAATATGAGGTGCCAAAAATAATTCAAGAAAAGAAAGTTTTATAGTACATAGAGGATGACATGCGGGTCCCAGTAGCAGCAGCGGTATCACCGTTTGAGAGGCGGCAGGGGATCGAAAGAAAAAGGCAAGTGACCAAATTTGAGGTGCCAAAAATAATCCAGAAAAGAAAGTTTTATAGTACATTGAGGATGACATGCGGGTCCTAGCAGCAGCGGTATCACCGTTTGAGAGGCGGCAGGGGATCGAAAGAAAAAGGCAAGTGACCAAATTTGAGGTGCCAAAAATAATCCAGGAAAAGAAAGTTTTATAGTACATTGAGGATGACATGCGGGTCCCAGTTAGCAGCGGTATCACCGTTTGAGAGGCGGCAGGGGATCGAAAGAAAAGGTAAGTGACCAAATATGAGGTGCCAAAAATAATTCAAGAAAAGAAAGTTTTATAGTACATAGAGGATGACATGCGGGTCCCAGAGCAGCAGCGTATCACCGTTTGAGAGGCGGGGGATCGAAAGAAAAAGGCAAGTGACCAAATTTGAGGTGCCAAAAAAACTCCAAGAAAAGAAAGTTGATTGCACATAGAGGATGACATGCGGGTCCCATTTAGCAGCAGCGGTCTCAACGTTTCCAAGGCGGCAAGGGATCAAAAGAAAAAGGAAGTAGCCAGAAATCAGGGGGTCAAAAAATCCAAGAATAGAAAGAATTTTGGTTCATAGAGGATGACATGCGGGACCCATGATCCTGCATCGTAAACGGCTCGATCGGAGAACGTTGAACGAGATGGCGCGATGTAGAAAAAAACAATGCCAGAGAGGCTGCCATCTGGGCCCTACATCCCTCGGCGGTGCGGATTTGCGTTGACTCGGCCGGCGAACCCGAGATTTCGAGATGCACCACGTCCCGGGCCACCATACGCCACGTTTTGGCCGCTTTCGTCGGGCTAGGTGGCCTCAAAAACGAGAAAAAAAAAGTTTTGACATGCACCACGGAGGGACCAAAATCGTCGGCCATGGTACACCAGCAACCACGGCGCGACTTCAACTTCGTCGGCCATGGCAACTTTTCTTGTAGTGACAGATCTTCCTGCGAAGGACTTGGAGAAGCTGATTCGAAGAATCTCCAAGCTTAACAAGAAGGACACCATTCCATCTTCTTGCAAAGTTAAGCCATTTTGTAGCACCAATCCTCTTCCCAAGGTAATTGTTCTTCCTGGCTATTATACTTGTCTTCCCGAATTTTTTGTCGATCACTTTCGATACTGTATTGATAACTGCTTTGTCGATTGTCCTTATTTTTCACAGGGCCACCTTGTTATCTTCTCTTCCTCCCCTTCCCGAGGGTGGGGAAGTCGAAGAACGGGATGTTGTCACCGACGACAACCAGGGTACTTCTCGCCCGAAAGTGGAGTCGCGGGTTCCCAAAAATCCGCGGCTTCTCTTGAAAAAGAGAATGAAACAGAGGCTACCTCGTCGACACGCTCGTCTCTCCCCGCTGCTTCTCCAAAAGGCAAGAGGAAAAGGGATGAAACTGTTGACTCTGGCGCCTCCAAAGCCGATGCTTCCCGTGCCGAAAAGACTGCACCTGATGCCGGGAAGAAAGCTTTGGATCTTTACGAAGCTGCTCTTATCAGCTCGTAAGTTTTTAATGCACTATATTTGTCCCTTCTCGATACTTTTCCAAATTGCTTTCTTATCTTGTCGCTGTATTTGTTGTAGTGGCGATGAAGAGGAAGATGCACCTATTGACGCGACTGCTCGAACGAGCACGTCCCGTACTTTGGTTGTTTCGGAAGCTCATCCTGATGGCGATGAAACTTCGCCTCCTCAACAAAACCTGGAGCATCCAACTCCAGCTGTGAGCCCCCAGGCTCCTTCCCCGAAGAGAGCCAGGGTGGAATCAACCAAGGAACCAACCATACTAGCTGGTTGTTCCTCGACTCCTTTGATGGAAGAGGTAAGTTGTTTTCTTTTGTCCTGTATTGATTTTACTGCTTTGAATTTCCCTCTCTTTTTCTTCTTGATGTCGAGTTTTTCTTCTTCCTATATTGATCCTTTTTGCATGGTGATTTCTTCAGCCTTTCATGAAAGAGCTCATCCGCTTCGGTACCCAATTTATCGGGTACCGCGAGTATGCCGCCAAACTTGAAGGTACCCTCTTTTTTCCTTGTTTGTCTTTCTTTGTCGAGTATATTCTGTCACTTTTTTGTGCTGCAGTACTTTACTTGTCTGTCTTATGATGACAGAAAAACTTGCGGAAGCCAACAAACGCGCTGACGCTCTTGCTGCTGAGTTAGAGCAAAGCGAAACAGCTCGCATGAAAGCTGAAGCAGATGCTGCTGCCGTCGAAGATCTTCAGAAAAGACTCGACGATGCAAAAAATGCTCTGAGCGAAAATGTAGCTCAACATTCTGCTCGCGAAGAAGAAATCCTTAGTCGGCTGGAGTCGCAGAGTCGATTTGTTAGTAAGTATCCAGACCTTCATTGCTTCTTTGAGTCGTCCTTGTTCCCCTTTTTTGCTTGACCAACTCTCTTTTATTTTATTCAGGGAGAACTGATGCGCGTAGATGTACACATCCGTTGGGAACCCCAAGAGGAAGGTGTGATGCGCACAGCAGCAAGTTTTCCCTCAGAAAGAAACCAAGGTTATCGAACCAGTAGGAGCCAAGAAGCACGTGAAGGTTGTTGGTGGAGGAATGTAGGGTGTGTTTGGTAGGCTGGGTCAACCCAGAGATTCCCATCTCAGCAGAGAATTTTAGAGAAATATATGTTTGTTAGCCCGGTCATCTCATCTCAGCTATGCCCACCTCATACAAAAAGAGCTCTCAGCCTAGCCCGGTTGAGAAGCTCAAATCGAGCTTCACAACTCGGCCTGGGCGAGCTCATCCCGCAAACTCGCCCCACTCGCCCGACTCAGACGCCCCCCAGACCCTCACCCGGTCAAACTCCACCCCCTCATTCTCTCCTTTCCCTTTTCTTTTCTCCCGTGAGTCCCGTCGCCTCCCTCGCAGCCTGCGCGAGCTGACGCCGGGGAGCTCCACATCGGCCGCCCAGCAGCACGCCGGCACGCTCCTGCATCGCCAGGTCCGACGAGGCACTGCCAGGGCCGACCACCGCCGCCAGGGCCTCCTTGCGTCGCCCCACACCCGACGACGGCGCGCCAGGCCGACCACCGCTGCCAAAATCGCCGCTTTGCCGCCACGACGTCGGAGCCGGCCACCGCCCCACGGCCGTCGGCCCTTCATCCTCCCGCGCCGGACAGAGGCAGCAGGCCCCGCTGCCGACGCCCCTAGCCCCTGCGCGGAGAACCTTAGAACTTTCTGTCACTGTCCCAGATTAAACGGAGGCATGAACCCACTATCGAGCATAATTACTCCCTCTTGGAGTTACAAGTATCAACTTGGCCAGAGCCTCTACTAGCAACGGAGAGCATGCAAGAACATAAACAACACATATATGATAGATTGATAATCAACTTGACATAGTATTCTAGATTCATCGGATCCCACCAAACACAACATGTAACATTACAAATAGATGATCTTGATCATGTTAGGCAGCTCACAAGATCTAAACAATGATAGCACAAGCGGAGAAGACAACCATCTAGCTACTGCTATGGACCCATAGTCCAAGGATGAACTACTCACGCATCAATCCGGAGGTGGGCATGATGATGTAGAGCCCCTCCGGTGATGATTCCCTCTCCGGCAGGGTGCCGGAGGCGATCTCCTGAATCCCCCGAGATGGGACGGCGGCGGCGGCCTCTCAGAATGTTTTCCGTATCGTGGCTCTCGGTGGGGTTTCGATGAAGGCTATTTGTAGGCGGAAGGGTAGGTCGGGGGAAGCGAGGGCCTGACCACAGGCCGGCGCGCCAGGGCCTGGGCCGCGCCGCCCTGTTGTCTGGCCGCCTCGTGGCCCCACTTCCTTTCCCCCTCGGTCTTCTGGAAGCTTCGTGCAAAAATAGGACCCTGGGCGTTGATTTCGTCCAATTCCGAGAATATTTCCTTACTAGGATTTCTGAAACCAAAACAGCAGAAAACAACAACTAGCACTTCGACATCTTGTTAATAGGTTAGTGCCGGAAAATGTATAATAATGTTGTAAAGTATGTATAAAACATTCAAGTATTGTCATAAAAGTAGCATGGAACATAAGAAATTATAGATACGTTTGCGACGTATCAAGAACCAATCAAGAGTATGAGCTGGAGAGTCCTGAGGATGACCAACTCCTCGACGCTCTTTCTCTTCTTGAAATCCATGGCGATGAGGCCCGCGACGGCCTTTCTGAAGCTAAGATTGGCTTGTCGCGGCTTTTCCCATATTTTTTCAAGAAGAAGGAGGAACCCGCAACTTTTGTTGCTCTCGCCAAGTGCTTCACTTCCCAAGAAGACCTTGGACTCCAACTTCGCCAAGAGGGATTAAAAGTTGGTGTCGAAGGTATGATTGCCTTGATTGCTGAGAGCCAACAACACGTCGACTGGTCGAGGGTTGGCAACATGGAGGAGATCGAGACGAAGAAGTGGCAGTCGCTAATTAAAGCGGCGAAGCCCAATTCGAAGAAAATCCTTGCCACCCTTGGATATAAGCCAGCTCCTGCTCCGAGTTCTTCAAAGCCGGAGGTCAAGTAGACCACCTTGCTTTTTCTTTTAGTTTTTTCTATCTTTTGGCACTGTCGCCGTAGTGTTCTTGGCGGTGGTTGCTTCAGTAGTTGTCTAGAGGTCCTTCTTTTGTAATAGACATGTACATACTTTGAGAATGAATGGAAATCTATCTTTGCTTAATGATTGATGTCGAAATTTTTGTTTTCAGTTGATTTTTGACAACTATACTGCAACTCCTGGTCCTTCCGAAGTTTTTCCTTCATCCCGTTTGAAGAAAACGCCTGTCGCTGTCGAATTTACTGAAGATTCTTCGAGTAAAAATTCAGCACAAGATTTGGAAGAACTTCGCCAACAGCTCCAATCCACGAAGAGGCAGTCACTTATGCTCATGGAACAATCTCGAAAATCCTCCGAGAGGGAAAAGGTTGCGCTCCAACAGGCTCAAGATGCTATAGCTGAAAAGGATACCGCGATTGCTGAGGCTGCTGCAGCTTCTTCTCGAGAGAATTTTATGCTTCAGCTGCTGACGGATGCTAGCTTGGATATGGCAGGTGTGCTTCATTAACTTTGTCATGCTTTCTTTTTTTTTTTTCTTGTCTCCTCTTTTCCTGCTGAGTCTTTCAAAAATAGGTTCCTTCTTGGACACTGCTACCGAAGATGAGCGTGTTGAGGCTCGATCCAATGCGCTTCTCAGACTTGCGCGGGATCATGGTTCAAATTTTTGGGGCACGCCTGAGCGGACTCGCCAAATCGTCAGGTTTCAGGATCGCGCGCTTCAGGTTCGCGAATTTCTCGACTTTTGCACAAGGACCTTGTCTCTGGTCTATGGCACCATGTTTCCTCGTAATAAAATGCCAGAGACTCTTCCTGCTTTGATGGATAAATTTCGGGATGCTCCTCGAATCCATGGCTTTGTGCGGGCCCAATTAGCTGCTGGTGCAAGGTTTGCTATGATTATGATAAAGATCTGCTACCCGAAGTTAGACGTTGGTCAGGTTGTTCCAAAGTGCCTGGCCAAGATGGCGAAGAGGAGAAAGAACTTCAGCACATATGACGACGTTGTGACCCCTGTTGCCGAAGATATGATGGATGAACTTCTTCGGATGGATGCCGAATTCTTCGTGAAGGGCAGCTATGCTGAACATAGCACTCGCGCTATAAATAATGAACGGTTGACGATAGATAATATACTGGGCAACCCTTGAAGATTTGTTGCCCCAAGAATTGTATCTTGTGTGTTGTAGACATAATCTATATTGTAAAGTCACTAGATTTTTGTTTTTCAATGTCAAGCCCCCGGGCGTTTTGATGGCGATGTTTTCTTTTTATAATGCGAGGTTGTCCCAAGGCAAGATAAATTATATTGAGTGTACTATTTTTGCGGGCGCGAGCCCCCGAGCTTTATGTTGATCACTATTTGGCGACACCTTTTTATTTTGGCGAGGTACTTTATACCAAGGCGAGATATTTTGCAAGTTGTATTTGTCGACATTGTGTATATATATATTGTATCTTCGGGGTAGAAAAGATATATAATTCCACTATCTTTATTATATTGCAGCACCGCGAGCCCGCCTCATTAAAAACCTTTCTCGGCCCCACTCGGTGCCCCGAAAAAGGAAAAGAGTGCGTCTGAAAACTCGTGGGCGTTTCAGTACATTGTATGTTTACAAAGAAGACTATATTTCGGCTTCTAAGCGTAAAAACGCCTGAGCTGCGCCACGTTCCAAGGATTTGGCTCACCAATCTCTGTCTTCTTGTCCTTGATTCTGTATGCTCCTCCTTCAATTACCTCTGTGACGATGTAAGGTCCAAGCCACGGTGACTCGAGTTTTTCATGGCTTTTTTGATTGAGTCGCAAAACCAAGTCTCCAACTTGAAAAGATCTTGGTCGCAATCGTCGACTGTGGTAGTTTTTCAGGTCCTGTTGGTATTTTGCGACTCGTGACAGTACTTCATCTCGAGCCTCATCAAGTGCGTCGACATCATCCTCCAAAGCTCTTCTCGAAGTTTCTTCATCATATTCTGTAACTCTTGGGGAATCATGCTCTATTTCTATCGGCAGATCTTCAGCTCCATGGACCGGAAGAACGGCGTCTCCTGCGTTGTCGTATTTGGTGTTGTTCGGATACTCCATAACACACTTGGCAGCTCCTCTGGCCAAGTATGTCGAGCTTTTTCCAATGGACCTAACAGGTGTTTCTTGATACCGTTGCGGATCATACCATTGGCTTTCTCGACTTGACCGTTGGTCTGTGGATGTGCGACAGACGCAAAACTCAATTTAATGCCCACTTCTGCGCAGTACGCTTTGAACTCCTTGGATGTGAAATTACTGCCATTGTCTGTGATGATGCTATGAGGGACCCCAAATCGAAAAACAATGCTCTTCACGAACTTGATTGCCGACGCGCCGTCCGGTGAATTTATCGGCTTTGCTTCTATCCACTTGGTAAATTTGTCGACAACAACGAGCATATACTCATATCCTCCTGGCGAAGCTTTGTGTAATTTTCCCACCATATCGAGACCCCATTGAGCAAAGGGCCAAGACAATGGGATTGGCATCAATTCTGCTGCCGGAGAGTGAGGTTTTGCGGCAAATCTCTGGCACGCGTCGCAAGTTCGCACTATTTCCTTTGCGTCCTCAATTGCTGTTAACCAATAAAATCCTGCTCTAAAAACCTTGGCCGCAATAGCTCGACTGCTTGCATGATGCCCGCATATTCCTTCGTGTACATCTTTCAGGATTATCCTCCCTTCTTCGGGTGTGACGCATCTCTGGAGCACACCTGAAATACTTCGCTTGTACAACTCCCCTTTGACCACAGTAAAGGCTTTAGAACGTCTAATTATTCGCCTTGCTTCAACTGGATCGTCGGGTATTGTTTTCCTTAAAATGTAGGATATATATGCCTGCATCCATGGAGTTTGCACCATCATGACTAGCTCATGGTCCTCGTCTTCTTCCAGTGATTCTTTTGTAACACCCGAGGGTTTTTCATCCTTCTCCTTCTTCTTGGGTTTCATTGGCTTTGTTGATCTCTCGCTTATTTCTTCCCAAAACACGCCTGGAGGAATCGCGAGACATTGCGACCCGATATTTGCGAGAACATCGGCTTCATCATTGCTCAATCTGCTGATGTGATTTACCTCGCATCCATCAAACAGCTTTTCTAGCTCATTATACATCTCCTTGTATGCCATCATACTCTCGTTGACTGCATCACATTGATTCATAACCTGTTGTGCCACCAATTGTGAGTCACCGAAGATTTTCAATCGGGTTGCACCGCAAGCTTTCGCCATCTTCATCTCGTGTATGAGAGCTTCATATTCTGCTTCATTGTTAGACGCGTTTGGGAACGTCATCCGTAGGACATACTTCAGTTTGTCGCCTTCAGGTGATATCAGTATCACGCCTGCTCCAGCGCCTTCTAACCTTTTGGACCCATCAAAGTTCATAGTCCATGTTCTCGATAAATCTGGAGGCCCTATATTTTGTAGCTCCATCCACTCTGCGATAAAATCTAGTAAAATTTGCGACTTTATTGCTTTTCTTTTTTCATACGTGATGTCCCGAGGGGAAAGCTCTATTCCCCAAAGGGAGACACGACCCGTAGCTTCTGGGTTGTTTAATATATTTGACAGAGGAGCCTCATTGACCACTATTATCGGGTGCGCCGAAAAATAGTGTCGCAATTTTCTTGCCGTTGTAAACACTCCATACGCCGGTACTGCGGGTACCGCTGTTTTGAAGGCGACAGTACTTCGATGAAATATACTGGCCTGTGTACTCCATGGAGCTTTCCTTCTTCCTCTCTTTCGACTACCAGAGCCGTGCTGACCACGAGGTGTGGCTGCGATGTATAGCAGGAGGGGTTCCTTCTCTTTAGGCGCCACCAAGATTGGTGGTGTCGAAATTGTGCGCTTAAGATTTTCGAAAGCTCTATCTGCTTCCTCGTTCCACTGAAATTTATCTCCTTGTTTGATCAATGCATAGAACGGCAGTGCTTTTTCTCCTAGCTTAAAGCTGCGACTCGCCCCGTCAGCTGTTGTATTTCTTTCAACTTCGTCGGCTTCCTCATTGTTACGATGGCCTGGATTTTCTCTAGATTGGCCTCGATCCCTCTTGCTGATACCAAGAATCCAAGAAGTTCTCCCGCCGGCACACCAAAGGAGCACTTCGTCGGGTTTAACTTAAGGCAAAACTTATCGAGGTTGTCAAAGGTTTCTTTCAAATCTTCGATTAGCGTTGTCCCCTTTTTTGATGTTATGATGACATCGTCAATATATACTTGTACATTTTTACCAATCTGTGTTGCAAGGCACTTCTGCATCATCCGCTGATATGTTGCTCCCGCGTTTTTCAGACCAAAGGGCATTGTTCTATAGCAGAATACGCCGTAAGGTGTTATGAACGCTGTCTTGGCTTCATCATCTTCTTTCAATCTGATTTGGTTGTAACCAGAGTACGCGTCCAAGAAGGAAAGACGTTCACATCCTGCCATGGAGTCGATGATTTGATCGATCCTTGGGAGGGGAAAGTGATCCTTGGGACAGTGTTTATTGAGACACGTAAAGTCGACACACATGCGAAGGACTTTCGTGTTTTTCTTCGGCACCATCACTGGGTTAGCTACCCACGTGGCTTCTGTAGATATCTCTTTAATAAAACTAGCATCTTTGAGTCGATCTATTTCTGATAGCATAGCTTTGCGGTTTGGTTCCGAAAAACGCCGCAAAGGTTGTTTGATTGGTCTCGCAATAGGATCCAAGTTTAGGTGGTGCTCGGCAAGTTCCCTGGGTACTCCTGGCATGTCAGCTGGACACCATGCGAAGATTTTCCAGTGCTCATGGAGGAACTCGACGAGCGCGCTTTCCTATGCGAGGTCCATATTTGTTGCGATGGACGTCGTTTTCTTCGGGTCCGTCGGGTGGATTTGCACCTCTTTTGAATCCTTAGCAGCATTAAAAGTTGGTTCCCTGAGTGGCCTCCCTGTGTCTGGCAACACGTCATAATCAGTGAGCCTTGGCGCCATATATTCTGCTTGCATCCCGAAAGTTTCTGACAGTCGATGAAAATCTTTGTCGCACTTATCAGCCAGCGCGAAACTTCCCTTGATTGTGATTGGTCCCTTAGGTCCAGGCAATCCACAATAAGTACGTGTAATGAGGTACCGCCATAAACCTGGCATATGCTGGTCGTCCCAACAAAGCATGATATTGCGACGGGAAATCCACGACTTCGAACTCTAGGTTCTCTATCTTGTAGTTTTCTCGGGTCCCAAACTGAACGTCGAGATTGATCTTGCCCAACGGATAACTTGGCTTCTCTGGCGTGATCCCATGGAAACGTGTATCAGTTGGTTTTAGATTTGCCAGGGATATGTTCATCTTCCTCAATGTATCTGCATACATAAGGTTTAAGCTGCTGCCACCATCTATAAAAACTCTCGATACATCAAAACCAGCGATTACTGCGGGTAAGATAAGTGCAGATTGCCCTGGTCGAGGAACTTGATGCGGATGATCCGCAATTGTGAAGCCAATGTCTTGTCCCGACCAATTTAGGTACTCGACTGTTGGTGGAGGCATCTTCTCTGCCATGAACACTTGCCGCGAGATTACTTTCTGCGCCCTGTTAGATGGCCTAGCTTTCTGAATCATTGAGACCGCACCATTGGAGTTGGGGTCAACATATGGAGGTGGATGTGGTGCTGCCGCTATCCTGAGCTGGTGCCGATTTTCATCCGTAATTGCGGGAGGAGGTGGGAGGTGGATCTCACTCCTTGGCCCCTGGGGGTTTCTGTTCATCGCTTGGGCATTGGCGATCCCTGCGGCTCGCAACATTGCTTGGAAATTGCGACAATCTTTCTGGAGATGACCTGACTGCCTCTTTCCATTATTGTCGAGATAGAAGTGCATCTGACATGGCCCGTTCATCATTTCTTCGGGAGACACATAAGGTCTCTGAAACCTTGGTCCACTATTTTGCCTGTTACCACGGAAATCACCTCTATTGTCGCCTTGTTGCTCATTACTCCTTTGGTAGTCATCTCGACTATTCCCTCCAGAGTTTCCTCGGAAACCAGCCGATATGTGGCCAGGAGCATCATTATTGTAAACTGGCGAGAAAATCGCCTTCTATTTTGAAAATTTCGACCACGGTCCTCTTCTGGCGACCTATGTCGCTTGTTGTATATCGCATCTTCTCCATCTGCCCACTTATTTGCTATCTCCATCAATGCTAATATTGTCTTAGGGTTGGTTCTTCCTAAGTCTTCGACGAAATCTCCCCGTCGAATTCCTGCCACGAACGCGTCTATTGCTCTCTCGTCAGATATATCCTCTGCCGAGTTTTTAATAATGTTCCACCTCTGTATATATTTTCTCATTGATTCGTCGTGTTTCTGCCTGCACGCCCTCAGCTCTTCCAATGACGCGGGTTTCTTGCAGGTGGATCGGAAGTTCCTCACGAAGATATCCTCGAAACTATCCCAGTCGATGGAACCTGGGGAAGTTTCTTTATCCAAGATCGCGCACCACTCAAGTGTACTTGGATGCTTTGCATGGCTGTTGCTCTGGTTCCGCCTATCAATTTCACCATCTCGAGGTAATCAACGAGCCAATCCTCGGGATCCTGTAGGCCGTCGAATTTCTTGAAATTTTCGGGTAACTTAAACCCTTTTGGGACTCGAGTTTTTCGAACTCGTCTCGTAAAGCACGGTAACCCGCACATATCCTCATCGGCGACTTCTGGTGACTGCCGATGTTCTCTTCTTTCTTGTCGCGCTCTATCCACCCTTGCTTGTGCCGTCGTATCCCTTGCTCCGCTTGTCCTTGGTGGATCTTCCACTTCTGTCGTGGGTCGTGGACTATTTTTCCTTGGAGTTCCTTCGGGAGGTGTAGCTGCGAACGTTGTTCCCATGACTCCAACTCTAGCCATTGCCATATTAAACAATGGTTCTCTCGGGTCCCCAGGGGGTGGTCTGGACGCGAGGATATAAGCTTGCGTTGC
Organism: Lolium multiflorum; assembly: GCA_030979885.1. Lineage (NCBI taxonomy): Eukaryota > Viridiplantae > Streptophyta > Magnoliopsida > Poales > Poaceae > Lolium > Lolium multiflorum. Next base: position 247,077,897 of record CM061747.1, read on the forward strand.
CATGTATCCAGCTTCTGGTGTTTTCGGGATGATATTTCCCCTTGTATCAATTGTCATGAAGGACATGTCGAGATTTTGAATTATATTTCCTCTCTCTGCTTCAGGTATATTTTGCAGCCGAGATCTTGCTCTCCTCCGAGCTTCTCTGTGACTATCTCCCGAAGTTCCTGATTGTCGACTGAGCTCTGCTCGACGCCTGCTTGACGCGGAGGCTGCCTCTTTTCTTCTATTCAGGGATGCTGTCTGTTTTTCCAGCTCCCTACTCACACGAGCAAGTCTATATTGATAGGCTTGTAATTCTTCTGCAGTAGCGGTTGTGGTCATTGGTTCTGACCCGTCCATGGCTCTTGCGGCCCTATCCCACGCTTCTTGCGGGAGTTGAACTCTTTCGCGAGGTGAAGACCCGACATATTTAGTGCCTAGGCCTCTTCTGAGATCAGCGGGATCGACGTATGGGTTTCCCAAATCATCGAAAGCCTCGACGTCTCTGGTTCTGCTCGGCTTGCCTCCTCGATTGCATAGACTTGATGATTTTTGAGTATTGGTTTTTGTCGGGATTGGTGACACCATCATAAAGATTGGTGAAGACCTTTCCGATGGCAGCAGATTTGTCGATGAAGTTGAAGCTGTCGACGCTGTCGGAGTCGCTGCTTATAACGGAGTCCGCAGACGACTCGAAGGATGTGTCGCTGAAGATCTTGGCGAGCTTTCCGCTTGCCTTGGTGTCGACGAAGCGTGGCGACGAAAACTCTTCATCGCTCGATGAAAAGTCAGAATCGATCGCTGAAAATTCCGACGAGATCGGAACTTCGAGACGATAGGATCCTTCCTTGTTGACGCCAAATCGGAAATCTCCGAACGTCATGACGATGGGCTCCTCCAGATACACACATGCATCCAAACGGGAGGGCGGGTGAGGAATAAAATCGACTAGATCAGTTTTTTCCCGTTTACCTCGATCCATTGCATTGCTTGCTACCGACGAAGTCGACGATTCTGGACGTGCCATCGAGATCAGCTCCTTGCAACCTCTAATTCCCACAGACGGCGCCAATTGACAAAGGATTAATTTGTCAATGCCTACAGATTGTAGACTAGGGTTTTGCTGGAAGTAGAGGGCAAGTAGATCTCGAGGGTTTCAGCCGAAAGTACTCGCTGATTGTAAAAACTAGGTTCCGTTGACAATAGATTCGATCCTTTCTTTGTCCCTCGACTCCCCCTTATATAGGAGGTGGAGCCGAGGGTTTTCGTAATACACAAGTTACAGAGTCCGAGAGGGTTTCATACCCGTCCCGTAAGATTACAAGTTTCTATATTTCCTAATACAATCTATCTTTCCTTAATACTAATTGGGCTTCCGAATCTTTACATCCTTCGAGTCCTGGGCCTTCAATAAACCCCGGGTACTACTTTCGGCAGGCCCATTGGGGATGCCTATGTCACTTAGTAACACATCACCACTCAGCTCTTTACGACTCTACTGACATAGCTCATGAGCAAAACCTTGTTGCTACTTCTGTCAATCTTCACTAAGGAAACTTGTTGCAAATATTAACTTGGCCCTTTGGGTTTATGTTAAGTAACTTTTTATATCTTCTACCTCCTCCATTCCAATGATTAACACGTTTGTATTTTACCTTTGACCAAAAGTTAATATTTGTATAAAAAATATATAATATAAAATTGATACCGTTGGAAAGTATTTTTTAAATACGGTTGTAACGATATTAGTTATGTATTACCTCGGTTCCGAAATATAGGCCTTTTAGAAAGCTAGTTTAGCTCCCTAAAAAGTCTTATATTTTAGAACAAAGATAATACAATATAATCAAGATATTGTTGTTCAATTTGTTGGATCAAACTTCACAAATGTGTGTGCACCGAACGGAGGTAGCAAAATTAGGGTATGCATTTTCTTAGTTTAGAAAAAACTTGTCACCCAACATATATATTCTCCCTTTATAGTCCATAAATGTATATCAAAAATTTATCTAAATTTGGAGGTATCTACAAATTAAAGAGTGTGAAAATACATATAAATTTAGATAAACTCGCGACATCTTTATAGAAAAGAAAAATCAAATTTACTTAAATGAGGAAAGAAGCACCCGCTTACTTATATGTCCACTCGCGACATCTCGTATGTAGCACAAATGAGGAGAAGTTATTTATTTGTTATGTGATCAATGTTGAGAGTGTCCACTAGTGAAAGTATGATCCCTAGGCCTTGTTTCCAATACTGCAAACACCGCTTACTTACTGTTCTACTGCATGTTTACTCGCTGCCATATTTATTTCAGATTGTTATTACCACTCATATTCATCTATACCACATGTGTTTTACTATCTCTTCGCCGAACTAGTGTGCCTATATATCTGACAAGTGTATTAGGTGTGTTGGGGACACAAGAGACTTCTTGTATCTTAATTGCAGGGTTGCTTGAGAGGACTATATTTGACCTCTACCTCCCTGAGTTCGATAAACCTTGGGTGATTCACTTAAGGGAAACTTGCTGCTGTTCTCAAACCTCTGCTCTTGGAGGCCCAACACTGTCTACAAGAATAGAAGCACCCGTAGACATCAGCACACATCTAGGGGAGTGCCTCTCTCTTTTTGGCAACATGTTGTTTCATACGAGTGTTTTATTGCAAATCCGTATGTTGTCATCAAACACCAAAAAGGGGGAGATTGAAAGAACATCTCTTCACCATTATGGTTTTGTGTGTCTGATGACAACATGTGTGATACTCTAATGCATTTAAGTGGTGCCATGTTATCTATATTATTTACATGTTGAGAAGAAAGAAAAAGGAAGAATCATTTGTTGAAAAGAAAGAAGGGAAGAAATTGCATTTGCACAGGCCGGATATTCTTCCGGCCCCCAAAAAACGGGTAAGGACAAGGGGCCGGAAATTTCAGATGGATTCCAGAAATTTCAGTGGAGGCCAGAAATTCCGGGGGAGGGGGGGCATATTCCGGCCCTTACTTTGCCCAGAATTTCCGCCTCTGTTTCTTCACCAACGGCTCAATTTCAAGGGGGTATAAATACCCCCCTTCTTCCCCAAGCTGAGGTTGCTCGACTTGTTCATGTTCTTCACCTTTATCTGAGCCACCAAAATCATTTGATCTCCTCCCTCAACCACCCAAAGTTCTTGATCTATGGAGAGTCGAAGGAGAAGACCCCGATCTACATCTTCACCGAAGCGTTTTACATTTCCCCCTCATTTGCTTGAGGGCACCATTGCTAGTGTTTCCTTTGAAACCCTAGTTGTTGTTACTTGATTTGATCTTGTTGTTTGTTGTGTTGTAACAACTATTGAGAGCCTCCAATACAGTTGTGGATGTCTGCCCCAAGAATCTTGCAAAGGCCCGGCTTCCGCCTCGAGGAAATCCCTTAGTGGACAAGTGAGCTATGCGTTTGTGGTGTTGTTCACCGGAGAATAGGGTGAGGCCTTTGTGGCGTTGGTTAGGCCTTCATGGCAACCACACCGCTCCAACGTAGACGTAGTTCCCCTTAAAAGGAAGGAACTACGGGAATCAACCCTTGAGTCTCCGTGTGATCCACTCTCACTTACCTCTATCCTTTATTGCATTACTATATCTTGCTTAGTGATATCTTTCTTAGTTGTGTATCTTGTCATCTAGGTAAATTCAAATAGTTGCATATCTAGAGAATTTATCTTTGTATCAAGCCTTAATTAAAAAACAACTAAAAATAGGGTAGCACCTATTCACCCCCTTGTAGGTGCGGCATACGATCCTTTCACGACCACCGCTTCCCCAACACCCAACCGCCTGGCCCGAAGTTGTTGATCGGATTGCCGCGACGGACAACGATGATGAGATGTTGGTGTAGTTGTTCATGGAGTAGGAGAACACTGTCGCAGTCCGGCGGCAGCTGATTCTGATGAGTCTCCTCTGTGTTCACCAGCCATTGATGGTCGTGCCTCCACATGGCAGTTCAAGGCCAGGCAAGAGGAGAAACATCGACTGACATCGTCAAGCCGATGTCATGCTGCTTGAGTGTGACTACTTCGCCGATGATGCTACTCATACGCCAAAGGATTTTTGGTGCCAGTTTAGGATGAACAAGGATCTATTCATGAAGATTTTCTTCAGCGCCAGGGAGTACGACGACTACTTCATGAGAAAGCAAGATTGCATAGGTTAGTGGGGCTTCTCCTCAATCCATAAATGCACTGCTGCAATGCGCTATCTTGCATACGGAGCTCCTCAAGATACAACCAATGACTACCTGCGCATGGTGGAGTCGACACGTTCACAGACTGTCTACAGGTTTTGCCGAGCCGTCATAGCGGTGTTTGGCGGGGATTATTTGAGAGCACCAAGGGCAGATGATACAGCTCGAATCCTAGAACAAAAATGCAGCCCGAGGGTTTCCTAGGATGCTCAAGCATCGACTGTATGTATTAGGGTTGGAAGAATTTCCCTTTTGATTGGCAAGGTATCTACAAGGGGCATACCGGTGAGTGCAGTGTCATTCTTGATGCGGTGGCACACTATGACCACTAGATTTGACATGCTTTCTTTAGCATGGCAGGAACAAACAATGATATCAACGTGTTGCAGCGCTCTCTCGTGTTTTCCATGCTACCTGAGAGAGAAACTCCTGCCGTGAACTTTGAGGTAAATGACCACGCATACAACAAGGGGTACTATCTAGTGAGAGATTAGAATTTTTGTTTACAACCCAACCATTCAGTTTAAATCCCCATGATGCAAATTTGGGTTTTTATCATTTTTTAAAATAGTCTTAGGTGCTTCCCTACCACTTTTTTATATACAAAGAGTAGACATTTTTTTGTGAATATCTTGGCCCTTTCGATTTATTTACTCAAAAAAGTGGTTTTATATTAATGAAGAAACAAATTTTTGGTTACAATATTTCCAAGCCGCTCTCGACGCGCATGACGGGACCGCACTTAGTAACACACCACCACTCAGCTCTCTACGACTATACTGACATAGCTCATGAGCAACCTTGTTGCTATTTCTGTCGGTCTTCACTAAGGAAACTTGTTGCAAATATTAACTTGGCCCTTTTGGTTTATGTTATGTAATTTTTTATACCTTCTATCTCCTCCATTCCAACAAATAAGGCGTTTGTATTTTACCTTTGACCAAAAGTTAATATTTGTATAAAAAATATATAATATAAAATTGATACCGTTGGAAAGTATTTTTTAAATACGGTTGTAACGATATTAGTTATGTATTACCTCGGTTCCGAAATATAAGCCTTTTAGAAAGCTAGTTTAGCTCCCTAAAAAGTCTTATATTTTAGAACAAAGATAATACAATATAATCAAGATATTGTTGTTCAATTTGTTGGATCAAACTTCACAAATGTGTGTGCACCGAACGGAGGTAGCAAAATTAGGGTATGCATTTTCTTAGTTTAGAAAAAACTTGTCACCCAACATATATATTCTCCCTTTATAGTCCATAAATGTATATCAAAAATTTATCTAAATTTGGAGGTATCTACAAATTAAAGAGTGTGAAAATACATATAAATTTAGATAAACTCGCGACATCTTTATAGAAAAGAAAAATCAAATTTACTTAAATGAGGAAAGAAGCACCCGCTTACTTATATGTCCACTCGCGACATCTCGTATATGTAGCACAAATGAGGAGAAGTTATTTATTTGTTATGTGATCAATGTTGAGAGTGTCCACTAGTGAAAGTATGATCCCTAGGCCTTGTTTCCAATACTGCAAACACCGCTTACTTACTGTTCTACTACATGTTTACTCGCTGCCATATTTATTTCAGATTGTTATTACCACTCATATTCATCTATACCACATGTGTTTTACTATCTCTTCGCCGAACTAGTGTGCCTATATATCTGACAAGTGTATTAGGTGTGTTGGGGACACAAGAGACTTCTTGTATCTTAATTGCAGGGTTGCTTGAGAGGACTATATTTGACCTCTACCTCCCTGAGTTCGATAAACCTTGGGTGATTCACTTAAGGGAAACTTGCTGCTGTTCTACAAACCTCTGCTCTTGGAGGCCCAACACTGTCTACAAGAATAGAAGCACCCGTAGACATCAGCACACATCTAGAGGAGTGCCTCTCTCTTTTTGGCAACATGTTGTTTCATACGAGTGTTTTATTGCAAATCCGTATGTTGTCATCAAACACCAAAAAGGGGGAGATTGAAAGAACATCTCTTCACCATTATGGTTTTGTGTGTCTGATGACAACATGTGTGATACTCTAATGCATTTAAGTGGTGCCATGTTATCTATATTATTTACATGTTGAGAAGAAAGAAAAAGGAAGAATCATTTGTTGAAAAGAAAGAAGGGAAGAAATTGCATTTGCACAGGCCGGATATTCTTCCGGCCCCCAAAAAACGGCTAAGGACAAGGGGCCGGAGCCGATGCCCCCCCCCCCCCCCCCCGCGGAAATTTCAGTGGAGGCCAGAAATTCCGGGGGAGGGGGGGCATATTCCGGCCCTTACTTTGCACAGAATTTCCGCCTCTGTTTCTTCACCAACGGCTCAATTTCAAGGGGGTATAAATACCCCCCTTCTTCCCCAAGCTGAGGTTGCTCGACTTGTTCATGTTCTTCACCTTTATCTGAGCCACCAAAATCATTTGATCTCCTCCCTCAACCACCCAAAGTTCTTGATCTATGGAGAGTCGAAGGAGAAGACCCCGATCTACATCTTCACCGAAGCGTTTTACATTTCCCCCTCATTTGCTTGAGGGCACCATTGCTAGTGTTTCCTTTGAAACCCTAGTTGTTGTTACTTGATTTGATCTTGTTGTTTGTTGTGTTGTAACAACTATTGAGAGCCTCCAATACAGTTGTGGATGTCTGCCCCAAGAATCTTGCAAAGGCCCGGCTTCCGCCTCGAGGAAATCCCTTAGTGGACAAGTGAGCTATGCGTTTGTGGTGTTGTTCACCGGAGAATAGGGTGAGGCCTTTGTGGCGTTGGTTAGGCCTTCATGGCAACCACACCGCTCCAACGTAGACGTAGTTCCCCTTAAAAGGAAGGAACTACGGGAATCAACCCTTGAGTCTCCGTGTGATCCACTCTCACTTACCTCTATCCTTTATTGCATTACTATATCTTGCTTAGTGATATCTTTCTTAGTTGTGTATCTTGTCATCTAGGTAAATTCAAATAGTTGCATATCTAGAGAATTTATCTTTGTATCAAGCCTTAATTAAAAAACAACTAAAAATAGGGTAGCACCTATTCACCCCCTTGTAGGTGCGGCATACGATCCTTTCACGACCACCGCTTCCCCAACACCCAACCGCCTGGCCCGAAGTTGTTGATCGGATTGCCGCGACGGACAACGATGATGAGATGTTGGTGTAGTTGTTCATGGAGTAGGAGAACACTGTCGCAGTCCGGCGGCAGCTGATTCTGATGAGTCTCCTCTGTGTTCACCAGCCATTGATGGTCGTGCCTCCACATGGCAGTTCAAGGCCAGGCAAGAGGAGAAACATCGACTGACATCGTCAAGCCGATGTCATGCTGCTTGAGTGTGACTACTTCGCCGATGATGCTACTCATACGCCAAAGGATTTTTGGTGCCAGTTTAGGATGAACAAGGATCTATTCATGAAGATTTTCTTCAGCGCCAGGGAGTACGACGACTACTTCATGAGAAAGCAAGATTGCATAGGTTAGTGGGGCTTCTCCTCAATCCATAAATGCACTGCTGCAATGCGCTATCTTGCATACGGAGCTCCTCAAGATACAACCAATGACTACCTGCGCATGGTGGAGTCGACACGTTCACAGACTGTCTACAGGTTTTGCCGAGCCGTCATAGCGGTGTTTGGCGGGGATTATTTGAGAGCACCAAGGGCAGATGATACAGCTCGAATCCTAGAACAAAAATGCAGCCCGAGGGTTTCCTAGGATGCTCAGAAGCATCGACTGTATGTATTAGGGTTGGAAGAATTTCCCTTTTGATTGGCAAGGTATCTACAAGGGGCATACCGGTGAGTGCAGTGTCATTCTTGATGCGGTGGCACACTATGACCACTAGATTTGACATGCTCTCTTTAGCATGGCAGGAACAAACAATGATATCAACGTGTTGCAGCGCTCTCTCGTGTTTTCCATGCTACCTGAGAGAGAAACTCCTGCCGTGAACTTTGAGGTAAATGACCACGCATACAACAAGGGGTACTATCTAGTGAGAGATTAGAATTTTTGTTTACAACCCAACCATTCAGTTTAAATCCCCATGATGCAAATTTGGGTTTTTATCATTTTTTAAAATAGTCTTAGGTGCTTCCCTACCACTTTTTTTATATACAAAGAGTAGACATTTTTTGTGAATATCTTGGCCCTTTCGATTTATTTACTCACTCAAAAAAGTGGTTTTATATTAATGAAGAAACAAATTTTTGGTTACAATATTTCCAAGCCGCTCTCGACGCGCATGACGGGACCGCACTTAGTAACACACCACCACTCAGCTCTCTACGACTATACTGACATGGCTCGTGAGCAACCTTGTTGCTATTTCTGTCGGTCTTCACTAAGGAAACTTGTTGCAAATATTAACTTGGCCCTTTTGGTTTATGTTAAGTAATTTTTTATACCTTCTATCTCCTCCATTCCAACAAATAAGGCGTTTGTATTTTACCTTTGACCAAAAGTTAATATTTGTATAAAAATATATAATATAAAATTGATACCGTTGGAAAGTATTTTTTAAATACGGTTGTAACGATATTAGTTATGTATTACCTCGGTTCCGAAATATAAGCCTTTTAGAAAGCTAGTTTAGCTCCCTAAAAAGTCTTATATTTTAGAACAAAGATAATACAATATAATCAAGATATTGTTGTTCAATTTGTTGGATCAAACTTCACAAATGTGTGTGCACCGAACGGAGGTAGCAAAACTAGGGTATGCATTTTCTTAGTTTAGAAAAAACTTGTCACCCAACATATATATTCTCCCTTTATAGTCCATAAATGTATATAAAAAATTTATCTAAATTTGGAGGTATCTACAAATTAAAGAGTGTGAAAATACATATAAATTTAGATAAACTCGCGACATCTTTATAGAAAAGAAAAATCAAATTTGATGAAATTAATAACTTAAATTTCACTTTCTTTGCAAATCGACACGATTACTCCCTTCATGCTTTGCCTTTCTCTCAGTTTTGGACTCTTTGCTCCTGGCCATTCCACGTGTCAGAATTCTTCACCAGTCAACGGGTTGCCGCACGCGGGACCTACCTCGTGGCCCACATGTTAGTACGAGAATGCCCTCCCACGCACGAAGAAATCGCAAAAATTCTCACGTGCTTTTCCCGCGCCGAACTTGGCACGCCGCACCATAAATACGAGCTCAAGCCAACACAATCCGATCATCATCCGAGACACCAACAGAAGGAAAGAAACATATCGGAAGCAAGCAGGATTTGTCAATGGCGCACGGCGCGGCGACGATCAGCGGGCGGCGGGAGCTGACGCGGCTCCGCACGCTGGGGCAGGGCGCGTCTGGCGCCGTGGTGTCGCTCTTCGCGGCTGACGGCGGTGGCGAGGACGGCCAATCGCTGGTCGCGGTGAAGTCGGCGAGCGCCGCCTCCGCGCAGGCCCAGCTGCGGCGGGAGGAGGGCATCCTCGCCTCGCTCTGCTCGCCCTACGTGCTCCCCTGCCTCGGCTCCCGAGCCATAGCGGGCGGCGGCGAGTACCAGCTCTTCCTCGAGTTCGCGCCCGGCGGCTCGCTCGCCGACGAGGTGGAGCGGAACGGGGGCAGCCTCGAGGAGGGCGCCGTCCGGGCCTACGCGGCGGACGTGGCCAGGGGCCTCGCGTACCTCCAGGGCGAGTCCATGGTGCACGGCGACGTCAAGGGCCGGAACGTGGTGATCGTGGCCGACGGCCGGGCCAAGCTCGCGGACTTCGGGTGCGCGAGGAGCGTGGGCTCGGCCGGACCGATCGGGGGCACACCGGCGTTCATGGCGCCGGAGGTGGCGCGCGGTGAGGACCAGGGCCCTGCCGCCGACGTGTGGGCGCTGGGGTGCACCGTCATCGAGATAGCCACCGGCCGTGCCCCATGGAGCGGCGTGGCGGACGTGATCGCCGCGTTGCATCTGATCGGGTACACGGACGCCGTGCCAGAGGTGCCCAAGCACCTGTCGGCAGAGGCCAAAGATTTCTTGGACAAGTGCCTCAGGCGGCGCGCCGGCGATCGGTGGACGGCGGCAGAACTGCTGGAGCACCCGTTCCTGGCGTTGGCCGGCTGCGGCTGCGACGTCGAGGTTAAGTGGGTTTCTCCGAAGAGTACATTAGACGCCGCAATGTGGGAGGTAGACTCCGAGGATGAGGAGGAGGACAATGTGCCGGAGGATTGCACGACCGAGAGGATGAAGGCGCTGGCGGGATCATACTCGGTCCTGCCGGACTGGGAGTCGGACGACGGCTGGATGAATGTATTGAGCTGCCAATCTGGACTTCCCAGATGAATGTTGTTGGGATGGTGAAGGATTAGAAGCAGAGATAGAAGCTCTAGTCATTGGTGCTGCCGTGCCGGTGGCCGCGGCGCCGTCGGAATAGACGGCGTTCAGTTACGACACAGCTTTTTTACTAGACTAGAGGCAGAAATGGGTGCCGACTGCCGATGCTTTTGATGCCGGCGCGCGTGTCGCCGACGAGCTCGCGGTGGACAATGTAGGAGCAGCCCATAATGAAGTTTCAGTGAATCAGCAGCAGTCAGATGTATAGTTGGTTCCACTAATGAATCGATTGTAGGTGGTGTTGATAATTGTGATGATGAAGCAATAGTAAACTCAGATTTCATCTATCTCTGCTGTTCCTCCTCGTTCCTTTTGCGCGATTACACGCCCTCGGGGTCTCAGCTTGGAAAACCACAAACTGCAATTACATACAAACATGTCGTCTCCAAAATCACATGAATTTGACACGTACGGCCTCGTGCAGATAGTGATAAGCTTAACTGTTTCAGCAAACTGTTGGAGCGAAACGTGCTGGTGGATCGGAACACGCATGAAAACGACCACGGCGGTAGCTTTTCGATCGATCGACAACTCACAAACCCAACTCAATGTCTCAACCACAATCCATCTAGCGTGTGCACACGTTCCTCAAGCTCCAAGCAATGGCAGAAGAATGTGGCGACCTCTCGGAATTGCTGACAGAGAGGCACAGGTGTATGTGCGTGCGCTCTGCAACTTTCCCGTCAACGAAACAGCTCAGTTCTGGCAAGCGATACAGTCTGCTAGGAGCAGCTGCCTCACGTTAACGTTGTTAGGGAAGCACCTGGGACGTACTGGGACATCCATGATCCATTGGAGGATGAAGTTATCCATGACGCTCGTCAAACTACCGGGATAAACTCAGCCCAAGACTCACCAGATACTAGTATTAATTATCGATCTGATCTGGGAATTATCAGCGGAAATCCAGGTTTGGGTAGACGGTTCAGCTGCATCCTGGCATGATGTGGGCGCCTAACGAACTGTCTTAATCAGTACTGTAACATATATTGCGTGGCAACGGCGGCGTAACGGAGCCAGGTTAGGCCTCCTTTCCGCAGATGGGATCGTATCCATGGAACGAACGCCGAGGTCAGCCTGCCTTGCCTTGGCGCTGCACGAACCCTCATGATTTCGCTCGGCGAGCACACGTCCAACATACTCGTTTTGATTAGGATTGCTAGGGCTGTTGTTGTCAAGCTCGTGTTTGACAGACTGGCTGAAGAATGCTAATCCATCAGCAGGTCGTTTTGAGTGATGCTATATGAGTACAAGTATAGTATGTTCTATTTTTGTGTTCAGAAAGTGGTCTCGGGCCAGTTGGGTCGGCTCAACCTTTTTTTTTTTTTGGTACAATCAGCCTCCGTGTCACCTTCCTCTGGCGACACGGGGAAACCCTAGCCGCCGGCCGCCTGTAGCCACCTCCCCTGCCCGCCCTCGCTGGCTGGCGCATGGCCGGTATAAGAACCCCAGGCCATCAATGCTCGCACTGGTTCCGGCGCCTTCCACAACAATGTCGACGCAGGACCCCAAGCGTCGGGTATTGATGGCCAAGTATTGTGCATGCCATAGGTCAGCCTTTTGCCGCATGCGCTCAAATCTTGTCGGCCCACACACGCTACGGTTCGGACAGTGCCCGCGCAAAAGCCCAGACGGCATCACAACGGCGTCATTAATGTCCATGGCTACTGCGCCGTCGGTCAGCCTTCTGCTAGAGTGGGAAGGGCCGGTCCAGACACGTTCAAAGTATCCAAATTTAGGCGTGAAGCATGCGCTCGGCTGGTCCTCCCTGTCATAGTGGGAACTGGCGGAGGTAAGCAGCCGGTAGAAGCGCACGACGTTGGGAAGGGCCACATGTATGTGGCCACTACAGTGGCGCACCATAGTTTGGTGCGGTACTAGTTTATTGGTGCAACCTAGCTAACCCTAGCCACATTTAGAAGTGGCACACCGTGGTATGGGGTGCACCACGGGTAAGGGCATAGTAGTGGCCCACCATTTTTTGTTGCATCACGGGTGACAAGGGGTAACCTTATCAATGCCCATAATGATGGACTTGGGTTTAGAGGAAGGAGAATTCAAAGACCGGTCAGGCAAACTAGGCAGTTGCCGAAAGTAGGATCAAGGGCGAAAATTGCCGAGATTGTATTATCAGAAAAGTAGGGTTGCAGGTGTATCGCGGGTTGTGAATCTAGTTCCCCTTCGGTGGCTCCCCTAGCTCTTATATAGTGGGATAGGTCTCAAAGTTCACCTCGATATTGATTACATTGTATATGTCGGTTCATCCGATATGGGCCCCAACTTTCCTATTTTACATAATAACTGGGCTTCGCCTTCATGCAGTTTTCTTCATGGGCTTTCGCCTATTCCATCTTGGACTTCGTACCGGAGATGGTAATGTTGAGTATCCGATATGTCATACCCATGTCAATGGGTATTTAGGGCGACAGAGGTAAATGATCCATCTATAACTCTATTCTAGTAGTGTATAGTTTATACTCCCTACAATTCAAAATAATGATCTCAAAATAGATTGTCTGCGCACTATAACATGTCTGTATACATTCAGTTTTTTTGCAATTATTTTGAACCAGAGGAAATATTGTTGTTGGACCCAGTTTATATTATAAACTGAATCAGTCTTCTATCTAATCGGATGATAGATAGGACGATATTTACCTTAAAACACTATTGTTCATGAAAAGATATTCTTACATATCATATATATGAAATATTCTTCTAATCAAACGGTTGTTGCTACATTCGGTTCTTGTTAATTCAGTGAGGCCGCCGTAGCCTGATAGCCCCAGATGTCCACCGATGCAGTGCGGCCACCGCCGGTGTTGTCCTTGCACTATCGCGCGCCATAACTGTCCCCAATCCCTACACAGGCCGTCGTTGCGCGTTCCCGTCGGAGCCCAGACCATTGTGGCTGCAACTACTCCTCGGCCGCCGCGCCGCCCACCACTGCCGACTATTTCCCCACGAACGGTCGCGGCGGCGACCAGCCGCCCACCACCGCCGACTATTTCCCCACGAACGGTTGCCGCCGCGACCAGCCGCCAACTATTTCCCCACGCACGGCCGCCGCCGCGACCAGACACCCACCACCGCCGACTATTTCCCCACGCACGGCCGCCGTCGCGACCAACCGCCCACCACTGCTGACTATTTCCCCACTCACGATTGCCGCCGCTTCTCCTCCTCTGATTGTCCACCGCGCATCAACGGCCGTGACGGTCAGCCCGCTGCCGCAGCTTCCCCTCTTGCGGCCGCTCCTTCTCCTCTCGTTGGCCGCTACAGCTGCTCCTACACCACCGGCGAATTCGTTGCCGGCGAACTCAAATTGGGCACGGTGGTATCTCTATGGATTTGGTACAGAGAGATGTGCGCCAATGTTACAGATGTTATCGCATAATGTTGGATACATTAGACTAATATGTTGATGCATTGTAGAGAAATATTGTATAATAATGTCGCATTTTAAAAACGGTTACATACACAAAGAAAAAATGATACATTAGAATTTTGTTGTACCGTTGGCAAAAAATTGTACCAATATTTCACCATAAAATAAAAAATGTTGGAGATAGATGTCACATACTATGAAATTATTTTGTTACATATGAATTGTTTTTAACCGCAATCGGACGCGCGGAATTTGCTCACTTAAATTGATCCGACGGTCCGAAAAGAAGGATGAGTGACTATTTTACAGCGGTTGATACCTAGCTCGGGTTAGAATATATATTAGATTTAGATGTGCGCCTTGGCGCACGATCCCGTAAAATTCATCATGATTTACATTTTGTATAACGACAACAAAAAAAGCAGGTATGATAATAATACGCTTCGTAAGTTTTACAAAAGAAAGTAGATAGGGTCAAAATAGGATAAAGCAAACAAAATGATGAGCAGCATAAAGCTCTTGGTGATGGCCTTCTTAATCTATCAATAGTTACAACATAAAGTATTGTGATGATGGGCACAGATTATATAATAGGTGTAGAGATCAGCTGAAAAAGGGGAAACACGATTGTGAGAAGCGTCAACACACGGTTGAAAGAACATTTCCTGCCCTTTTGGGTTTTGTGTGTTTGATGTCAACACTAGGTACATATTTATGTGTGTTGATGTAGACAGGTACATGTTTTCAATAAACATATTCGATCGGTGATATGGTATGGGAATTCTGAAGCTCTGAAGGCTTTTTTGGTTCTGGCGGAAGTTCCGGCCCTTGCAGGCGGAAGTTCCGCCCTGGCACTTCCTGCAGTAGCTCCTCAGCGTTATTCTGTTTGCAGTTTTTTATCTCTGGCCGGAAGTTCCGGTGAAGCTGGCCGGAAGTTCCGCGGAACTTCCGCCCAACTTCCAGACAAGTTCCGAAAGTCAGCGATTGTGGCTCAAGAACATCCAAGATGGTTTTCGGCTATTTCGGAACTTGGCCGAACTTGGCGGCCCGAAGTTCCGCCCTAGTTCCTCCCCATCTTTTCGACAGGTTGCCTGACGAAGATTTTTCCCGCGGAAGTTCCGGCTCTCTTGGCCGGTACTTCACGAACTTCCATTACGTGAAATGGTCCAAACGGTCAGATCTGAGAGCTCCAATCATATAAATAGCTCTCTTCTCCAAAGGGACAAGTTGCTCAATCATTGCACAAGAAATCTGCCAAGCTTCACCACCATTAGAGCCACCTCAAGAAACACAAGATTTGCAAGATCTCCTTCCTCCCCCAACCAAAGCTCTTGATCTTTGGGGATTCGAAGGAGAAGCCACCGATCTACATCCTCACCGAAGCGTTTTTCATTTCCCCCTCATTTGTTTGAGGGATCTCATGCTAGTGTTCCTATTTGGTTCCCTAGTTGATTTGTGTTGATGTGTTGTTGTTGATTGTTGTATTGTTACAGATTTGGGAGCCTCCAATTCAGTTGTGGATGTGTGCCCCAAGAACCTTGTAAAGGCCCGGTTTCCGCCTCGAGGAAATCCCTTAGTGGAAGTGGGCTAGGCCTTCGTGGCGTTGCTCACAGGAGATCTGAGTGAAGCCTTCGTGGCTGTTGGTTTGGCTTGCGTAGCAACCACACTCCTCCAAACGTAGACGTACCTTCTTGCAAAGGAAGGGAACTACGGGAATCATCTCCGTGTCAACGCGTGCTACACTCTCGGTTACCTCTATTCCTTTCTCTCTCCTATATATTGCGTAGCTATATCTTGCTTAGTTGATAACCTTGTCATATAGGTAAATTCACTTAGTTGCATATCTAGAGAATTTACCTTTGTGTCAAGCCTAAATTGAAAAAGAACTAAAAATTGGTTAGCACCTATTCACCCTCCCCTCTAGGTGCGGCATACGATCCTTTCAATTGGTATCAGAGCCTCGGCTCTTATTTCGGGCTTAACCGCCTAAGAGTATGCCGGACGATGTGCCTCCGGAAGAGGCCGGTAAGTTGGTCACCATGGAGGACATCAATTCGTTGAGAACCTCCATGGACGCTCAAATGGAAAGCATGAGAAAATTGATTTCCGAGCTTTTGACTCCGGTCCCTCCTAGGGCTCCCGCCATAGAGGTAAAGGACACGGGTGTGTTAGAAGAGGGAGGTGCTTCGGCACTACCCTCCTCTACCAAACCCGTGGAAGGTGATAACTTAAACACTATCAAATCTCCCATTGCATCTCCTAGGGGAACTAGTGGAGGTGAGAGCTACAATCGAGTAGCTCCACCTTTTCTATCTCCCGATATACCGGTTCCCCATCCCCATTTGAACATTCGAGGCGACCCACCTAAGTTTTCCGTTGAGAATTTCGATACTTGGCAATTTGAGTTTCGCTCTCATGTTTGCAGTGCCTCCAATGAACTTTGGAGAATCATCTTGGAAGGCTTCAAGCCCTACAACCCCGACAAGTTGACTAGAAGAGAAGCGGTTGATAGTCAACTCAACAACACCGCCTTGCACATGATTCAAACTAGTGTGGGGACACAAGAGTTGCCTCGTGTTCGGAACTACACCACCGCCAAGGAAGCTTGGGATGGGTTGGCCGCTAGTTGCATTGGAAGTGAGAGCACGAGAAGGAACAAGTATAATGCTCTTCGGAATCAAGCCGAAGGATTCATGAGGCTACCGGATGAAGATCATCAAGTCATGTATGGAAGACTTCTCATCGTTGCCGATGCCTTCCGGCTTAGTGGTGCCACCCACATCAATGACTCTTGGATCAAGGAGAAGTACATTGAATGCATGATGCCGTTTGTTCCCATTGATGTCAAGACCCTTGTTGGGAGAGAATGCTATTCCTCTCTCTCATCTCAAGATGCCGTGCACGAGATGCAAGCCCTCAAGGTGCTCGAGCAAAACTCTCATGACTCTCGCAATCGTGCCATTGGTATGGCAAAAGGGAACAATCTTGCCTTGACGGTCAACTCCGTAGAAGAAGTGCACCCTCAAGAACAATATAGGGCATCTTGGAGTATGTCCTATCCGGAAGATTTGGAATGCCACTACCATGATCACATGGCCTTCCATGCAAAGTCCTTTTGGGTTGATCCCTCCAAGGCCAAGGAAGACAACATCAAGAGAAACCACAAGAGTGGATTCACTAGCTTTGGTCCAAAGACAAGATCATGCTACAATTGTGATGACAAGCGCCACTTCATTGCCGAATGCCCCTATGAGAATAGAGAGCTTCATAATGGAAGGCTCATTCCCAAGGACAAGAGCAAAGAATCAAAGGGCAAATATTCAAAAGCCCCCAACAAGAAATTCTACAACAACAAGACCAAGAAGGGCAAGAGGCCCCCAAGAGTTGTGCTAGTGACTAGGGAAGAATATTCTTCCGATGAAGTTGAAAGCTCTAGTGATGATGAAGGAGAAAGCTCAAAGGAAGTGGCCGCCATTGTCACTACCAACATTCCCTCTTCATCTCTCTTTGAATCCCCCAATGAGAATCCTCATATCAAGAATGCACATTGCTTCATGGCAAAGTCCTCCTTGGACACATCTATTGTGCTATCAACTCAAGAAGAATATTCCTCCGGAGATGATGATGTTGATGATGAAGAAGATGCAACCTCTAATGGATTGGTCGCTCTTGCCTCCCTCTCCACTAACTCTTCATCACCAAGTGAATCCCCCAATGAGATCATTCATGTGGAGGAAGAAAGTTGTCTCATGGCCAAATCCTCCGAGGTATCATCTCCTAGCCCCTCTATGCCTAACATATCAAGTGATCTAGGGGTTGATGATGCTAGTCTAAAAGTGAAACAAGAAATGCTAGAGTTTGATGAATTCATGTTTAACCTACAAGGTATCAACAAAAAGCATGTTTCAAATCTCATGGCTCGTTTAGCTCAACAAAATGATATGCTTGAGAAAAAGGGTCAAATAGAGAGAGAAGACTCTCTTGAAATCCATGCTCTTAAAAATGCTCTTGAGGAAAGTCAAGAAACTATAGCTTCTCTTGAGGAGAGGCTAGAAAATCTTGAAGAGCCTCAAGATGAAATTAACAAGCTCACTAAAGCTAGAGATCATGCTAGGGCTAAGACTAAATTTCTTAAAAAGGAAATGGCCCAATTTGGTGTTGATCATGAGAAACTTGTGAAGGATCTAGATGAACTAGACAAAGCTCACAAAGCTTTGAAGAGTGAATACTCTCTCCTATCCAAGTCAAATGAGCAACTTCAAATTAGGCTTGCTTCATATGATGTGCCTAGTTCCTCTACCCCTTCATGTGATCATGCAAATATTATTGAGGAAAATGCTAGGTTGAAGGATGAACTTGCTAAGGCCTCCTCTCCCCAAAGTAAACTTTCTTTGGATGATCTTTTGAGTAAGCAAAGATCAAACAATGGGAAGGAGGGCCTAGGTTATAATGCCAAGGCAAAGAAGGCAAACAAGCAAAAAGCCAAGCCCGCACAAGAGAAGAAGAAAGCTATCACCAATGGTGAAGCTCCTAAGGGAAACACCATTAATAATGATGATGCGGGAAATGCTAACCCTAACTATGTTCTATTTAAAGATTATTATGGTGATGTTTATGCTAAATATGTTGGCCCATATGATGGTTATGTTTCTTGGTCTATTTGGGTCCCAAAGACCCTTGTTGCTAACAAAAGAGGACCCATTGTGAAATGGGTACCTAAATCCAAGAATTGATCTCATGTAGGACTATGCCGCCGGAGGTTCAAAATGGGTACTTGATAGTGGATGTACAAGTCATATGACCGGCGGCAAGAACCTCGTCAAGGAGTTGAGGCCCAACATAAACAATATCACCGTCTCCTTTGGCGATAATTCTACATCCGAGGTATTGGGTTTTGGCAAGGTTGTGGTTGCACACAACATAACACTTGTGGATGTCATGCTTGTCAAAACCCTTGGTTACAATTTGCTTTCCGTTTCCGCCCTTGGCAAGATGGGTTTCGCCGTCTTTATTGATAATGATATTGTGGTCCTCTTGTGGAGCAAGACTCTAAAAGTCGCTTTCGTTGGGTATCGCGAACATAACTTGTATGTGGTGGACTTTTCGGGGACCACCACTTCAAGTGCGATGTGCCTATTCGGAAAGGCGGATGTGGGTTGGTTGTGGCATCGCCGCTTAGCCCATGTCAACATGAGAACTTTGCAAAGTCTTCACAAGGGGAACCATATTGTGGGACTAATGGAAAATGTTTCTTTTGCCAAAGATCGTGTTTGTAGGGCTTGTGTTGAAGGCAAAATGCATGACTCTCCGCATCCAAGCAAGACTATCATCTCTTCCAAGAGGATCTTGGAGCTCCTTCATGTGGATCTCTTTGGTCCCGTTACTCATGCAAGTCTTGGTGCGAAGAAACATTGCTTGGTGATTGTTGATGATTACTCAAGATACACTTGGGTCTACTTTCTCAAGACGAAAGATGAGACTCAACAAATATTCATTGACTTTGCTACCGAGGTGCAACGTCAACACAACCTCCTCATTATGGCAATAAGAAGTGACAACGGCTCCAAGTTCAAGAACTACACACTCAATGATTTTCTTAGTGATGAGGGGATTCGTCATCAATATTCCGCTGCTTACACCCCTCAACAAAATGGTGTTGCGGAGAGGAAGAACCGGACTCTTATGGATATGGCAAGATCTATGATGGCGGAGTATAAATCCCGCTATAACTTTTGGGCCGAAGCCATCTCCACCGCTTGCCACTCTTCTAACCGGCTCTATCTCCGCAAGGGATTGAACAAGACTCCATATGAAATACTCACCGGCAACAAGCCTAATATCTCATACTTCAAGGTGTTCGGTTGTAAGTGTTTCTACAAAATCAAAGGAGTTCGTTTGTCTAAATTCGCTCCTAAAGCTTTGGAGGGTATATTTGTTGGTTACGGTGCCGAATCTCACACTTATAGAGTCTTTGATATAGCCTCCGGGATTATCATCGAATCTTGTAGTGTGAGGTTCGAAGAAAATGATGGCTCCCAAGTGGGGCAAGTTGATGTATGTGCAGGTGATGAAATACCTCAAGATGCCATAGTAAGAATGGGTGTGGGATTTTTCCGCCCCATTGAGGGACACGGTGTGGCGTCTCGGGAAGAACTATGCTCTACCACGGTGGAGCCCTCATCCTCTCAACATCAACAAACCCCATCTCTTGAAGCTAATGATGCACCAACCCAAGAACAAGAAGAAAACCCTCCCTCTCATGAACAAGATCAAGGACAAGATCAACCAAGAATTCAAGATCAACCATTCGATATTTGCACTTCACCAAACATTGTCCAAGATCAAGCACATGAGGATGAGCATTCTCAAGAAATTGAGGAAGCTCAAATTGAAGGTCAAGACGGGGACCCAAATGATCAAGTTGATCAAGTGACACCTCCAAGGCCTAAAAGAACCAAGGAGGAGATCGAGGCCCGTCGTCTAGCAAGAAGAGATAGGACCCTTGAAATTCGTGGACACACTCATGACAAGGTCCTTGGTGATGTTCGAGCAAAGGTCTCCACAAGAAGGCAATTGGCTAACTTTAGCAATCATCATGCTTATATCTCCGTTGTGGAACCCAAGAAAGTATTTGAAGCTCTTGAAGATTCGGATTGGGTGGAAGCCATGCACGAGGAACTCAACAACTTCAAGCGCAACAAAGTGTGGACCTTAGTAGAGAAGCCAAAGGAGTGCCGCAATGTTATAGGCACTAAATGGATATTCAAGAACAAGCAAGATGAGTTTGGAAATATTGTGAGGAACAAGGCAAGATTGGTGGCTCAAGGTTTCTCTCAAGTTGAAGGAATTGACTTTGGGGAGACCTATGCTCCCGTGGCTCGCCTTGAGTCCATCCGTATCCTTCTTGCTTATGCATCGCATCATAACTTTAAGTTACAACAAATGGATGTTAAAAGTGCATTTCTTAATGGTCCTTTGCATGAAGAGGTTTATGTTAAGAAACCCCCGGGGTTTGAGGATCTCAACTTTCCTAACCATGTCTACAAGCTTGATAAAGCACTTTATGGTCTCAAACAAGCTCCTAGAGCTTGGTACGAGCACCTTAAAGAATTGTTGGTAGACCGTGGGTTTGATGTTGGGCTAATCGATCCCACTCTTTTTACTAAGAGGGTTAATGGGGAGCTTTTCGTTTGCCAATTATATGTTGATGATATTATCTTTGGCTCTACTAACAAATCTTTCAATGATGAATTTTCAAAGCTTATGACCGATAGGTTTGAGATGTCTATGATGGGAGAAATGAAGTTCTTCCTTGGTTTTGAGATCAAGCAATTGAGAGAAGGAACCTTCATCAATCAAGCAAAATATCTCCAAGACATGCTCAAGAGGTTCAAGATGACCGAGTTGAAGGGTGTGGCCACTCCTATGGTTACCAAATGTCATCTTGCACTAGATCCCAATGGTAAAGAGGTGGATCAAAAGGTATATCGCTCCATGATTGGATCCTTGCTTTACCTTTGTGCATCTAGACCGGACATAGTGTTGAGTGTTGGTGTGTGTGCAAGGTATCAAGCTTCTCCTAAAGAGAGTCACATGATGGCTCTCAAAAGAATCTTTCGATATTTGGTTGATACCCCAAGATATGGTATTTGGTACCCCAAAGGCTCAAGTTTTATTCTCAATGGATACACCGATGCGGATTGGGCGGGGGACAAGGATGATAGGAAATCAACTTCCGGGGCTTGCCAATTTCTTGGTAGGTCCTTGGTGTGTTGGTCTTCTAAGAAGCAAAATTGTATATCTCTCTCCACCGCCGAAGCCGAATATGTTGCCGCCGCAAGTGGATGCACTCAATTGTTATGGATGAGGCAAACTTTAAAGGAATACGGTGTCATTTGTGACAAAGTGCCTCTATTATGTGACAATGAAAGTGCTATCAAGATTGCCTATAATCCGGTGCAACATTCAAGAACGAAGCATATTGAGATCCGGAATCATTTTATTAGGGATCATGTTGCCCGTGGTGATATTGAGCTTATCTATGTTCCTACCAAAGATCAACTTGCCGATATATTCACGAAGCCTCTTGATGAAGCAAGGTTCTCTTATTTGAGGAATGAGCTAAATATCATTGATTCAAGGAGTATAGCTTGACCATCTTGCAAACACACCTTTGTCTCAAAACTTTATTTGGTTTAGATGTGGGCATGGAGATAGGGGGAGTGCGGTTTAAAACTATTGAGCTATCCCTCCCCCATAATGCCAACATTAAAAGAAATCATTCTCTTTATATCATATAATGATATGTGAGCTTCAATGATGAGTAGTGGTTTTGGGCCCAAGATATATCTTCGCGGTGCCATGCCATAACACTCATATATGGTGGTCTAGGCCACCACACTCTTCTTTGTGAAGAGTTGGAGTTATATGGATCTTAATTGGTTTTTATTTGACATCTCCTTGTTTTTATGGGAAATCACTCATTTTTGGCCTTCATTTGCATAATTTGCAAAAATGAGTGATCATGTACCATCTCACAGTTTGGCGCATCTGTCCTAAGCCTATCTCATCTAAGCCATATCCTCTTCCCTCTCCGAGTGCATCACATTCTCTGTCAAAATCGGGTTCTGGCCCTGTTGTCCGACCGTCCGCCGTTCCGACCTTCCGGCCGTTCCGACCGGAAGTTCCGGCCTGTTTCTTCCGGCCAGCACCTACCTGCTGTCGCTGTGTCTGTTGGTGGAAAGTTTGGGGGACCGGAAGTTCCGGCTCCAACGAGCGAAACTTCCGCCCTTACGATTTTTTCCATATCTGTCCAGGGACGGGGAGGGAGCAGTTTCTTCCTCACTTCTCCATCCAAGATCTAGTTTCTCTCTCTCCCCGTAAGGCGTCTGCAGCCTCCGGCCGATCTCTCTTCTCCGGCGACCCCCGCCGGATCGGCTCCGTGGATCGGCATCCCCTCCCTCTTCTCCTCCATGGCTCCCCCCGGTTTGTGCCCTCTCCCTCTCTATGTGTGGGTAGACCTCACTAGATGAACTATAGGGCATACTCTAGGCAAAGCTATGGTTGAACTCCTCTAGATGCCTTTCCTTTACTAGATCGTGCATAGGATGTTGTAGTATTGCGGTTAAACAAGCCATTGCCAAAGATCTGGTGAGAAACTGTGCTGTTTTCGAGCAGCCGGAAGTTCCGGCTCAACACGCCGGAACTTCCGCGGAACTTCCGCCGGTTCTCACCGGAACTTCCGGCCTGGCAAATTTTTCTGCTGTTACTCAATATCCTGTGTAGGTTCTAGTTCTTGGCTTCCTTGCTAGTATGCACTCATTTATCATTCCTATCCTGTTGATTCCATCCCAGGTCCTTCCAAGAAGAGGAACAAAGCTCCGGTGGACGAGATTGAGGAAGAATTTGAGCAAACTAGGCCATCCAAGCTCACCGCTCGTCAGCAATCCTCTCAAAGGCAAAAGACACCCGCTGTTCGGGGCAAGAATATCCATGTATCCGTGAAGAACATGCAGTATCTTGAGTACAAGGAGATCCGTGACTTGAACCCTTACCTCACTCCTCGGAACAATCGGGTTACGGATAAGCGCTTCCACAACAAGACTCAAGAGGAGATCTTCTATGAGGTGTATGTGCCATTCAAGAAGGGGGTAGCCCCTCAACATGCTATTGACACCGGCAAGATGGCCGCTTCGAGGTACTTTGCCGAAGCATATGCTATGTGTGGAGAGTTTGGGCTCTATCCCATAATGGAGCTCACCAAGGATTATGATGTGGGGTTGATCCATCAATTCTATGCCACCGTTCACTTTGATTCGGATGAAGCTAAAACTTTCCGGTGGATGTCTCATGAAAGGCTCCTTGAGTCTAACTTGGCAAAGTTCGGAAGTGCCCTTGGATACCCTCGCCTCCCGGGCGTTGATGAGAATGGTTGGAGGTGCCATGATAGTTCTTTCTCTCAACCAAGGGAAGTTTTGGAGAACCTCTACATCAAAGGTTGGGGTGTCCCGGGCAAGAGTGCGGATCTTCTCCCTACTTGGGACATTATGCTTAGAGTCTACCGGGAAACCATTGGACCAAAGGGTGGCAACCTTGATGAGTTGCATTTATATGAAGTCGACCTTATGGCAAACTCCTTTGCTAAGAAGGGCACCGGTGAGAAGCTTGATGTGATGGACTACATCTACAATGAGATGTGGTCATGTGTTATGGAGAAGAAGCTTCCCTCCTATGCTCCGTACATTATGAAGCTCATTGAGGACACTTGGATTGATTCTTGTCAGACTTCCCTCATTCACTCTATTCCTCTCAACATCACTATGCATGAAGTGAAGGTTCTGAGGACCAAGCGCCACAACTCCCCTATTGAAGATGTTCCCCCCATGGATGAGAAGCCACCTAGCTGGGCTTCTAAGCTTGCTCGCCGCATGAGACAGATCTTTTGCCTCACCGCTGCAGTCAACCACCGTCAGTATCAGCAGCATGCAGAAGCCAAGAAGTCTCGGGTTCGTCAGAAGAGCATCATGAGGGCTCTTGAGGTGGAAGTGTCTCCTCCCGGATCCGAGGAGAATATCACTCCGGAGGCTGAGTGGGTTTCTCAGCATGGTGTTCCTCTTCCTCCGGATGGCCTTGAGATCGAGTCTCCTCCTCACACTCCACCCTACCCCGGCGCTCCATCGGATCTTCCTCCCGGCTGGGCTAACGCCGACCCTTGGGGCGTGTAGTTTCTCCTATCCCTTTTTGGTGCTTTGGTGCCAAAGGGGGAGAGTGAGACCTTTTAGGTTGCTCTCCGTTGGGTATTTGCATGGGGAAGTCACAAGCTCGTGTTGGCTTTGATTTTTATCGCTTGTGACTTCATTTATCCTTGTGGTGTCGTCATTTATCTATGTGGTTGAACTATGTTCTTAGTTCATTTGGCTTGTAAACTCTATCTATGTGGATGGTAAACTCCGTTTGTGTGTCTTCCATGGTTATCTATGTGTGCATGATTCTATTATCCATATGCTTATCACTATGTTGTATTGCTAACCCATGGAAGACGGATGCTAGATATAGGGGGAGCTTCTTATACTCCAATGCTCATATCTAGGGGGAGCTCCTCTATATCTTTCACTTTGTTGGTTTACATTATTCATTCCTTGCAAATACTTGTGTTGTCATCAAACACCAAAAAGGGGGAGATTGAAAGAACATTTCCCGCCCTTTTGGGTTTTGTGTGTTTGATGTCAACACTAGGTATATATTTATGTGTGTTGATGTAGACAGGTACATGTTTTCGATAAACATATTCGATCGGTGATATGGTATGGGAATTCTGAAGCTCTGAAGGCTTTTTTGGTTCTGGCGGAAGTTCCGGCGCGGTTCCGGCACTTCCCGCAGGCTCCTCGGCTATTCTGTTTGCAGTTTTTATCTCTGGCCGGAAGTTCCGGTGAAGCTGGCCGGAAGTTCCGGTCAGCGGAACTTCCGCCCAACTTCCGGACAAGTTCCGAAAGTCAGCGATTGTGGCTCAGTAACATCCAGTATGGTTTTCGCGCTATTTCGGAACTTGGCCGGAACTTGGACCGGAAGTTCCGCCCTAGTTCCGCCCCCATCTTTTCTGACAGGTTGCCTGACGAAGATTTTTCCTGGCGGAAGTTCCGGCTCTCTTGGCCGGAACTTCCGGCCCTCCTGGCCGGAACTTCCGGTGTTACGAGAAATGGTCCAAACGGTCAGATCTGAGAGCTCCAATCATATAAATAGCTCTCTTCTCCAAAGGGACAAGTTGCTCAATCATTGCACAAGAAATCTGCCAAGCTTCACCACCATTAGAGCCACCTCAAGAAACACAAGATTTGCAAGATCTCCTTCCTCCCCCAACCAAAGCTCTTGATCTTTGGGGATTCGAAGGAGAAGCCACCGATCTACATCCTCACCGAAGCGTTTTTCATTTCCCCCTCATTTGTTTGAGGGATCTCATGCTAGTGTTCCTATTTGGTTCCCTAGTTGATTTGTGTTGATGTGTTGTTGTTGATTGTTGTATTGTTACAGATTTGGGAGCCTCCAATTCAGTTGTGGATGTGTGCCCCAAGAACCTTGTAAAGGCCCGGTTTCCGCCTCGAGGAAATCCCTTAGTGGAAGTGGGCTAGGCCTTCGTGGCGTTGCTCACAGGAGATCTGAGTGAAGCCTTCGTGGCTGTTGGTTTGGCTTGCGTAGCAACCACACTCCTCCAAACATAGACGTACCTTCTTGCAAAGGAAGGGAACTACGGGAATCATCTCCGTGTCAACGCGTGCTACACTCTCGGTTACCTCTATCCTATTCTCTCTCCTATATATTGCGTAGCTATATCTTGCTTAGTTGATAACCTTGTCATATAGGTAAATTCACTTAGTTGCATATCTAGAGAATTTACCTTTGTGTCAAGCCTAAATTGAAAAAGAACTAAAAATTGGTTAGCACCTATTCACCCCCCCTCTAGGTGCGGCATACGATCCTTTCAACGGTTAACGGGCACAAACATTTGACACAACAGTGTCATCTTGAGGCAACAACATGATTTGGATTTGGCATGCATTTTTTGGCATGGCAGGAACAAACAATGATATCAACGTGTTGCAGCGCTCTCTCGTGTTTTCTAGGCTACCTGAGGGAGAAGCTCCTGCCGTGAACTTTGAGGTAAATGGCCACGCATACAGCAAGGGGTACTATCTAGCTGAAGGTATCTATCCAACGTATGCTACATTTGTGAAGATAATCCCGGCTCTAGCTTCAGAGATGGATGCTTATTTTGCGACATGCCAGGAAGGAGCTCGTAAGGATGTTGAGTGTGCTTTTGGGGTGCGTCAACATTGTTTCTCTCCTTGCTCTCACTTGGTCCGAGTCTCAGATGTGGGAGGTGATGAACGCCTGTGTGATCATGCACAACATGATCATTGAGAGTGAGCGCGACGAACCTGTGCATGATGATCAACCATTTGATTATCAGGAGCCTCTTGCTGAAGTAGAGCATGTACCCCAACAATTTTCCACTTTGCTTCACATGCAACAATAAATCCGAGATGCATGTACCCCAACAATTTGCCGCTTTGCTTCACATGCAACAATAAATCCGAGATGCATCCGCCGGCACCCCCGATAACAAAAGATTTTGGGGGCGCCGGTTTTGGGACGACGGTGTGGGAACCGTTCCCCAAATGGAGAAACATCCGCCGGCACCCCCGATAGAGCACTACCGATCTATCGGCGCCTATTGGGGGGGAGATGCTGTAAAGTTCCTCAAATTTCAAAATACACAAAACAGGGTTTACCTATTCTGCGGAGTTGAAGCAAGACAAGGATCAGATTTCGTGAGAAATCCCGTAAATCAATGTGAAACCATGGTGTAACCTTTTACCTTTGTTATGATGGAAATATTAAAAAAGTTGCAAAGTTCATAGAGACATTTTACAAGTATCACTTAGCCATGAGGTGGCCAACATTCGCTAAGAATATGAACTAAAGTTACTAAAGACTAAGTGACACGCGAAAACTATCAAATGCCCAAATAAAAAATGGAATTTTTTTTTACAAGAACAAAGACGACGTAATTGGTAGGATGCATATTGATCACAATCCAAACTCACATTTTCACCAAAAGGTACATTTAAAATGTCATCCAATATGTAGGAGTATCCTTTTTTTGTTTCACACCTTTTCCCCAAGAGGATCGCATCGGTGCTCATAGAAGAATTCAACATGTTAAGAACCCCGAGGAGGGCCTAGGAACCTATGGTGAGAGATTAGAATTTTTGTTTACAACCCAACCATTCAGTTCAAATCCCCATGATGCAAATTTGGTTTCTTATCATTTTTTTAAAATGGTCGTAGGTGCTTCCCTACCACTTTTTTATATACAAAGAGTAGACATCTGTGAATATCTTGGCCCTTTCAATTTATTTACTCAAAAAAGTGGTTTTATATTAATGAAGAAACAAAGTTTTGGTTACAATATTTCCAAGCCACTCTTGACACGCATGACGGGACCGCACTTAGTGACAAAGGATTAATTTTTCAATGCCTACAGATTGTAGACTAGGGTTTTGCTGGAAGTAGAGGGCAAGTAGATCTCGAGGGTTTCAGCCGAAAAGTACTCGTTGATTGTAAAAACTAGGGTTATGTTGACAATAGATTCGATCCTTTCTTTGTCCCTCGACTCCCCTTTATATAGGAGGTGGAGCCGAGGGTTTTCGTCATACACAAGTTACAGAGTCCGAGAGGGTTTCATACCCGTCCCGTAAGATTACAAGTTTCTATATTTCCTAATACAATCTATCTTTCCTTAATACTAATTGGGCTTCCGAATCTTTACATCCTTCGAGTCCTGGGCCTTCAATAAACCCCGGGTACTACTTTCGGCAGACCCATTGGGGATGCCTGATGACCCACAAGTATAGGGGTTGTATCGTAGTATCTTCGATAAGTAAGAATGTCGATCCCAACGAGGAGCAGAAGGTGTTGACAAGTAGTTTCGGTGAAGGATTCACTGTAAATGCTCTCAGACAAGTATTCAGGGGGTTTTGATATAGCAGATAAATAAAGTACAAGTAAATAAAATGCGAGAGAAATAATTGCTGCGAGTGGCCCAATCCTTTTTAGCACAAAGGACAAGCCGGTTTGTTTACTTATAATGACCAAACGTTCTTGAGGACACACGGGGATTTTAGTCTAGTGCTTTCGCTTCATGTAGCTGATTAATCTTCATTGTTTTGATAAGTGTTGTGTGGGTGAACCTATGCTAATGCACCGCCCTTCCTAGGACTAATACATACTTGTGATTATACCCCTTGCAAGCATCCGCAACTACAAGAAAGTAATTAAGATAAATCTAACCACAGCCTTAAACTCTGAGATCCTGCGATCCCTCTTGCATCGATATACTAACGGGGGCTCAGGTTTCTGTCACTCCGGCAACCCCGCAATCAGCAACCGAATACAAGATGCACTCCCCTAGGCCCATAAATGGTGAAGTATCGTGTAGTCGACGTTCACACGACACCACTAGAAGAATGACACCACAACTTAAATATCATAACATTGAATATTACTCAACCATAGTTCACTACTAACATTTAGACTTCACCCATGTCCTCAAGAACTAAACGAACTACTCACGAGACATCATATGGAATACAATCAGAGGTGATATGATGATGAATAACAATCTGAACATAAACCTTGGTTCAAAGGTTTCACTCAATAGCATCTACAACAAGTAGAAATTAACACCGGGAGAGTTTCCCCTATCAAACAATCAAGATCAAACCCAAATTGTTACAGCGGTGACGAGGTGCAGCGATGGTGATGGCGGTGTAGATGGTGGAGATGATGATGATGATGATGGAGATGATGTCCAGCTCGATGACGATGGCGATGGCGTCGATTTCCCCCTCCGGGAGGGAATTTCC
The DNA here is from genome assembly GCA_030979885.1 of Lolium multiflorum. Classification (NCBI taxonomy): domain Eukaryota; kingdom Viridiplantae; phylum Streptophyta; class Magnoliopsida; order Poales; family Poaceae; genus Lolium; species Lolium multiflorum. The sequence goes on from CM061747.1 coordinate 247,107,245, forward strand.
CCGGCGGATTCCTGCCCGCCGGAGAGCTCTTTTCTCTCTGGTGTTCTCCGCCCCAGAGGCGGCTGTAACTCTTCGTGAGGTACCCTCTCGTGGCTTAGGTTTTCGGGACGAAGGAGTACGCGAAGAAAAGAGGCGAGAGGAGCTGTGGGCCCCCTCCTCATAGGGCGGCGCGGCCAGGCCTTGGGCCGCGCCGCCTATGGGGTGGGCCCACCTCGGTCCCCTCTTCTCCCCTTCTGGCTCCCTCCGTCATCTGGAAAAATAGGAATTTACGTGTAATTTCCTTCCACAGTTGATCTTCCGAAATATTGCGTTCTGACGGTGCTTTTTCCAGCAGAATCCTGGCTCCGCTTGATCCTCCAATAATGATGAAACATGCAAAATAGATGAAATAACATAAGTATTGTGTCCAAATATGAAATATATCAACGAATAACAGCAAATTATGATACAAAATAGTGATGCAAATTGGACGTATCAACTCCCCCAAGCTTAGACCTCGCTTGTCCCCAAGCGAAACTGAGCTCAATAAACAAGACCACATGTTTATGGAGTGAAGAGTCGATAAATAAAATACGGACAAGAAGCATCATATTCATTCACACAAGACATTCTAGTAAACAACTTCCTCATATAACTCATCTTGAAATAAGTAAAGAGAAATCACAAGTAAAGGTGCATAAGAAATCATAGTTGGTGATGGCAAACTTTGTTCTTGGTCAGAGAACTACTAACGGATTGTACTTATCTTCTAAACAAAGCTTTCATATTAGAATTTATATAGCTGGGCTTTCATATTCAATCATAACAATCTCCTCATAATCATTGATAACTTCAAAGTCATATTCATTCAGATAAAATTTGTACTAAACAAGAAAGTATAAAAGACATGATTAACTGAATCATAGCATAAATGGTTGGTTCACAACAACTCAATTGCTTGCTTGAGATAGAGGGAAATAGGTTTACTGACTCAACATAAAAGTAAAAGATAGGCCCTTCGCAGAGGGAAGCAGGGATTAAATCATGTGCTAGAGCTTTTCAAGTTTTGAAATCATATAAAGAGCATAAAAGTAAGATTTGAGCGGTGTTTGTTGTTGTCAACGAATGGTAGCGGGCACTCTAACCCCCTTGCCAAACGAACCTTCCAAGAGCGGCTCCCATGAGGGACGGCATCTCTACCAGCAAGGTAGATCATCCCCCTTCTCTTTTGTTTACACATGTATTTTAGTTTTATTATGGATGACACTCCCCCAACCTTGGCTTTCTCAATCCATGGCTAACCGAATCCTCGGGTGCCTTCCAACATTCACATACCATGGAGGAGTGTCTATTGCAAAATTAAGTTGCTTACTGATAAATCAGGGCAAAACATGTGAAGAGAATTATTAATGAGAGTTATTAATTGGGGCTGGGAACCCCGTTGCCAGCTCTTATTGCAAAATTATTGGATAAGCGGATGTGCCACTAGTCCATTGGTGAAAGTCCGCCCAACAAGATTGAAAGATAAAACACCACATACTTCCTCATGAGCTATAAAACATTGACACAAATAAAGAGTAGTATAGTTTGAATTATTTAAAGGTAGCACATGAAGTATTTACTTGGAATGGCAGAAAATACCATGTAGTAGGTAGGTATGGTGGACACAAATGGCATAAGTTTGGTCTAAGGTTATGGATGTATGAGAAGCATTCCCTCTCAATACAGGTCTTTGGCTAGCAAGGTTTGATAGCAAGCATAAAGGTTGAAGGAAACAAACAAATATACATATGATAGAAACAATCATGCATCTTTCTCATAAGCACAAGCAATTTTAACTTCAGAATACTAAACTCATTAGCATAAAGTAATATATCTAAGTGTATTTCTCTCTTCTATTTAAACATCAGGGTGTTGTTGCTATTGACCAATGCTAAGTTTGCCAAAACCAAATAGATTTACTTATTGCTCCCAAAGTGATATCAATACTAATGTCAAGAGTAATCATATAATGGAGATTGCAAACTAAAATAAGGTGTGCAAAAAGTAAATGATAAGACTTCTCATTAATATTCCATAACGATAACTCACACCAACGGATACATAGATAACCAACTAAGAGAGATACTTCCACATTGCATACTATTCCATATGATAACTTCCCTACTCATGATATGACACTACTTGATAGTAAAAGATAAAGGTAGTGATGATGTGATACCGCGACACTCCCCCAAGCTTGGAACAAACCAAGGGGATGCCAATACCGATGATGAATTACTCCTTCGGTGATGATGGTGATGGATTCTTCTCGACAAGCTTCTTAACAAGCTCCTTTAAATCCTCAATCTCATAGGTGAGGTTGCGAATCAGCTCCGAGTTGTGCTCAACGCGGCTCATAATCATGTCAGGTGGCGAGTCCCAACTCCTAGAGTTGTTTCCCCATCCTTAATTGCTTCGGAGAAGATGTCCTTGGAGCTAAGAAGCGACGTGGAACTGCTCCTCCGGTAGCGATTCGTGCACTCCTCTTGGTGTTGGATGGATTTGATATCACGCCAATGCTTGCAATGGTGGCACGCTGGTGTACTCGCGGAACCTCCTCCACTTCTTCCTCATCCTCACTTGCGCTTCTTCCTTCAGTTCCGGGTCTTGAATATCTTCCTCCAAAGGTCCCTTGTCTTTGTTGTTGGAGACCATGGTGCTTCTAGATCAAAACAGATCCTGGCAGAAAACAGCTCGAAACAAAACACGACGAGAAAACGATATACGGACCTCCAGGGGTCCGGGGGATTATATAGCAAATATTTTTACGACAAAAGGAAGGTTCCAGGCCGAAAACGAGTGGAAACGGGACGCCGAGGGGCTGTCCCCATAGGTCGGCGCGGCCAGGGTGGGGCCCGCGCCGGCCTATGGTGACGGGCCCTCGCGCGTCTCTTCCACTCCGTTTCGATTCCGTAATTTTTCATATTTTCCAAAAACAGCAGAAATATTGTTCGGAAAGCTAAACGCGGACTTTCTATTACCTGTACTGTTACCTATTCAAAGTCGAGTTCTGGCGGACTGTCAATTTGTCCTTTGATGAAAGCCTCCGGTGTTTCCACTTGAATAATATCAACATCAACATTATAAGAATCACCCGAGATATAATGCTTGAGTCTTTGTCCATTCACCACTTGTGTGGCGTTACCTTCCAAAGAGCTAATTTTTATTGCTCCTGAACGGTATACCTCCTCAATAACATATGGTCCTTCCCATTTTGAGAGTAATTTCCCTGCAAAGAATCTAAGACGAGACCGATACAATAGAACTTTATCTCCAACATTAAATTCTCTTTTAATAATCCTTCTATCATGCCATTTCTTAACTTTCTCCTTAAAGAGTTTAGCATTTTCATAAGCTTCATTTCTCCATTCATCTAGAGAACTTAATTGCAGCAACCTCTTATTACCGGCTAATTTCGGATCTTTATTTAGTTCTCTAACAGCCCAATAAGCTTTGTGCTCTAGTTCTAAAGGTAAATGACAAGCTTTTCCATAAACCATTTTATACGGTGACATTCCCATGGGATTTTTATAAGCAGTTCTATAAGCCCATAGTGCTTCCTTCAATTTGCTAGCCCAATTCTTTCTAGATTTATTAACAGTCTTTCCCAAAATAGATTTAATCTCTCTATTTGATAATTCTACTTGACCACTAGTTTGAGGGTGATAAGCAGAAGCAATTCTATGATTAATACCATACTTAGCAAGAGTTTTTCTAAAACCTCCATGAATAAAATGAGAACCTCCATCAGTCATAATATATCTAGGTACTCCAAATCTAGGAAATATAACATCTACAAGCATTTTTATAGAGGTCTCACCATCAGCACTCTTTGTAGGTATAGCTTCTACCCATTTAGTAACATAATCAACAGCGACAAGTATATGAGTGTTACCTTCTGAAGAAGGGAAAGGACCCATGAAGTCGAATCCCCAACAATCGAATGGTTCAATAACAAGAGTATAATTCATAGGCATTTCATTGCGTCTAGAGATATTACCAACTCTTTGACATTCATCACAAGATAAGATAAACTTCCTTGCATCCTTGAAAAGTGTTGGCCAATAAAAACCTGATTGTAGAACCTTTTGTGCGGTTCTATCTCCAGCGTGATGTCCTCCATAAACACTCCCATGACATTTATTCAATATCTCCTGTTGTTCATATTCAGGAACACATCTTCGCATAATACCGTCTACTCCTTCTTTATATAAGTGTGGGTCATCCCAAAAATAATGCCTCAAGTCATAAAAGAATTTCCTCCTTTGCTGAGCTGAAAAGGTTGGAGGCAAATACTTCGAAACAATAAAGTTAGCATAATCAGCATACCAAGGGCTCTCTCGCGAGCTCACCTTTATTACAGCCAATTGTTCATTTGGAAAACTATCATTAACAGGAACAGGATCATAAGCAATATTTTCCAATCTAGACAAATTATCAGCAACAGGATTATCAGCACCTTTCCTATCTATAATATGTAAATCAAATTCTTGCAAAAGAAGTACCCATCTAATAAGCCTCGGCTTAGCATCTTTCTTTGTCATAAGGTATCTAATTGCAGCATGATCAGTATGAATTGTAACTTTTGAATCAACAATATAGGGTCTAAACTTGTCACAAGCAAAGACTACAGCTAACAATTCCTTTTCAGTTGTAGCATAATTTCTTTGAGCAGCATCAAGAGTCTTACTAGCATAATGAATAACATTTAATTTTTTATCTACTCGCTGTCCAAGAACAGCGCCTACAGCAAAATCACTAGCATCACACATAATTTCAAAAGGCAAGTTCCAATCAGGAGGTTCAACTACAGGAGCAGTTGTTAAGGCTTTCTTTAGAGTTTCAAAAGCTTCCTTACAATCATCATCAAAAACAAAAGGTACATCTTTTTGAAGAAGATTAGTAAGAGGCTTTGAAATTTTAGAGAAATCTTTAATAAATCTCCTATAAAACCCAGCATGACCAAGAACACTACGAATACCTTTAACATCCCTCGGATAGGGCATCTTCTCAATTGCTTCAACTTTAGCTCTATCAACTTCAATACCTCTCTCGGAAATTTTATGTCCCAAAACAATTCCTTCATTAACCATAAAGTGGCATTTCTCCCAATTAAGAACAAGGTTAGTTTCTTCACATCTCTGCAAAACTTTATCGAGGTTTCGCAAACAATTATCAAAAGAATTCCCATAGACAGAAAAATCATCCATGAACACCTCTACAATACTCTCGCAAAAGCCATGAAAAATAGCAGACATGCATCTTTGAAAAGTAGCAGGAGCATTACATAAACCAAAAGGCATACGCCTATAAGCATAAGTTCCATAAGGACAAGTGAAAGTGGTTTTCTCTTGATCTTTAGCTTTAACAGCAATTTGTGAAAACCCAGAATAACCATCAAGAAAACAAAAATGAGTATTTTTAGATAACCTTTCTAGCATTTGATCAATAAATGGTAAAGGGTAATGATCTTTCTTAGTAACTTTATTAACTTTTCGAAAATCAATGCACATTCTATACCCTACAACTACTCTTTGAGGGATGAGCTCATCATTATCATTAGGCACAACAGTCATTCCTCCTTTCTTAGGAACACAATGCACAGGACTAACCCATCTACTATCAGCAATAGGATATATAATACCAGCTTCAAGAAGTTTTAATACCTCATTCCTTACCACTTCCTTCATCTTCGGAATTAGACGACGCTGATGTTCAACAACAGGCTTTGCATCATCTTCCATATTGATAGCATGTTGGCAAATAGAAGGAGAAATCCCCTTCAAATCATCAAGAGTGTAGCCAATAGCTCCTCGGTGTTTCTTCAATATTTCCAATAACCTTTCTTCCTCAATCTCTGAAAGCTTAGAACTAATAATAACATGATATATTTTCTTATCATCAATATGAGCATATTTAAGATCATCAGGTAAAGGCTTTAGATCAAAAACAGGATCTTCCTTTGGTGGCGGTGTTGTACCCAAATCTTCCACCGGTAAATCATGCTTGAGAATAGGTTGGCGAAGAAAAATTTCCTCAAGCTCATCTCTTTCTTTCCTAAAAACTTCACTCTCGCTATTCTCCAAATGTTGCTGCAAAGGATTATTAGGAACAAGAACAATAGATGCACACTGCTCCATTTTAAAATCATTACTAGGCAAGTCAGCTTTATAAGGAGTTTTAGTAAATTTAGAAAAGTTAAATTCATAAGGTTCACCAGCAAATTTAGTCAAAATTTTCTCTTTCTTACAATCTATAATAGCTCCACAAGTATTTAGAAAAGGTCTACCAAAAATGATAGGACAATAATCACTAGCAGCAGAACCAAGTACCAAAAAGTCAGCAGGATATTTAATCTTACCACATAGAACTTCCACATCTCGAACAATACCAATTGGAGAAATAGTTTCTCTATTAGCCAGCTGAATAACCACATCAATATCTTCAAGTTCACAAGAACCAATTTCATGCATAATCTCCGTGTAAAGTTCATAAGGAATAGCACTAACGCTTGCACCAATATCACATAAACCATAATAGCAATGATCACCAATTCTAACAGATAGCATAGGAACACTAACTTGTTTGGGTTTATTAGGATGTGAAACAATATTAGAAGCATCTTCACAGAAAATAATATGACCATCCTCTACATTTTCAGTCACAAGATCTTTAATTATTGCAACAGCAGGTTCAACTTTAATTTGTTCTTCAGGTTCTATAGGTTTCTTTTCACTTTTATTAACCGCACTAGATATAACAGAGTACTCTTTCATTTTAGCAGGAAAAGGAGTTTTTTCAATATAAGCTTCAGGAATAACACGATCAGCAGTTTCAACTACAACACATTTATTAATAGATGAATCAATTTTATCTTTATACGGTTCATGATACTTATCAAAATTCTTCTTAGGCAATTCATAATGAGAGGCAAAAGCTTTGTAAAGATTTGCAGCAACTTGAGAATCAAGACCATATGTAGCACTCATATTACGAAATTTATCAGTATTCATAAAAGCTTCAATGCATTTATAATCATAAATTATACCTGATTCTCTATCTTTGTCGTTCTCCCATCCTTCAGTATTTTCTTGGATCCGATCAAGAAGGTCCCTTTTAAACTCTTCTTTCTTGCGTGTAAATGATCCAGAACAAGAAGTATCCAGCAAGGTCTTGTCTTGAAAAGAAAGTCTTGCATAGAAATTATCAATAATAACATTACCAGGAAGCTCATGAATGGGGCATTTGAGCATTAAAGACTTCAATCTCCCCCAAGCTTGGGCAATACTCTCTCCATCATGAGGCCAGAAATTATATATGCGGTTCCGGTCTTTGTGAATTTCACTTGGAGGATAGAATTTAGAATAAAATAGAGGCACAATGTCTTCCCAATCAATAGAATCACCATTCTTCAGCAATTTATACCAATGCGCCGCTTTACCAGACAACGATATAGTGAATAGTTTCTTTCTAACTTCATTCATAGCAATACCTGCACATTTGAATAACCCGCATAATTCATGCAAAAACAAAATGATCACCAGGATGAACAGTTCCATCCCCTTCATAGCGGTTATCCATAACACGTTCAATAATTTTCATAGGTATTTTATATGGTATCACTTCCTCACCTGGCGCCTCATCCACTACCGTTGCAGTAGTAGTAGATTTCCCAAATAGAAATTGAAGAGAAGATCTCTCCATAATGACTTATAGCAGCAGGCAGAAATAAAATCAGCACAAACAGTAAAGGTTTTCCTTACCAATTCCACTTACCAATAGCGCTTCACTCCCCGGCAACGGCGCCAGAAAATAGTCTTGATGACCCACAAGTATAGGGGTGTATCGTAGTATCTTCGATAAGTAAGAATGTCGATCCCAACGAGGAGCAGAAGGTGTTGACAAGTAGTTTCGATGAAGGATTCACTGTAAATGCTCACAGACAAGTATTCAGGGGGTTTTGATATAGCAGATAAATAAAGTACAAGTAAATAAAATGCGAGAGAAATAATTGCAGCGAGTGGCCCAATCCTTTTTAGCACAAAGGACAAGCCGGTTTGTTTACTTATAATGACCAAACGTTCTTGAGGACACACGGGGATTTTAGTCTAGTGCTTTCGCTTCATGTAGCTGATTAATCTTCATTGTTTTGATAAGTGTTGTGTGGGTGAACCTATGCTAATGCACCGCCCTTCCTAGGACTAATACATACTTGTGATTATACCCCTTGCAAGCATCCGCAACTACAAGAAAGTAATTAAGATAAATCTAACCACAGCCTTAAACTCTGAGATCCTGCGATCCCTCTTGCATCGATATACTAACGGGGGCTCAGGTTTCTGTCACTCCGGCAACCCCGCAATCAGCAACCGAATACAAGATGCACTCCCCTAGGCCCATAAATGGTGAAGTATCGTGTAGTCGACGTTCACACGACACCACTAGAAGAATGACACCACAACTTAAATATCATAACATTGAATATTACTCAACCATAGTTCACTACTAACATTTAGACTTCACCCATGTCCTCAAGAACTAAACGAACTACTCACGAGACATCATATGGAATACAATCAGAGGTGATATGATGATGAATAACAATCTGAACATAAACCTTGGTTCAAAGGTTTCACTCAATAGCATCTACAACAAGTAGAAATTAACACCGGGAGAGTTTCCCCTATCAAACAATCAAGATCAAACCCAAATTGTTACAGCGGTGACGAGGTGCAGCGGTGGTGATGGCGGTGTAGATGGTGGAGATGATGATGATGATGGAGATGATGTCCAGCTCGATGACGATGGCGATGGCGTCGATTTCCCCTCCGGGAGGGAATTTCCCCGGCGGATTCCCGCCCGCCGGAGAGCTCTTTTCTCTCGGGTGTTCTCCGCCCCGCAGAGGCGGCTGTAACTCTTCGTGAGGTACCCTCTGTGGCTTAGGTTTTTGGGACGAAGGAGTACGCGAAGAAAAGAGGCGAGAGGAGCTGTGGGCCCCCCTCCTCATAGGGCAGCGCGGCCAGGCCTTGGGCCACGCCGGCCTATGGGGTGGGCCCACCTTGTCCCCTCCCCCTTCCTGGCTCCCTCCGTCATCTGAAAAATAGGAATTTACGTGTAATTTCCTTCCACAGCTGATCTTCCGAAATATCGCGTTCGACGGTGCTTTTTCCAGCTCCTGGCTCCGGTGCTTGATCCTCCAATAATGATGAAACATGCAAAATAGATGAAATAACATAAGTATTGTGTCCCAATATGAAATATATCAATGAATAACAACAAATTATGATACAAAATAGTGATGCAAATTGGACGTATCAATGCCTATGTCAGTAGCCCCCGAGATTTTACTTGAATCGAAGAATCAAGTAAAATCTCCAACTTTAATCATTCAATAACCTTGCTGAATTTACACTACAAGAAAAGTTCTGATAGACAACGTCCCAAAATCGTCCACTAAGGGGTATTTTTCGTCGCCTATGGGCCTAACCCGACGATATGGGTTCTGTTGTCGAAACTGCGTCAGGCAAAGTCCAACGACGATTTTTTCGGTCCGTCGCGCTTGGGCGCCCTTCCGCCACGGAAAATCGGACCGTTGCCCAAGTGTTTCCGGGAGCCCGTTGACTGCTGACGTCATGCAAACTGACACGACGCCGTTAACTGGAAGTTAACGGCGTTAACCGCTGAAACCCCGTGGTAGATGGTAGGCCCACACGAGGCCTGCCACGTCTTAAGCGGGCCGGGCCAGATGACATAGTTTGACCGGTCAACTATATAGCTGGGCCGGAACATTAGTTACGTGGGCCGGCCTAACCTCTAATGTTGATCGGTCAAAACTTAAATGGGCGGCCCATTTAACATGTGGGGTCCACCTTACAACAACCGGCCGCCCAAGAAGCAAGTGGGCCGGCCAAAAACAGTGGGTCCCACTTTCCGTTAAAAGGCCGCCCATTTAGTGTGTGGCCTCCACCATATAGCAAGTGGGCCGGCCCAACAAGCTAGTGGGCCGCCAAAACACAGTGGGTCCCACTATCCCGTTAAAGGGCCGGCCCATTTAGTATGTGGGGTCCACCATATAGCAAGTGGCCGGCCCAACAAGATAGTGGGCCGGCCAAAACACAGTGGGTCCCACCTTCCTGTTAAAGGGCCGGCCCATTTAGTATGTGGGGTCCACCATATAGCAAGTGGGCTGGCCCACCAAGATAGTGGGCCGGGCCAAAACACAGGTGGGTCCCACATTCCTGTTAATGGGCCGGGCCATTTGGTATGTGGGGTCCACCATATAGAAAGTGGGCCGCCCAACAAGATAGTGGGCCGGCCAAAACACAGGTGGTCCCACCTTCCTATTAAAGGGCCGGCCCGTTTACCATGTGGGACCACCATATAGCAAGTGGGCGGCCCAACAAGATAGCGGGCCGGCCAGCACAAAGGGCCCCACTTTCCGTTAAAGGCCTACCAATTAGTATGTGGGTCCACCATATTGCAAGTGGGCCGGCCCAACAAGATAGTGGGGCAAAAAACACAGTGGGTCCCACTTTCCTCTTAAAGGGCCGGCCCATTTAGTATGTGGGTCCTCCAGCAAATGGGCGGCCCAACTAATTAGTGGGCCGCCCAAAGTGGTGGGGTCCACATTAAAGCAAGTGGGCCAGCCCAATTAGTGTGTGGGGTCCACCGTAAATCAAATGGGCTGGCCCAAGAAGTAAGTGGGCCAGCCCGTTAGTTGCTGTTTATATGCCGGCATAATATGCGCTTTAGGATTTTGCGGGCAGCACATATGTGATTTCGCTTAATTGGGCCATTTAAGGGATGGGAATTCGTGATTTAGATACTGAGAATATTTACGCAGCATTGATTTCTGTCGGATAGCCTCACTTACCACAAGCACCAAAGAAAAAATGCGCGAAAGAACTATAAAAACTAACTAAATATTACATCAGCTGCAAGGCATTGAAAAAAATATTACAGAACCCAGAGAAATTGAATGGTAATTAAACCTAGCAATACAATGAAGCGATCCGGCAATCTTTTAAGTTGTCCATGCAGCACCTATATCTGAAACAAAGACATTACAAGTTAAGACAACAACAATGGAAAGGCAAAGACACTACAATATTGTTTGCCAAAGAATTTGGAACTCATCATTTCGTCGTTATAACAAGATCATTGTAATGCGCACAATAAGCAAACAAAGAGTGCATGCCGCATACCAACAGCCAATATAACAGAGCATGTTAGAATGAAACAGCAGACTTACTACTGTCGAGTCCCATGCAAACCAACATGTTCAGGGAGTACAAAATTGGCATGAACAACATAGTAGCAGGCTATAAATTTTGTAACAACGACTGAGCAAGATGAAGTTATGATGGCTACATCTACAGAGCAGGGAATGTAAACCAAAAATAGAAGTTACGATGGCAAAAGCTAAAGAGGAGGGAATGTGAACCAACATGTGCCAAGTGCAATTACTTCATTTTGGCCGTGAACTAAATAATACTCCTGAACTTATAGTGAAGGGGATGCAAATCAAGATGTTTCGGGATATAAACTTGTAATGAGCAACACATAGAGGATAGTTAATGCTGGAGCTTAGGATGGACCAGATACAGAATATAGTGGGATCACCTGTGAACTTGTATAAGAGGGAATGCAAACCAATATGTTCAGCTTTCCATATGTGAGCGTCATGCCAAGTCAGAGAAACAAGTCAATAATGCAGCTTTTGAAGAACAAGATGGCACGCAAAATTATTATCTAGTAGTATGACAAGTTTATTTGTACTACAGGCTAGATAGCAGAGTGATAGCATGCCAAACTAAGTCCTTACTTTGTTAGCTTACAATGAACTAGATACAAAACAATGGCATCACCTGTAGTACAGGGAATGCAAGCCAACATGTTCATGGAGTAAAAAATTGGCACAAACAACATAGTAGCAGGCCATAATTTTTGTAACAACGACTGAGCAAGATAAAGTTATGATGGCTAGATCTACAGAGCAGGGAATGTAAACCAAATATAGAAGTTACGATGCCAAAAGCTATAGAGCAGGGAATGCGAACCAACATGTGCAATTACTTAAAATTGGCCATGAACTAAATAATAGCAGGATGTTACTATAATACCTATAATTTTTGTAACAACGACTGAGCAAGATAGAAGTTATGATGGCTACATCTACAGAGCAGGGAATGCAAACCAAAATGTTCAATCGCTTAAAGTTAGCAATGAAGTAGAAAATAGCAACGTGTTACGGTCATAGCTAGGAATGAACTAAAAGAGCTTCAGACAAACAAGCATCTGAACCCAGAACATGGCGCTAAAACAAGGGACTTACATTAGGAGAAGCACTCTGTGGGAGTCACAGCAGATCTTCCTGGGGTTGATAGATCCGGTGATGAAGTACGCTACATGTGCTACTTGGGGTTGGAGAGACGGCCATTACACTTCATGGTTACTCATCTCATCTGCAAAAACGTAACGGCGCGTCGTTAGCACAAACAGATTCCCCCAAGATTAAACAAGAACTTGCAGGCAAGCAATAGAAAAGCGACAGTAGAAGAGTTTAGATCATGCACGGCGCCGGTGAAGCAGATCCGGTTCATGCACAGCGGTGTCGGTGAGCAAGATCCGATGCGGTGGACGACGGATCCGGCGAAGCGGCTCCGGTGGGGTGGACGATGCCGCAGCTGAAGCGACTGCGGTAGACTGCTGGATGAGCATATGGTTTCGAGGTTCGGCGGGGATGATCCGGTCCGGTTGATGACGGCGTCGATGAAGCGGCTCCGGCAGGCAGCCGGATGACGAGGATCGCGAGGGCTCGGGTAGGCCAGGGAAGTCCGGCGGGGATGTTCCGGTGCGGTGGTCGTGGAGGTGGTAGAGAGAGGGACTTGAGAAGTTCCGGTGGGTGGTCTCAGATGAGAGACTGAGGGAAATGAATTTTTTTGGGAGGGTATCCGGGCTAGGGAGGTGGTGATCCAAAAAATGACGGCCAGACCCCCCCACCAACCGACTTTGCTGTCATCTCCACAGGGGTAGAATCGGAATTTGGAAGCGTGTGAAATTTTTGTATTTTGTGGGCGGGAAGTTTTGCCGCTATGAGATTTTGAATTTCGCTAAGGTACAAGTATAATGATAAAAAATTGTGAGACCGTACTAGTACCTCTGTTCAAGGCCGACTGTAAAATCAAATCATCATCAAGTTGAACATCGGTTACTACCATGATCATCATCGGACACAGATCTGGTGACATGCACCTGAAATTGGTGCATTCGTTGCAAAGTATAATGCTAAAAAAATTAGTGACCGTACTAGTACTTCTGTTCAAGCCCGAGTGCAACATCAAATCATCATCACGTTGAAAATTTGTTACCATGATCATGATCTATCTCTAAATTTGGCGCATCCGCTAAATCTGGCAAAGTATAATGATAAAGAAATTGTGAGACAGTAGTAGTACTTCTGTTCAAGGTCGAGTGCAACATCAAATCATCATCACGTTGAAAATTTGTTACCATGATCATGATCTATCTCTAAATTTGGCGCATCCGCTAAATCTGGCAAAGTATAATGATAAAGAAATTGTGAGACAGTAGTAGTACTTCTGTTCATGGTCGAGTGCAACATCAAATCATCATCACGTTTAAAATTTGTTACCATGATCATGATCTACCTCTGAAAATGGGCGCATCCTCTAAAACTTGCAAAGTATAATGATACAAAATTGTGAGACCGTACTAGGACTTATGTTCAAGGTCGAGTGCAACATCAAATCATCATTACATTGAAAAGTGTGTTACCATGATCATGATCTATCTCTGAATTTGGCGCATCCGCTAAATCTCGCAAAGTATAATGATAAAAAATTGTGAGAATGTACTAGTACTTATGTTCAAGGCCGAGTGCAGGATCAAATCATCATCACGGTGAAATTTGTTACAACGATCATGACATATCTCTTAAATTGGCGCATCCGCTAAATCTTGCATGTGGCGCATCTCAGTGCGGAGCAACAGGCCGGTGCTATCAAGGTTGAGGCGTCAGTAGCGTCATCGGGCTCTCCTTTTTTGATAGATCTTCTACATGGCGCGGCGCACCGCCCGTCGAGAAGCAGTCACATGTGATACCGAGGTGGAGACGTCGCCGGCATCCTCGAGGCGCGGCCGCCCTTCTATGAGCCAGCGTCGACTCAAGGTATGAATCCATGCGTTGTCGCGCCCCTTCTTCCGATGAAGTGGGGTGCCTTAGATTTATTGTTCTTCTCTTACGATTATTTCGAGCCGAACATGTGTGCTCTTTCTCTGAATATATTGCTTGAAAAGCTAACCAAGTTAATTAAATTCACTTCGTTCTTAATCTTGCGTGCTAATTCTGTTATTTTTGCTGACAGTGGTGCGCGCAAGGAGATTTATTTGTGGGTGTGCTGAGCTGTTAGGCCTAAGTCGAAATCCTCAGCTTAACGAGGCCTCAGCTTAACACATAAAAAAGGTGTTCAATCTCGCCCACAATGTCCTTTTCTTTCCTCTTCCTTTATTGGAACTTGTTTTGCAGACAAGGAAAGTGGCACGTGTAATGTGAGTAAAACCCTCTTAGCCAAAATCAGCTACAAGCAAGATTTTCTGTATTGTAGATGCCCCAATTGACTCTAATCCCCAATGTAGTCTTTTTTTATGTCAGTATAGACTTCTTTACATGGCATGCATTTGCCTAATGAGCAGCATTGTATTGCCATTCTAGCCAACCTGATCGATATGTCAAGCTTCATGCACGAGATGCCATGTTTAATTTACTCCCTCACTCCGATCCATATTTCTTGGTGTAAAATGAATGTGAATCGAAGGGAGTACTTTTCTTAGATACTAGTAGTACTATACCATTTCAAAAAAAAATACTAGTACTACTACATCACAAATGCATCAAAAGAGTACTACCATCACAAGACCACCACGGTTGTACTAGTAGAGTTTAATACTGAACTTCCAAAGGGAATAAGATTACACATATGAACTTTAAACAGGACCAGGAGCATGAGGGCCAGCAGCAGGGGCGTTGACTGGGAACAAGCCAGGCAAGACGTAATTCTGGAGGAAGAGGCCATATGCTGCGTGCTTGGCCTTGGTTGCAGGGCGGTGCTTCCCCGATGTACTTAGGCCTACACCCGTCGCATGCTGGATCAGGCTGCGGATGTCCTTCTGGAGGATTTTGCCACAGAATGGGCAAAATAGCTCCCCGCGCTTGCGGAAACGAATTTCACCACCCTTCAGCCGCTTCAGAACGTAGCGGCTCTTCTGGTCCCTGCGCTCCTTGTTGTCGTCCATGTCATCAGAATATTCCTGTGAATTATAAAGTACATAATAATCAGGTGCTTAATGACAGATCGAATAAATACTGCACTATCATAAGCAAACCTTAGAAACCCTAAAATTAAATGTGTAGAACAAGTAAATGGCAGAAGAAATCATACTAAATCACGAGAAAACCCTATGAACAGCAATGAACATAAGCCACAACAATTGCAAGTCCACTAAGTATGAACACATAAATTAATTATATGACAAATCAAGCCAACTACATGGCAGATTAGTCGAAATTAAACTAGAATCTGACCGTACGAACCGTAGAATCAAGTACGTCTACAAGAACAAGGTAGGAGATCAAATCAATCAAGAACCAGGTTCGTGCAAACCACGTGAACAGTAATATGACACAAAAAGGATCGGGACAGTTTCGGTAAAAGAGCAGTACCTCCTCGTCGTCACCCTCGACATCCTCCTGGAACTGAACGTTTGGGCCGAAATCGTCGAAGGGGTCGAGGTCCGCGTCCAGCACCGGGTCTAGGAAGACCTCGCCGTGGTGGCCTGCAACGCCTTGCAGATCTTCGGCGGGAGCAACGGCGTTGCTATCCACCTTCTCCTCGACGGCCAGGACGCCCGTTTCGACCGAGGTCGAAGAATCAGACAAGCAGAGGAGACGAGCGGCCTGGGTACCCGGTGAAGCCTCACCCGCCGCGACGGCCACTACCGCAGAGGCATCCTCTGCGCGAGCGGCCGCCGATTGCTCCGCCTCGTACGCAAGACCTGTCTTCATGCTGCTGCGGTTGGAAACGAGGAAGTCGATGCCTCGGAGGTGCGGTGAGTTGATGGGAGGGGAGAGGACGAGCTCGCGAGAGACGATGAGGCCGATTATTTTATAGCCTCTGACTCTCTGTATCAGAATGGCATTAGTTGTGGACGCGAGAGACGATGAGGCCGATTAGTTGTGGACGCGTGAAGTCGTGCATGTACTCGATTCTCACGTATACCAATACTTCCAAACGTCATAAGTAATTCACAATCATTCAGAATAATATGAGACCTTAACATTTTATTGTTTGTGTCAGATATTGTCCATGAAAAATAACATCCTTCAAAAAATAAATCCCCTATGCCAATCCGGTCATGCCCGTCTACTCCAACTAGCTTCCTCGAGTAATTTGTCACCTTACATTCTTAAAATGAACCAAAATTTGGCACAGGGGCATCACATGGAAAATGATGTTACCATTCTCTCTTCCCATTTTTGTTTGAATTTTTCAAAATTGTCATGCCCTAACGGAAAAAATGTATGTTCCTTCTATGAAGCATGTATCAGAATGGCATTACCAAAACCTGGGGGTGGCGGGGCACATGGTGGTGTGATGATACATCACATTTGGACCACACAACACAATTTGGACCAACCAAAAAAATTCAACCACCCTACACAAACCCTGGTCAAAACTAGTTTGACCAATATTACAAAAGTTGTACATAATTCAGAAACCGTCAGAAATATACGAAGCATTCAGGAGTCAATACTGAAGACAAAGCAATTATGCCAAAAGACGAAGGCAGAGGAGGAACAGGTCTTGCTATATTGCACAACAAAGCCAAATTCAACTTTTCATCGATTCCAAAATTCTGGCTGCAATTAGCACACCCTGGTCTCCTGATGTCGCAATAGTTGGCTGCTGGGAGCGGAGACACTCGACTTCCTTCTTCAACTTATCGCACTCTGTGCGAACTTTCAAGTACTTCGTCTCGAAATATTGCGCATGTTCAGCATGCAACTCCACTTCCTGTTGAAAACTTTCACAGTCACAGTTGCAATCACACTGACCAGCCTTGTCAGTGACCACACTCATCGGTGGCTGGGCGCGTAGTTCCTCGACTTCCTTCTTCAACTTCTTACACTCCGCGAGAACGTCTGAGTACCGTTTATCAAAAGAAGATTGCACGGAACGGGCATTCTCCTTCGATATGGCACGATTTAAAATGCACCTGCCCACGAGGTGGCGGATTTTCTTATGAAGGATGGTGTTGTGGCCCTTGATCTGGTCCAGTTTCGCGGAGAATCGTGTTATCACATCCTGCATTGCAAATTCAACAGCAATGAAGTATGCAGAGTGCAGATGAGGGGGGAGAAATAAACAAATGGAGTGCCAACCTCTTCAATATGCCTGAGAGCTGCAAAGTCCTTGTCCATAGGAACCTCTTCAACGATGGAACCGCCATCCCTGGAAGAAAGACATTTAAGTAGTTGGATCTGGCAGCCAGCAAGGAGGCGATGAAACTGCGGCACGGCAATGGAAACATACACGGCCGAAGATGCACACACGCGCACTGGCTGCTCCTCTCCCGGAGACTGGGCATTCGTCTCTGATTCTGCATTCATGATACCAAACCTATGCAAGAGTTTGAGGTTTCTGTTCTGAAGGGTGGTGTTGTGGCCCTTTAATCTCATAATCCCTTCCTGCATGGAAAAATTCACCAGGAACGAATCAGGGATCCTTTTTCATTCACAGGATATGAAAATCATAAGATTAGGAAAAGCATAGGATTTTGTATACATTAGAGAGGGTGTATGCGCTATTTTATGGGCTATTTGGAATGTACAAAATGAAGTCGTGTTTAATAAACCCAAATCTCATCCCTTCTTGCAGGTTATCCCTATGATTATTCACTAGATCCGTATGTTTCTTATCTCCAGCCCGAGGATCAGCAGGATATCATGGAGTCTGGGTGCAACTGACTAGAGACAGCCGCACGGGATTTTTACAGCCAGGGTGGCTGGCAGTTTCCTCATAGAATTACTTACTGATGTGTTTTTGCCTTTTTGGCACCCGCTGTTTTCTATGTTTCGTTGGTGGATCTTTGTGTCGACTCTAGCTGATCCGTGAGAAGTTGTCATAATTTGTGTATGAACTGAAGAAAGCAATAAAGCAGCCATATACATCATTTTGATGCAGAGGCTGTGATATGTCCCCCATTTCGAAAAAAGGAACAAACATAGGATATATTTCTATAAATCAAACAACTAATGTAGGAAAAAAACCCATAGGATCTAAATGCTACACAATTCTTATAGAAGTCCTACGAATTAAAGAAGCCCTCATGCAGTACGGAGATGAAGAGGAAGAAAAAAAAGCAATGGATATATATTATATAGTGCATACATTATTAATGCTCTTGAGAGCTAACAAGTGCTCATCAAACAACGGGTCCTCGATAGCTAAGTACGAAGTGGATCCTGCGGTAGAAAGCACGAGCCTGGAACCGTCGGCCCTGGAAGATGATAGCCGGTTTAGTTGGCACCGCCTGCCAGCAAGGACTCAACGAAAATCCGGCATGGCGATGGAAACATACCCAGGAGCTTCGTACCCACCAGGTTGGCGAGAAACGAGCGATTTCTCAACTTGGGTAGGAATGGCGCTGAAACCAGCCGCCATGGAAGAAAGACGGTTAAATTGTTTGATCCGCTAGCCAGCCAGAAGGCAGAGAAACTTCGGCATGGCGATGGAAACATACCGGGGAGCTTCGTACCCACCATCTTGGCGAAACACGGTCGATTTCTCGGCATCGGTAGGAAGGGCGACACTTGAACGGGCGGCCCTGGAAGAAAGACGGTCAAATAGCTGGTTCTCCCGGGTAAAAAAATAGTTGGATCTGTTTGCCTTGCTGTAATCTGCGTTCATGGGGGCAAAGAAAGCACATGGCGATAAAAACCTACCAGGACTCTTGCTGGATTACTCTGCCCTGACCCAACAAGCCCGAAGCAGACTGAGCTTGCGATGGAAGCGCAGACTGAGCTTGCGATGGAAGCGCAGACATGCCTGTCCGCCGGCGCCGCTGGTACACTTTCAAAGTCGGAGTTTGCAGGACTTTCAGCGGGATGGATTTCACCGCGGATTTAGTCTCAGACAACAACGCCTCCTTCCTCTTCTTACACTTCTTCATGTTCTTCTTAGACAACTTGTTGAACGATGGATGAATCGCTGGAGGAAGAAGGAAGGGACAAGCAGGTGGGGATAGAAGGGGTCGGTGTAGAGCTCTCCGGGGAGGGTTCCCCGGGGAGGAGGATGAAAACTGGAACGAACAGGACAGGGATGGGACTGGGCAATCTTGTCCGTCCATCCAAAATCAAAGGGCGGGAGCACATAAGACTTTGGGCCATTGACAGGCTGGTCCTGCCACAGGCGGACCCCAAGTTTCAGCGATTCAATGTCAGTGAAAAGATGGGCAATGTAAAAGAATCTTGTTCGGGGTCGGCCGCGGAAGCCAAATCTCTGTGTCCCAAAGTCTACTAGTAGTCTACTCCTATATAGGTATAGCTGCATAGCCATCATACCATTGCATTGATCGAGCTGTACGCCTTTACCACTCTGATTCAGGTCCAAAATATTAGTGTTCTCTTGTCAAATCAAAGGCCATGTCAGTTTGACGAAATGGACGTTCTTTAACTCACAAACTACTCCAAGGACATCATTTACGGACTACTGAAGCCATGTACATATTTTCTGGATCGATTTAGTAATTTGCTACAACTGTAATATTATTTCCAATTTTCAGCAATTTATTTGAATTTTAGGATTTTACTTATAAATTTCGCTAATTGACATGTGTAGGAAAGATAGAAAACAACTAGTGTATGCATGACCAATTAATCTGACTAAATAAATCTTATAGTGGCCACTTTGCATCACTCAAACTGAGAGGGCATGTTAGATTCATATGATAGAATAATGGAGAATCGCTATGACATATGCCTCCTTGAATCCTACGGGAAAGAAATCTACATGAATTGGTAGAGCTAGGTGTGTGATGGTATCATCGGAAAGACAAAGGAAATTTCTATAGAGATTGAGAGTGCATAGCATAGTTGTCACAGATGCATATGAATTTTTCCAAGAGGTCTAACCTCTTATTAGAAATCCTATAGGGTTGTACTAGTATAAGAAAACAATACATAGAAATTTTGGAGGATTCAATTCTTCAAATCAAACAAGCTATATAGGGGGAAAATCATATCCTTTGATTCGTACAATTTGTATAGGAGTTATGTAGGATTTGACTATAGGAGTTATGTAGGATTTGACTATAGGATTTGAATATTTGTACGGTTGTGTAATATTTTTACCCAGATCAATTCACATACCACCGGTTATGTATTTTTTTGGGCTATAAAAATAGGAGGTGTGGTATATTTGATGTGTGTAGAGATAATCTCACCATCTTATAGCCACCCCTAACATTTCGAGCAAACAAAAAAAATCTATACCACTACCCACCTCTCGTCCTACACTCAATTCCTACACAACCAAACAACAAAAATTGGCTATCCTAGCCAGGTGGTTGGGGATACTCTCATCCCATAAACCTATCCCCTAAACCAAACAACCCCTAATATGGAGGGAAGGAAAACCTAGTATCTGATACTGTACAAAAACACATAAAGCAATCTGGAACCGTCCACATAGAATCAACGGGCCAGAGCAGATGCCTTCTTTGGGAAGGGTCTTGCGCGGAAGCCAAGGAATCCTCTGCGTCGACAATCTGGTGTAGCAGTAAAATAGACCATCATAGCGGAACATTGATGGAGTCACTACAATGCGTCCGAATCCGGGTATAGTCTTGTCATATCAATGGCCATGTCAGTTTCTCCAGATATAATCTATCCGTTAGCTAGTACTACTACTCTAGAGGCTGACGCCACATGCAGAAGTTGTACAGTACTACGACTACTATCGAGTATCGACTAGTCCGATCACGTCCAGGTCGCAACTACTCAAAAATGGCCGTAAAGAAAATGCAGAAGTAGGATGGGGCCACGACAAAAGACATACATCTATTTATGGACAGAGGTAGTATCATATCAGCATGCATTAGCATCTCATTTGCAACTAGTTGCACTCGCATCCTATTATCGGATATCACACTTCTGCACTTTTAAAAAATATGAAGAAAAACAAAACTGGGACACATATTATGTTGTGTATTGCTCCACAGGTCACAGATGAGTATGTAAAAAAAATTCTAGCTTGCACAAAAAAGACAAATGATATGTGAATAGTTAAGGAATATTATTCACTTTGGTCTTTTCTTTTTTCCACAGCTCACATATGGTCACCTTTTGAAACAAATGTTTAGATGTGCGAAAGATACAACATAACCCGTGACTATGATTTGAATTTACATTTTTTTACAAACTCGAAATGTGACATCCGACAATAAGATGAGGGATCAACTAGTTGCGAAATGTTTGCACTCCTGACCATGCATCTGAATCTATCTACTAGACTACTACAACAACATACAAAATGCACCAGTTTTGAACTAGAGATGTAACAGCAGTACTAACCGTTGGTTTCCAAAATCTAACGCTTGTGATTAGAGGGATTCGCGTCAAGAGATACCACAACAGCATACACTTCTTTCTAGAACCATCATGTAGCCATTATGTAGAAGAAGAAAAAAGCAGGGTCACACCAATATCACACGTCCCACTCGATAGTAAGAAAGGTTCCAAGTTATTGTTCCCATTTCTCAACTGGTCATACCTATTTCGATGGTGTAACCTACGTAGTATAAGTTATATATTAGTTGTATGGAAAGTTTGAGCAACATTTAGAACATAATTTTGTACTCCTAATTGGTCCAACATGCATGCTAAGATTGGGGTCTTCACCTTGAAACGGCGAGCGCCGAAAAGCGGGTCAAAATCGCCCAGATCCTCGAAGATATCTACAGGCGCAGCCGCTGTATGAGAGACGGAGTGGGAAACGAGTGGGGCGATGTATGAGAGACGGAGTGGGGGTGTAGTATGTACTATAGTAAGACGGCGAGACGGCGAGGTCAGAGTGATTAAGACTAGTCACAATGGGAAGTACGTAGTACGTAGTATCATACACTACTAGTTTGTGATACTACCTCCACAATGCATAGTATCATAATATGGTTCATACTTATGTCATATTTAAAGTTTTGTAGAATCTCAATGCAAATGTGTGTACATGATGTATTTGTCATGAAGTTTTCTAAGTTTTCTAGGTTTATGTGTTATAATACTACTCTCATCTCTCACCTCATAATTGATGTGACACATTAGATTTTTGCCAACATGGCATGTATGATACTACTTACGAGCCTTAAAAGCACTTTTTTGTGATGTTGATCAAATTGTACTCTAAAATTGTCACTGGACAACAGGTCGGCCTATTGCAAACTTGTTTGAATGAGCTAAAATAGTTAGAAATCTAGAAAATTTGTCACTTCAATGAATTTTCATCCTATAACGTTTACTTAATTTGAAAAACGAATGGGGACGTTTGCCATAATGGGACAATCATTTCTACAAAAAAGAATAAGATGGAAAGTCTCGCAATGTTATTTATCATGACAACATTGACAATGTCACAACCGTGGGGTGATTAGGGAATCCACTCCGCTAGAAAAAACAAACTTATATAAGGCATGTGTGGCAATGCAGTTTGTCTACCTTATACACATATCTAGATGTGTAGCTATATATGGATTTTATTTTCCAACTTTAGATGATCAGTTTATAGTTCACCATTTAATTAGAATTCATAATTTTTGGGAATAAAATACTTGGAGGTACCCTGCAAGTGTGGTACCACAAACAAAGCCCAAACATGGGTCCCAATAGTACAACATAGCGCGCATAGGAAGTTTGAGCAAATTTGAAACCAACCAAATGAGGTAGAAACAAATCAAAAAAAAGTTGTGAAACATGTGCATGGAGCCATCACATGACATGTACTTACTACTAACAAGTAAAAAATATAAAACCCTATCATACATAGAGGTTTGGGGTGAAGAGTTATTATTCACACACATATAGAATAAATATGGACTGCTTTTGGCTTTCTACCCATTAATTTGAGCAAGCTTCATGCAGTGTCCACTTCAAACTTGACAACATTGGAACCATAGCTGCTTGAGTTCGCCTCGCTAGCCTCTTCCCATATGTAAGCTTAATTAATTGGTTACACTACGAAAACCACAATCAACTTCTGAATAATGCATGCATTGCCCCCCTTTTGCACATATGCAACTTTGCAAAGTAGGGATTTTTGGTTTACCACACATTAGTGTGTTGTTTTCTTTTTATTAGGACCCATGTTTGGTAGCCACATTTTTCCAAAGCCAAAGTGTGGTTAGCCAAAAAAAAGCTAGTATGGCTAGCCACCAAATTGTGGCTTAAAATATTAAAGCCAAACTTTGTCAAAACTTTGTAAAAAAAAGTTGAGTCTATGACAAATGGACCATATATACATGCAATGAAGTGTGATAAGCCAAATTGTGGCAAAAACCAAACACATGCCAAATAAACTATATGCATGGCTGCCAAATTTTGGCTTCTTGACAAATTGTGGCTAGGAACCAAACATGCCCTTGCTGGCCAAAGGGGTCCGAATATGTGTTTTGTTTATTCGCTATCATGTGCAGTGTGTGCACAATACCACAAATCAAAATTTCACGGGTAGGCCAAACATGCATGCATGGTAGGCGAATCGCCATTTCGAAGGCTAATTTGTCAAACTAGCTTACCATGAAACCATCATGTGTACTCCAATTAATTAAGTTCGGATATGAATGGTGGTCATCAACCAAACTAAAAAGAATTCAAAATTTGGGATGATATAGGGATGTGCCCTATTGTTGTGGAATCAGAAAACATTAGCCAACGAAAATGTGGGTTGCATCCAAGTATAGTAGCTCACAAAGTCGATTGCCAAGAAGTTTTTGCCTAAATTTGAAATAAAGCCAAAATGAGGTTCAAACTTATTGAAATCAGCAAGCAAGGCAATCACGAAGTCACCAATTACTACTTTTATCTAGGAAAAATAACAAACATGATGGCATGCAAATATTCTTGAGAAGCAGAATCATTCTGTAAATATATATTTTTGGAACCATGCATGTTGGACATTGATTCGCTTCTTGCCACATGGGTGAGCTAGCTTGGTTACCGCAAGAACCATGCATGGCGAACTTTCGAATCATGACCCCTTTTTTAAGAGATCAATGAAAAACTTCTTATTTTCGACTATACTTTGCCAAATACAGTTTTTTTGGTTTTCCACATAAAGTCTTTTCATTTTTATTGGCCGAATTAAGGGGGGCAAAATTAAAAGGATGTATTTGTGAAGTGGCTACCGCGTGTATTGCGCACACTACCACCTATACAATTTTCACAAGAGGGTGACATGGTTGGATGGCCATGCATTTCCATGGTTTGTTGGATTATCTCATCATGTAGTATATAATAAATTAATTTTGTAAATATTTTTCAATTCAAGTATTAACGATGGTTATATTACAACTCAAATAAATTGGGAAAATACTGGGATTCGCCTCCCTAGAATCAATCTTGCCCGTCCATTTCCTATCAACTGACTATAGGGAGTACTAGATTTAAATGGCGGTTGGAGTTAATTCCTCAACCTCATCGCAGTATTATTCCCATCTGTCCCCACTAAACAACCCCTGGCGGTTCGTTCTCCCCTGCATTTCGGCAAGTTCCAAAAAACCCCATTGTTTGCAGTTGCTCTCCCTCCCTCCCCCTCAATCCCTCCGATCAGTTCGACGTGCTTCAGCGCTGCCATGGCCGACGGCGGCCTGTTTACGCTAAAGAGGAGCGTCGTTCCCCATGGGACGACCAAGGTGAACGTGGTCTACACGAATGACCCTTCCGTTCTCGAGCACACCCTCAAGATGTACGAACAAAAGCTACTAGAGGACAGGTCCAGGTTCGTCGGCCTCGACCTAGAATACACTGCGGACCAAGTAAGTACCGCCGTCGTTCAGTTGGCCATGGACGACCACGTCCTGGTGTACCATTTCTGCAGGTATGTTCTTCACATGCCTTCCTTTATCCTTTTGTTTTTTAATATAGAAACTCTTCCTTTATCTTGGATCTGCTTTTTTATTTCGACATAGACTAGGTTCTAACTTGTATGAAAACACGAACAAACTAACTTGTATGAAAAATGTGGTCTGGAACGTAATATCCAACATACTTGTATAATTTTTTTGGATTGACCACGATATCTAGTTTCATGATTTTGGTACTCAAAATTTGCACAAATTTCATGTACTCATACTCACCGATAATCGGCATGGATGTCAAGATATTAACATATAGTAACTGAATCTTAACTTGACACTTAAATAATTAGATCATATAGTCGCAACAATAATTCATGTTATTTTGATGTGTATCACTGATGCAAAATCATTGTTTCACTGCAACAAGTATACAGTTTACTGGAAGAAAAATATGTGTACTATTTCAGCATATACGATCTTACAAGATTGATTTGTGTTAACATGCAGGAGTCCTGATAATCTGGCACTGCAAGAATTCCTTCAACATAAAGGAATTTGTTTCACAACTGTTGACATCAGGGGTGACTCTAGCAGGTTTGCTAGAGATGGCATTAAAATTCCTAAACATAATTGGATTGACATTCAGGATATGATCAATTTCAATGGTCCTGGCAATAGGACTGGCATGGGTGATTTGGCAGCCGCCATCATTGACCCATCTTACAAAGACATGAAGACCAAGTTCCCTACTAGCAGCCACGATCAATGGGAGTGCATGCCATTGCCTGAAGTAAACTTGAGGTATGCTGCGATTGATGGGTATGTCAGTTTTGAGTTGTACAGGCGACTCAAAAAAATCAATGATGGGCAGCGTCAAGCACAACCAATTCCAAGGGAAGTGGTTTGCCCGGATTGCAAGGAAGCGGCTAGGTTGGCCGCTCTTCCCCCTGCCTGGCGCGACGAGAAGAAGCAGTGTGTCGGGACAACCTACTGGGAATTTGTATCTTATTGCTTTAGGCACAACATACCATTTGATCCGAAGAATATGCCACCATGGATAAAGGACCCGTGCGAGCCTACTTCGGGGTCTCCGTGGGATGGCGGTTCACATGGTGAGCAAGCTAGGGCAACGGCTGGATGTGGTGAGCTAGCAAGGGCAGGGCCTGTATCTGGTTGGGAAGCTCCAACAAGGATTCCCGACACACGAAGTGCGAACGAGTGCAGAACTTGGACTGCCAACCCATGGGAGGCAGGTACAAGCGGCACCGGCAAGCGCATCAAGAGGGATGATGATAATTGGTGAACTAGGCTGGCGTTATATGTTTCCAAGATTGTACATAAGTTTAGAATTATGAACTGGTAGTATTGTTTAGGTGATGTAATTACTTTTGCAACAATGTGTATGAGGTTTCAGAATCACGCATCCTTATTTAAACATGTTTAAAACAAAGAGATGCCATAGGATGGCTTATCTTGGGGCCTTCTTAGGGTTTGTGACTAGATGGGAGAACTTCCGGATGGTTTCCTCAAGAACTTGGCCAAGGCCAGAGGTTGAAGAAGAAAGACACAAGGAAGAACTCGCTCTAGATCACCATTTTCATTGATCTTCACAGGTTACAGGTTCTAGCTTACAAGGTTCTCTCTATTGCTCCGCCCTCTATCTCGCTCTCTCTCTCTCTCTCTCCCTCTCTCTCTCTCTCTCTCTCTCTCTCTCTCTCGCCCGTGAAGGAGGCTGCCCCCTCTCCTTATATAGGGGAGAGGGTGGCTTACAGGACAAGAAACCCTAATGGGATCTTTGACTAGACAAACTACTTTACAAAGATACTTTATAAAGCTACTTTAATCATAGATGACACCGGGGTCTTCTTTAAACAGGGAGGCTGACGTCCTCCGGCTTCTTTGGCCGTCATCCTCTTCTTTGTCTTCAGGCCTTCGTTTAAAGCTACTTTGCTTAGCTCATCCTTGTCTTTTAGCTCCTGACGGAATCTTTGACCAGCCAGCCGACATGCTCTTCCTTCCGGTGCTCCGGTATCTTTCCTTCCTGGTTCCGGTATACCCCTCTTGGGGATACCGGCTTAGCTTACTTAGCCAAATTCTATCTCTGAGCTCCGGTATAAATATTAAACCGGTATCTTGATGGATAAGACCATCCGGTTTGGCATGCCTTTGGCATACCGGGGGTCATCCCCCCAACATTAGTCCCCGAAGCTGGTATAGTCTGGCGGATTCTATCCAACAGACCATGCCAGGTTCCCATGTTCTTGTATACCGGTTTAATCTATCCGGCGCTCAACTTGGCTCCGGCATCTTTGCCCGGACTCATGCCTTCTCTCTTTGCAAGGCACTCTCCGGCAGCTTATCTTCCGGCATCTCGGTCATTAAATACTTCCTCGGCGAAGTCGAGAATATATCGGTCCCGCGCCCACGCATGCACACCGTGACCGACGCGCTGTCGGGGTCACTTCCGTTCGCTTGCGCGCCGCATTAATTGCTCCGCAGCGGATCCCAACCACTTCTCCGGATCCATGTGTGCCTCCCTGTGGCTCTTCTCTTCCGCGCGTGCGCCACGTGGCGATACGTGGACGAACCGTCGCGGCCCACGGCTGAACCGCTACGGTTCGGCGGTTTTTCAGCCCACTTCTTTTTCTTTATAAGGTCAAACCGCCCTTCCCTTCTTCTTCGCATTCCCCAGCTTGCTCGCAAGCATCGCTCCTCGCTCGACGTCTCCGCCGCTCCTTTCGCTTCGAGTCCCGCCGCCCAGAAACCTTGTTACGCCACGGACGCGCGCGTACTTCACCGCGGAATAACTTCCGCTCGGCACGACATTGGAGCTCCTTCAAGTTCTTATCCGCCCCATCATCGACGGACCTCTACGCCTACAGCTCGCCCAAACGCCGCGAACCTCCCTTTTGCGACTCTGCGCCCTGTGTTAGGCCTTACTCGCGTTTTCTCCTCTTTGCTTGCAGTTCGGATCTTGAGTTGAAAGCGTATTTATCCTTTCCTTTTCTTTGGTTTTTCTCTTCTTCGTAGATCTTCTCGCGGGGTAGTTCTTGGGGAATTTGTTTTTCCGAGTAGATACCGGAAGTTCTCAAATCTGAATGTCTTCCGAACAATACCTTTCCACTTCTTCCTCCAGTAACCCGGAAGATCCCGCATCTGACGGGGTCAGCGCGGATCTAGCGCAGATGGAAGCTGCTAGCGCCCAAGAACAAGATGCCGGAAGCTCTAGCCAAGCTTCCGGCGCTGATTCTTTCGAGGTCACCCGCGGAGCCAGGATGGGCTCCAGCGTTACTCAGTACGAGATTGACTGGTTATACCGGTCCCGGAGGATTCCGGAAGGAGTATCCTGCCGGATTCCCGGCAACGAGATTGAACCGGTGCTCGAACCCGGTGAACGCGTTGTCTTTCTCGCTCACTTCGAGCGCGGCTTCGGCCTTCCCCTCTCTTCTTTTTTCCGGATTTTCTAGATTTCTACAAACTCCAACCTCACCATCTTCCCGGCAACGCCATCTTCTACCTTTCTTGCTATGTCACCTTCATGGAGGCATACATCGGCATCCGTCCCACTCGCGAGACGTTTGCTCGATTCTTCGCCCTTCGGATTAATTCCGTTCAGGGCTTAGACATTCCGAAACCCAAACCCCCCGTTCAAGCGGGTCCTGAATCATTGGAAATACGTGAATCGGCCTTTTATACCAAGTTGGGCTAAACTGCCCATGTATCTGTAACATATTAGATCGCATCTTAGTTTAGAAGTTAGAGTTTTACCCGTGCACGGTTTGGTGCACGCCCACATTAGAAAGTCCCCTGGACTATAAATATGTATCTAGGGTTTATGAAATAAACAACAACCAACGTTCACCACAAACCAATCTCGGCGCATCGCCAACCCCTTCGTCTCAAGGGTTTCTCCGGTAAGCACCATGCTGCCTAGATCGCATCTCGCGATCTAGGCAGCACGAGCCTGCCCACGTTGTTCATGCGTTGCTCGTACTGAAGCCTTTTTGATGGCGAGCAACGTAGTTATCGTAGATGTGTTAGGGTTAGCATTGTTCTTAGTATCATATGCTGTCGTAGTGCAACCCTTGCGCATCTAGCCGTCCTTGTACCTCATCATGGGTGCAGGGGCGGCACCCCGCTTGATCATTATTTAGTAGATCTGATCCGTTACGATTGCTCCTTGATTCATCAAGGATTAGTTTAATATCTGCAATAGTTAGGCCTTACAAAGGGTTGGAGGATCCAGCGGCATGTAGGGTGTAGTTTGCTGCCCCTAGACAGGATGTTCCGAGGATCAACCTAGTGTTGGTTTTTAGGCCTTGTCTAGGGCTGGCTTACGATCACCGTGCGTGAGCGCGAGGCCCAATCGTGAGTAGGATGATCCGATTATGCGGTGAAAACCCCAAATCGTCGTGGATCTCATATGCTTTATCTTGATCAAGCAGGACCACCATATATTCGGCCACCTTGGACGAATCATGGGTGGATCGGCTCCATGAGCCGATTCACAGGATAACCCGAGAGCCGATCGAGGCTCGTATTTAACGTGTACGTGTGTGCCCTGCAGGAAACTAAGCGAGGCATCATCCACACCTTCCTGACCAGGTATAGGTCAGGTGGCACGCCCTTGCAATTTGCATCGGCGCGCGACCAGGAGGCTTTGCGGGCCGTCGCTCTGAGGGACTGGGGCCAGCCGCAGCCCTAGTTGTTCCCGGCTCTACGGTGTTGACCAGTACTGCCCGCCGGTGGGTTTCTGACGTCAACACATTCTGGCACGCCCGGTGGGACAATCCTCAACATCAACCACATCGCCGTCTACATCAGAGATGGCGGAAGAAACTCCGGTCACCTACGAGGAGCTCAATGGCGAGCTCAAGAAGAAGTATGACGAGGTCAAAGCCTTCCTCGAAGCCGACCTCATCGGCTCTTTCCACAGGACCCGTTCCCATGGCATCAGATGGAAGGGGTTCTCACCTGAAGGCGCGCTTGATGGAGTGGACCTATCCACCCCGTCAGAAGAACGCACCAGGTCGCTGCGTCAGGAGATCAACTTCATGGTGGCTCATTCGCTGCACCGCCATTCTGAGAGCCTGGTGAATACGTTGGAGCGCGTCGCTCTGCGCGTGATCCAGGAGATCATGAGCCATCAGTACTCTCCGTCAGGACCAGCCCTAGGGACTCACCAAGGGGAATTGCTACTCCAGTCCCGTCCACCGCTGCCGTTCGCGTTGGCAGCGCCCGAGGCGCCGAACTCATCGGCCTACGTCGTCTACAAGATTGGTGGTGACCCCAGTGACTACCAATTCCTACATGACGCGCCCAAGGAGATCCCGCACGGATACGCATGCGCATACGTGCCAGACTGCAGCACCTGGGCACCCTCGAACCAGGTTGCAACAGCGGGGACTTCTGGAGCAACAGGAGGAACGTCGGAGGCAGACCCTGAGAAGCAAACGTGGCTAGCTAAATACGCCACCCCGACAAAACTCCCGAGCCCAGCTCCTGCAGTTGGCTCAGAACCGGAAAAACAAGCATGGCTGGTTAAGTACGCCACTCCGACGAATCTTCAAGGTTCGGCACCTTCAGCCATCACCGCGGATCAGATTTGTACGATTCTGAAAGATCAGTTCGGCATGATGCCGAAAAGGAAGACGGTCGGCTATACCAAGCCGTACCCCAACGAGTACGAATTGATCCCGCTACCACCCAAGTATCGGCTCCCGGACTTCACAAAGTTCAGCGGATCAGATGGTTCCAGCTCCATCGAACATGTGAGCCGATATTTGGCACAGCTGGGCATGATCTCAGCGTCAGACGAGCTGCGTGTGAGGTACTTCTCACAGTCCCTCACAGGATCGGCTTTCGGTTGGTACACGTCGCTGCCACCGAACTCAATCCAGACCTGGAAGCAGTTGGAAGAACGGTTCCATGAGCAATATCACTCGGAGGCTTCCGAGGCTGGCATTGCCGATTTGGCACAAGTACGACAGAAGCGCGGGGAAACAGTGTCGGAATACATCCAGCGCTTCAGGACCGTTAGGAACCGATGCTATTCGGTTCACGTGAGCGAAAAAGAAGCAGTCGAGTTGGCGGTGGTGGGTCTATCATCATCGATCAAGGACGTGGCCTCCCAAGCGGACTACCCTTCATTAGCACACATGGTGCAGAAGCTGTCAGCGTATGAACAGCGCCACCCAGATGTCTACCAGGACAAATTCAAGCGCGTGGTTACCATGGTTGACACATGCGAAGATGAAGGTGCTACGGGAGAACAAGAGGTCGCGGTGGCTGAGTGGACTCGAGCTGCAGGCCCAGTAACCTGCAAATGGGTGAAGCCACCAGGGCCTCCAAGAGGGTTCGACTTCGACGTGACGAAAACCGAGCAGATTTTCGATCTCTTACTCGCGGAGAAGCACATAAAGATACCCGAAGGCCACAAGGTCCCTACAGTGCAAGAGCTGAACGGAAAGCCATACTGCAAGTGGCATAACACGTTCACCCACACCACTAACGACTGCAGGGTGTGGCGTCAGCAGATCCAAATGGCGATAGAAAATGGGCGACTAATTTTTAACCAGTACGCCATGAAGGTCGACACACACCCCTTTCCCGCCGTCAACATGGTGGAGTTTACTCACCTCGGAGGGTGCCAGCCAGATTTCTCAGCCAGCATCAACATGGTAGAGCTTGGACACCACTCTGAGAAGGGCGGGGATGAGGACTGCTACTCTCATAGCAAAGACACAGAGGAGGCCGCTCCATGCGATCGGCTCCGTCAAGATGGCAAGCGCTACGTCACAGAGGGAGAAGTGAAGAACATAAGATATCAACGACCCCTCTCTGATCACCTCCTCAACAAGTATGTGAGTCGGTATGACCAACACCGGCGACACGGCGACGATGATGAAAGAGATCGTCTGGCCAGAAACGACAGAAGGCATCGTCGGCATAATCACGATGAGGAGCGACAGGAGCGCCACGCAAGGGAGCAAGACGACACGGGCAGACATTGGGACTGCCCCTTCTTCAGACACTGCTGGGATTCAGGAATGAGCCGATTACCAACAATCGGCAACTGCCCAGAATGCAACCAGAAAAAGAAGGAGGCAGCCAACGTGTCTGTGTTCGAGCGCTTAGGGCCTCTCCCACCACAAAACAGACGTGCTGAGACCCCTCTGTTGGAAGATCTCGAGGATTCGGAAGACGAGGGGGAAGACGAAGAAGACAGGTGCCACCGTCCAAGATGGTGCCCTGATGGTCTCAGCCATTCACAAAAGCGCAGGGTTCAGCGATTGCGCGTCTGGAGGAAGCCGAAAGGTTATACTTGCATACGCTGAGGAAGGCACGACCTGATTTGGCTGCGAAAGTCCAGAGGACCCTGGATGAAGAGGGACTGCCGCAAAGAAAAGAGTGGCGCCCCAAGCAAAGGAAAGCCGATGATGAAACATCGGCTGGCACAAACATGGTGTTCGTTCGTCCGGCGAAGTGTAGAGCTCCACGATTACACGATGCACCCGAGGTGGACAACAGCAAGCGCACCAACGTGATAAAATCAGAGATTGGGCTGGTTTTATCCACCGGCCTGGGCGAGTAGCAAGACTACGTCAATAAGCAAACGTTGCGAGGCTGATCCTTGCGATCGGCCCTCCCAAAATTTATGAAGGGACATTACAAAACCTTCACCGAGCAAGCAACGTGGAGGCCGATTCCAGCAATCGGCCAAAATTATCCTCACCATCTATTTTGCCTGGGATCAACGTTTGACCCAACAGGGACTACCTGAAGAGCCGATACCATCAATTCTCTTGACAGAATCGGCTCGGGGGGCACCTAGATGGATAAAACATGAGGATATGAGATAATACTATCAAGTATGGGGGCCGATACACAAATCGGCCTAAAATTTGAAAGACGTCGAAACCCACCGGCGGGCAGTGACTCAACACCGTAGAGCCGGGAACAACTAGGGCTGCGGCTGGCCCCAGTCCCTCAGAGCGACGGCCCGCAAAGCCTCCTGGTCGCGCGCCGATGCAAATTGCAAGGGCGTGCCACCTGACCTATACCTGGTCAGGAAGGTGTGGATGATGCCTCGCTTAGTTTCCTGCAGGGCACACACGTACACGTTAAATACGAGCCTCGATCGGCTCTCAGGTTATCCTGTGAATCGGCTCATGGAGCCGATCCACCCATGATTCGTCCAAGGTGGCCGAATATATGGTGGTCCTGCTTGATCAAGATAAAGCATATGAGATCCACGACGATTTGGGGTTTTCACCGCATAATCGGATCATCCTACTCACGATTGGGCCTCGCGCTCACGCACGGTGATCGTAAGCCAGCCCTAGACAAGGCCTAAAAACCAACACTAGGTTGATCCTCGGAACATCCTGTCTAGGGGCAGCAAACTACACCCTACATGCCGCTGGATCCTCCAACCCTTTGTAAGGCCTAACTATTGCAGATATTAAACTAATCCTTGATGAATCAAGGAGCAATCGTAACGGATCAGATCTACTAAATAATGATCAAGCGGGGTGCCGCCCCTGCACCCATGATGAGGTACAAGGACGGCTAGATGCGCAAGGGTTGCACTACGACAGCATATGATACTAAGAACAATGCTAACCCTAACACATCTATGATAACTACGTTGCTCGCCATCAAAAAGGCTTCAGTACGAGCAACGCATGAACAACGTAGGCAGGCTCGTGCTGCCTAGATCGCGAGATGCGATCTAGGCAGCATGGTGCTTACCGGAGAAACCCTTGAGACGAAGGGGTTGGCGATGCGCCGAGATTGGTTTGTGGTGAACGTTGGTTGTTGTTTATTTCATAAACCCTAGATACATATTTATAGTCCAGGGGACTTTCTAATGTGGGCGTGCACCAAACCGTGCACGGGTAAAACTCTAACTTCTAAACTAAGATGCGATCTAATATGTTACAGATACATGGGCAGTTTAGCCCAACTTGGTATAAAAGGCCGATTCACGTATTTCTTCCATGTATAATCTTCAAACGTCCATCTTGATCGCGGCCCACCTCTGACTTGGTCAAATTCTGGTGATAACACATGCCCCCTGGTTTTGGAAATGACATTTCCAAAATCATTACGCTTCTCCTTCGTCGGGTCATGTCGTGGCAGAGCAGAACCGTCGCAGAGTCCTTCATCATGATAACTTGCCTCCTCAACTTCTCTGCACGATTTGACAGTTTTGGCACCACCTCCTCGGAAACTGCTGTGGCATTGAATTTCTACTATGCCCCTTTTATTTAACCGCTACGAACAGTTCTCCTCTGCATCTCCTTCGCATTAGCACTCCAAAAACCCTCCTGTGCCACCATGTCTTCTTCCTCCTCTGCCTCATCGGATCTTTCCACCCAGTCCTCTTCGTCTCGCGAGCCGACGCCGGAGCACAACCCGGCGGAGGTCCATGCGGCCAACATCCGCCGCGCCATTGCGGCCGGGGAGGAGTCAGACCATGACTTCTCCATCTGGTCCGAGGACGACCAGTCCTCGACGGACGGGGAGAGCGACCTCCGCTTCCTCGCCAACGGGGAATCGGAGGAGGAGAGCGATGACGATCGCTTCTCCTGGGATGACTTCACCTCCTCCGAGGGGGTGAAGGAGGAGGAAGAGGAGGAGGACGACGACGACAGCTCCTCCGACGAGCCGCCGGCCAAGCGGTTCTGCCCTTGGCCGGGCAATCTTAGCGACTTCGACAGCGATGAGGACTGATACGTCTCCAACGTATCGATAATTTCTTATGTTCCATGCTACTTTATTGATGATACCTACATGTTTTATGCACACTTTATGTCATATTCGTGCATTTTCTGGAACTAACCTATTAACAAGATGCCGAAGTGCCATGTTTTGCTGTTTTTGGTTTCAGAAATCCTAGTAACGAAATATTCTCGGAATTGGACGAAATCAACGCCGGTTCCTATTTTGCCCGGAAGCATCCAGAACACCCGAGAGCCGAGGGGGGCCCTGTGGGCCCCAGATGACATGGTGGCGCGGCCAGGGCTGGGCCCGCGCCACCCTATGGTGTGGTCGCCCCTTCGACCCTCCTGCGCCGCCTCTTCGCCTATTTAAAGCCCCTGCATCGAAAACCCTTACGGAGGAAGCCACGATACGAGAAAAGTTCCAGAGCCGCCGCCCTCGCGAAGCCAAGATCTGGGGGACAGGAGTCTCTGTTCCGGCACCCTGCCGGAGCGGGGAAGTGCCCCCGGAAGGCTTCTCCATCGACACCGCTGCCATCTCCACCGCCATCTTCATCACCGCTGCTGCTCCCATGAGGAGGGAGTAGTTCTCCATCGAGGCTCGGGGCTGTACCGGTAGCTATGTGGTTAATCTCTCTCTATGTACTTCAATACAATGATCTCATGAGCTGCTTTACATGATTGAGATCCATATGATGAGCTTTGTATCGCTACTAGTTGTGTGCTACTCATGTGATGTTATTAAAGTAGTCTATTCCTCCTGCATGGTGTAAAGGTGCTAGTGTGTGCACCGTGTGGTTCTTGTCGTAGGCTATGATCATGATCTCTTGTAGATTGTGGAGTTAATTGTCATTATGATAGTATTGATGTGATCTATTCCTCCTTCATAGTGTAATGTGGACAGTGCGTGCGCTATGTTAGTTCTTGGTTTATTTTGCAATGATCTATTATGCTCTAAGGTTACTTAAACATGAATATCGAATGTTGTGGAGCTTGTTAACTCCGGCATTGAGGGTTCGTGTAATCCTACGCAACGAATGATGTTCATTATCAAACAAGAGTGTATGTAGCACATATGAGAAAGAGTTATTTATTATGCGATCAATGTTGAGAGTGTCCACTAGTGAAAGTATGATCCCTAGGCCTTGTTCCTAAATACTGAAGTCGCTGCTTGTTTACTGTTCTACTGCATGTTTACTTCCCGCAATATTACTACCATCAACTGCACGCCAGCAAGCACTTTTCTGGCGCCGTACTACTGCTCATACTTATTCATACCACCCGTATTTCACTATCTCTTCGCCGAACTAGTGCACCTATTAGGTGTGTTGGGGACACAAGAGACTTCTTGCTTTGTGATTACAGGGTTGCTTGAGAGGGATATCTTTGACCTCTTCCTCCCTGAGTTCGATAAACCTTGGGTAATCCACTTAAGGGAAACTTGCTGCTGTTCTACAAACCTCTGCTCTTGGAGGCCCAACACTGTCTACAAGAATAGAAGGACCCGTAGACATCAAGCACTTTTCTGGCGCCGTTGCCGGGGAGGAAAGGTAAAAGGTACTCACACTCCGGTTCCAGGTAACAGTACTTTTCTGGCGCCATTGTGTGTGTACTCGAAGCTATTTCCTTTAGACTCTGCAATTACATCATTTGGTTTCTTGTTTACACTAGTTAGGCTTAATGGAAGACAACAATAAAATGAGAGATCTTTATGAACTTTATCTTGAATTAGGACATGATGTGTTTGAAGAAAGAATTAAAAAACCCATGGAACTTTATATGCATGATAATGGGAATGTTATTAGTATGAATGCTTTGAACACCATTGTTGCTAATGCTATGGAAAATTCTAAGCTTGGGGAAGCTGGCTTTGATGAGCATGATATTTTTAGTCCCCCAAGCATTGAGGAGAAAATTTACTTTGATGATACTTTGCCTCCCATTTATGATGATTATAATGATAGTAGTCTTTTGTTACCACCTGTTATGGAGGATAAATTTGATTATGATTACAATATACCTCCTATATTTGATAGCTACTTTGTTGAATTTGCTCCCACTACAATTAATAAGAATGACTATGCTTATGTTGGGAGTAGTAATTATTTTATGCATGAGACTCATGATAAGAATGCTTTATGTGATAGTTATATTGTTGAGTTTGCTCATGATGCTACTGAAAGTTATTATGAGAGAGGAAAATATGGTTGTAAAAATTTTCATGTTACTAAAACACCTCTCTATGTGCTGAAATTTTTGAAGCTACACTTGTTTTATCTTCCTATGCTTGTTACTTTGCTCTTCATGAACTTGTTTATTTACAAGATTCTTATGCATAGGAAGCATGTTAGACTCAAATGTGTTTTGAATTGCCTCTTGAAGCTCTCTTTTGCTTCAAATACTATTTCTTGCGGGTGCATCACCAAAATTGCTGAGCCCATCTTAATGGCTATAAAGAAAGAACTTCTTGGGAGATAACCCATGTGTTATTTTGCTACAGTACTTTGTTTTATATTTGTGTCTTGGAAGTTGTTTACTACTGTAGCAACCTCTCCTTATCATGTTTTTGTGCCAAGTAAAGTTTCTATGTTAAAGTTGATGTTATATTTGGGATCGCTGCGCAGAAACAGCATTGCTGTCTGTCACGAATCTGGGCACAGTTCTCTGTAGAAAATTCGAAAAAATCTGCCAATTTACGAGCGTGATCCTCAGATATGTACGCAACTTTCATTAGTTTTGAGTTTTTCCATTTGAGCAAGTCTGGTGCCATTTCTAAATTCGTCTTTACGGACTGTTCTGTTTTTGACAGATTCTGCCTTTTATTTCGCATTGCCTCTTTTGCTATGTTGGATTTATTTCTTTGATCCACTAATGTCCAGTAGCATTATGCAATGTCCAGAAGTGAAAATAATGTTTGTGTCACCTCTGAACATGTGAATTTTTGATTATGCACTAACCCTCTAATGAGTTTGCTTGAAGTTTGGTGTGAAGGAAGTTTTCAAGGGTCAATAGAAGAGGGTGATATAATGTGATCGAGAAGAGTGAAAGGTCTAAGCTTGGGGATGCCCCGGTGGTTCATCCCTGCATATTTCAAGAAGACTCAAGCATCTAAGCTTGGGGATGCCCAAGGCATCCCCTTCTTCATCGACAACATTATCAGGTTTCTTCTAGTGAAACTATATTTTTATTCCGTCACATCCTATGTATTTTACTTGGAGCGTCTGTGTGCTTTTATTTTTGTTTTTGGTTTGTTATCTTAGTTCTCTGAACAAGTTCATCCTTGTGTGGGAGAGAGACACGCTCCGCTGGTTCGTATGAACACATGTGTTCTTAGCTTTTAATTTTCATGGCGAAGGTTGAAACTGCTTCGTTAATTGTTATATGGTTGGAAACGGGAAATGCTACATGTAGTAATTGGTATAATGTCTTGAATAATGTGAAACTTGGCAATTGTTGTGCTCATATAGATCTTGTTTAAGCTCTTGCATCATGTACCTTGTACCCATTAATGAATAATTACATAGAGCTTGTTAAAATTTGGTTTGCATGATTGGTCTCTCTAAGTCTAGATATTTTCTGGTTGAGGTGTTTGAACAACAAGGAGACGATGTAAAGTCTTATAATGCTTACAATATGTTTATATGTGAGTCTTGCTGCACCATTTCATACTTGAGTTTGCTTCAAATAACCTTGCTAGCCTAAACCTTGTATCGAGAGGGAATACTTCTCATGCATCCAAATACTTGAGCCAATATTCATGCCATTTGTGTCCACCATACCTACCTACTACATGGTATTTCTCCGCCATTCCAAAGTAAATTGCTTGAGTGCTACCTTTAAACCATTCAAAATTTATCACCTCTGATTTGTGTCAATGTTTTATAGCTCATGAGGAAGTATGTGGTGTTTATCTTTCAATCTTGTTGGGCAACTTTCACCAATGGACTAGTGGCTTCATCCGCTTATCCAATAATTTTGAAAAAAGAGCTGGCAATGGGATTCCCAGTCCCAAATTAATTAACAAAAATAGACACTCCTCCATGGTATGTGATTGTTGGACGGCACCCGAAGGATTCGGTTAGCCATGGCTTGAGAAAGCAAAGGTGGGGAGGAGTGTCATCATAATAAAACTAAAATAAAAAGGCACTCCTTCATGGTATGAGATTGTTGGCAGGCACCCGAGGATTCGGTTAGCCATGGTTTGTGAAAGAAAGGTTGGAAGGAGTGCCACCCAAAAATAAAATAAAATGGGAGCCGCTCTTTGAAGGTTTGCCTGGCAAGGGGGTTAGAGTACCCGCTACCATTCGTTGACAACAACAAACACCTCACAAAGCTTTATTTTTATGCTCTCTTTATGTTTTCAAAATCAAAGCTCTAGCACAAATATAGCAATCGATGCTTTCCTCTTTGAAGGACCATTCTTTTACCTTATTGTTGAGTCAGTTTACCTATTCTTTCTATCTTAGAAGCAAACACTTGTGTAAATTGTGTGCATTGATTCTTACATGTTTACCTATTGCACTTGTTATATTATTTTGTGTTGACAATTATCCACGAGATATACATGTTAAAGTTGAAAGCAACCGCTGAAACTTATATCTTCCTTTGTGTTGTTTCAAAGCTTTCTACTAAGAATTTATTGCTTATGAGTTAACTCTTATGCAAGACTTATTGATGCTTGTCTTGAAAGTATTATTCATGAAAAGTCTTTGTTATATGATTCATTTGTTTACTCATTATCTTCATCATTGCTTCGAATTGCTGCATTTATCTCATATGCTTACAATAGTATGATCAAGGTTATGATGGCATGTCACTTAAGAAATTATCTTTGTTATCGTTTTACCTGCTCGGGACGAGCAGAACTAAGCTTGGGGATGCTGCTACGTCTCCATAATTTCTTATGTTCCATGCTACTTTATTGATGATACCTACATGTTTTATGCACACTTTATGTCATATTCGTGCATTTTCTGAACTAACCTATTAACAAGATGCCGAAGTGCCGCTCTGTTTTCTGCTGTTTTTGGTTTCAGAAATCCTAGTAACGAAATATTCTCGGAATTGGACGAAATCAACGCCTGGTTCCTAGTTCCTATTTTGCCCGGAAGCATCCAGAACACCCGAGAGCCGCCAGAGGGGCCCTGTGGCCCCAGATGACATGGTGGCGCGGCCAGGGCTGGGCCCGCGCCACCCTATGGTGTGGTCGCCCCTTCGACCCTCCTGCGCCGCCTCTTCGCCTATTTAAAGCCCCTGCATCGAAAACCCTCACGGAGGAAGCCACGATACGAGAAAAGTTCCAGAGCCGCCGCCTCGCGGGCCAAGATCTGGGGGACAGGAGTCTCGTTCCGGCACCCGCCGGAGCGGGGAAGTGCCCCGAAGGCTTCTCCATCGACACCGCTGCCATCTCCACCGCCATCTTCATCACCGCTGCTGCTCCCATGAGGAGGGAGTAGTTCTCCATCGAGGCTCGGGGCTGTACCGGTAGCTATGTGGTTAATCTCTCTCCTATGTACTTCAATACAATGATCTCATGAGCTGCTTTACATGATTGAGATCCATATGATGAGCTTTGTATCGCTACTAGTTGTGTGCTACTCATGTGATGTTATTAAAGTAGTCTATTCCTCCTGCACCGTGTGGTTCTTGTCGTAGGCTATGATCATGATCTCTCGTAGATCGTGGAGTTAATTGTCATTATGATAGTATTGATGTGATCTATTCCTCCTTCATAGTGTAATGTGGACAGTGCGTGCGCTATGTTAGTTCTTGGTTTATTTTGCAATGATCTATTATGCTCTAAGGTTACTTAAACATGAATATCGAATGTTGTGGAGCTTGTTAACTCCGGCATTGAGGGTTCGTGTAATCCTACGCAACGAATGATGTTCATTATCAAACAAGAGTGTATGTAGCACATATGAGAAAGAGTTATTTATTATGCGATCAATGTTGAGAGTGTCCACTAGTGAAAGTATGATCCCTAGGCCTTGTTCCTAAATACTGAAGTCGCTGCTTGTTTACTGTTCTACTGCATGTTTACTTCCCGCAATATTACTACCATCAACTGCACGCCAACAAGCACTTTTCTGGCGCCGTACTACTGCTCATACTTATATTCATACCACCTGTATTTCACTATCTCTTCGCCGAACTAGTGCACCTATTAGGTGTGTTGGGGACACAAGAGACTTCTTGCTTTGTGATTGCAGGGTTGCTTGAGAGGGATATCTTTGACCTCTTCCTCCCCGAGTTCGATAAACCTTGGGTAATCCACTTAAGGGAAACTTGTTGCTTCTACAAACCTCTGCTCTTGGAGGCCCAACAACCTCAAGAATAGACAGAGACAGGACGACGCTGACGAGAAGATGAAGACAACGAGGGCCCCGTTGTCTTCATCTTTGTCGTCGCGTCGTCCTCGTCGCTGTCGGTCGCTAAGATTGCCCGGCCAAGGGCAACCGCTGGCCGGCGGCTCGTCTGAGGAGCTGTCGTCGTCCTCCTCCTTTCCTCCTCCTTCACCCCTCGGAGGAGGTGAAGTCACCCCAGGAGAAGCGATCGTCATCGCTCTCCTCCTCCGATTCCCCGTTGGCGAGGAAGCGGAGGTCGCTCTCCCCGTCCGTCGAGGACTGGTCGTCCTCGGACCAGATGGAGAAGTCATGGTCTGACTCCTCCCCGGCCGCAATGGCGCGGCGGATGTTGGCCGCATGGACCTCCGCCGGGTTGTGCTCCGGCGTCGGCTCGCGAGACGAAGAGGACTGGGTGGAAAGATCCGATGAGGCAGAGGAGGAAGAAGACATGGTGGCACAGGAGGGCTTTTGGAGTGCTAATGCGAAGGAGATGCAGAGGAGAACTGTTCGTAGCGGTTAAATAAAAGGGGCATAGTAGAAATTCAATGCCACAGCAGTTTCCGAGGAGGTGGTGCCAAAACTGTCAAATCGTGCAGAGAAGTTGAGGAGGCAAGTTATCATGATGAAGGACTCTGCGACGGTTCTGCTCTGCCACGACATGACCCGACGAAGGAGAAGCGTAATGATTTTGGAAATGTCATTTCCAAAACCAGGGGGGCATGTGTTATCACCAGAATTTGACCAAGTCAGAGGTGGGCCGCGATCAAGACGGATTTGAAGATTATACATGGAAGAAATACGTGAATCGGCCTTTTATACCAAGTTGGGCTAAACTGCCCATGTATCTGTAACATATTAGATCGCATCTTAGTTTAGAAGTTAGAGTTTTACCCGTGCACGGTTTGGTGCACGCCCACATTAGAAAGTCCCCTGGACTATAAATATGTATCTAGGGTTTATGAAATAAACAACAACCAACGTTCACCACAAACCAATCTCGGCGCATCGCCAACCCCTTCGTCTCAAGGGTTTCTCCGGTAAGCACCATGCTGCCTAGATCGCATCTCGCGATCTAGGCAGCACGAGCCTGCCCACGTTGTTCATGCGTTGCTCGTACTGAAGCCTTTTTGATGGCGAGCAACGTAGTTATCATAGATGTGTTAGGGTTAGCATTGTTCTTAGTATCATATGCTGTCGTAGTGCAACCCTTGCGCATCTAGCCGTCCTTGTACCTCATCATGGGTGCAGGGGCGGCACCCCGCTTGATCATTATTTAGTAGATCTGATCCGTTACGATTGCTCCTTGATTCATCAAGGATTAGTTTAATATCTGCAATAGTTAGGCCTTACAAAGGGTTGGAGGATCCAGCGGCATGTAGGGTGTAGTTTGCTGCCCCTAGACAGGATGTTCCGAGGATCAACCTAGTGTTGGTTTTTAGGCCTTGTCTAGGGCTGGCTTACGATCACCGTGCGTGAGCGCGAGGCCCAATCGTGAGTAGGATGATCCGATTATGCGGTGAAAACCCCAAATCGTCGTGGATCTCATATGCTTTATCTTGATCAAGCAGGACCACCATATATTCGGCCACCTTGGACGAATCATGGGTGGATCGGCTCCATGAGCCGATTCACAGGATAACCTGAGAGCCGATCGAGGCTCGTATTTAACGTGTACGTGTGTGCCCTGCAGGAAACTAAGCGAGGCATCATCCACACCTTCCTGACCAGGTATAGGTCAGGTGGCACGCCCTTGCAATTTGCATCGGCGCGCGACCAGAGGCTTTGCGGGCCGTCGCTCTGAGGGACCGGGCCAGCCGCAGCCCTAGTTCTTCCCGGCTCTACGTTTGCTGACTTCGCCCTTCGGATTAATTCCGTTCAGGGCTTAGACATTCCGAAACCCAAACCCCCCGTACAATGCGGGTCCTGCATCATTGGCTCTCGCCAAGCGAGCCCCTTCTTCAAGTTT
Source organism: Lolium multiflorum (assembly GCA_030979885.1). Taxonomy (NCBI): domain Eukaryota; kingdom Viridiplantae; phylum Streptophyta; class Magnoliopsida; order Poales; family Poaceae; genus Lolium; species Lolium multiflorum. The sequence continues at coordinate 247,150,450 of CM061747.1, forward strand.
TCCGGTCTCGAGTCATGCCGGTCTGGCAAGGGACCTTCTTTACGTTAGGAACAACGGCGCCGCAGATCTCATCGATCTGCCTCCTTTTGATCCGGCGCCGCCCACCAAGACTAACTGGAGCTACAATCCGAAGGAGTCTCACAACGAGACAAACCGGATCATACGCTTCATGAAACAGCGGATGAAGGACACCAACATCTGCTCCGACGACATCATCCGCACCTTCATCTCGCGCCGGGTGCTTCCTCTTAAGCGCCGCGCCCACAAGATGTGCGAGATGTACGGCCCCGGCGATCCTACCAAGATCACCGGCCTCCCTCTCAGCAAGAAGGACATCGTCCTTAAGGCCAGGCAGATCTGCCAGACCTCCATGCCGGAAGACTGGGAATGGGGCCTCCGGCCTCTTAGCTCTACTAACCCTCCGACCCAAGAAGTAAGAAATTACACAACTCGGGTCGGTTCTCCGGAAGCTTTTATTGCGGCTAACCTCTTTTTTCTTTTTTGTTTCTTCAGGCCAAGGACCGTTTCCCCGGCATCGAATCCGACAAGCGAGGCCGTTGCCGGAAGCGCGGTCTCGACAAGTTCGACCCCGACCCCGTCATCTTCTGGAAGGACTTGAAGATGGGCCGGACTCCAGCCGCGCGCCTTGGCAAAGCTCCGCCGGAACCTTCCGGTTCGTCTGATGAATTGACCATCCTTGAGGTAGCTTTTCTTTATACTTCTCATATTCTTTTGCTATTGTTCTTCTGTAGATGTGCCCTCAGCCAACCTCAACCCACAGGTCCATGAGCATGTGGCGCCGCTGCAGGCCGAGGCAGGCAAAGAGTTTGTGGACAAACTCATGGCCCAGGGCCAGAAGAACAAGACGCCGGCCTCTGATGCCGGCTCAAGCCAAGCTCCTCCTGCCAAGCGCTTCCGGACCGAGCCCGTCGCGGGTAAGGTCGTTGCCATGAGGCGCCACAAGGGCAAGCAGATGCCGACGGCTACCGGGTAAGGCTTTCTTTTCTGCTTGTTTTGTTTTCACCGAGTTCTTTTCCGGTTGCTTTTTTCCCAACCTTCTTCTTTTCTCTCTTTCAGCCCCGCGCTCAAGCTTGGCCCCAGGCCTGAGGGCTCTGCCGGCTCGGCCAGGACCTCGACTCCTCCTCCTCACTCCAGCCCGGCACCATCTGGTGCCGGCAACACCTCTGCCTCCCCTCTGGGGGGCACAACAAGTTCGGGGCGCGCGGCCCCTACACCGCCAGATCCCCGCGCGGAGGAGGACTTTGCCTCCCCTCCAGAGACCCAAGATACCGGCGCCAGCAACATGGGCGCCGGAAAGGAACCTGCCGGGCGGGTGGAATCTTCTGTTCCTCCCGTTCCTGAAAAGAAGAAAAGGAAGAAAACGTCCTCCAAGTCCGCGCCGGAAACTTCAGCACCGCCGCCGCCACCGGAAACCTCTGCTCCTGAGGCAACCGGGCCCACGCCAACGCCTCCACCGACCCAAGGAGCTCCCGCGACCGCGCCTAAGCCGCCGCCGGCGTCCCTCAAGATCACCGACTATCTCAAGCCGGGGGCGTCGCGCGGAAAGGCCGCGGGGCAGCGCCTCAAGCGGCTCGCAGCCCTTAGTGCTGCACACCGGGCCTGCCGCCATGGTGGTCCAAGACAAACCTTCCGGCCTCTTGGGCCGGATCGTTGAGCTTAAGCGCGGGGGCCAAGACTTGGGGCCTCTCCTCCTTACGCCCAGCGCTGGAATGATGCGGACATCTCCGCAGCTACCCGCGGCTTGGGGAAGGACCGCCTCCCAGCGCCAGATCCTGCCGGCCCTCGCTCTACTGAAGAACACTTCTCGCGCCTCAAGCGTGCCGTGAAGGAGTTCGACAGCGCGTGGTACGACGCCACCGCCAACGTGGTGGTAAGTTCTACCAACTTCTCTTGTAAATTTCCTTGATGCCGGTTTTCTTCTTTCCGGATCTTGTCTATCCTCCCAGTCCCCGAGTTTTGGGTTTAGAGTGCAACTCTTAGCGCAAAACTTCCTTTTAAAGAATTTCCGAAACCGGCATCTTTCTTACCGCAAACTCCCAGTCCCCGAGTTTTGGGTTGAGAGCTTGCTCTTAGCGCAAAACTTTCTTTTTAAAGATGCCGCAAACTCCCAGTCCCCGAGTTTTGGGTTGAGAGCTCGCTCTTAGCGCAAAACTCGCAAGAAACGCATGAAACCGGCATAACCAGTCCCCGAGTTTCGGGTTAAAATCCTTCGTTCTTCACTAACATCATTTCCTTAAACAGAGCACGGCCGACGCCCGGAAGGCCCTCTTTGAGGAGCTTCTATGGGAGCACCGGAGCCTTGCTGAGGCGCACAGCAAGTGCCTAGGTAATTTCTCGCACCTCCGACATCTTTTCACCGGAAGGTTTTTCTTTTCTTTGTGACTTACAAGTTTTTTGCACAACAGCTATCCCGGAAGCCTCCATTGAGGCCCTCAAGGACCAGGTTGCCAAACTCCAAGGTACAACTTCTATCTTTCCGGTTGACTTGCTTCTCACTTGCCTTTGTGTTTTGCTAATATCTTCTCTTCCGGCTCTTAGCTGAAAAGGAGCAGCTCATCCGGGATCACCAGAAGGCCTTGGACGCCCAAAAGGAGATCTCCAGAGAGCTCAAGGACCAGGCTATGCAGGCCGGAGTCCGGTACGCTGAGGAGCTGAAGGCCGCCGAAGCTGCCGCGGAGGCCAGGCTAAACGAGGCGCTGGAGGATGCCGGCAACGCCAATGTGGTGTTGCAGGCAGAGCTGGAAGAGGGCGCCAAGGCGCTAAAAGCAGCCGAGGGCAAAGCCGCCAAAGCGCACAAAGCTGCCGCGGAGGAGGCCAGGAAGGCCCAGAAAGCAGCCGAGAGCGAGGTTGCGCGGCTGAAAGCGGAACAGAAGGAGTACGACCTTCTGGTCACGCGGACTGACGCGCTTGCCCTTCGTATGTTTCTCCTTTTCTCTTTTCCGGTTTCTGCTTACAAGCTTATTCATTCCGGTATCATATACTTAGCTTTCGTTGTCTCGCAGGGCTCTTTCCGGACTCCCAGGCTCACGCTATCAAGAAGGTTGGGGAGCACCGGGCGCAGCAGGCCGGCAACAACTTGGGTGCACCTTGGGATCCCTACGATCACTTGGTTGCTCTAAGCGCGCGGATCTCCCACATGCGCTCAGTGGATCGGAACCTTTCCGACATCCCTGAGGTGGCCTCTCAGCTTTTCAAGACCCTCTGGCCTGGTGAAGCGGTGCCGGAGACCTTCTCCCTCATCAGCGACCGGTTAAAAGGTGCCTGCAGAAGGATCCGGGAGTGGCAGTGCTCTGCTGCCCGTGCCGGAGCGGACTCAGCGCTCCGCATTGCCTGCTCCTGGTATCCGGAGCTGGACCTGGATGCTTTCATCGGCGTGCGTGAAGGTGCTCCCACTGATGTGGATCCGGTTCTTACCGCTAAGCGGCAGGACCGTGCGTACCACATCGCGGAGTATGCCGACATGCGCACCTTCATCCCCCCTCCTGAAGATGTCAAAGATTATCTGAGCGAGGAGGAGGAAGATGAAGGCGAGGACGTGCCACCGCCAACTCCTGATGCCGGCGCTGCTCCCCCGGAAGCCCCTGCTGCCTGACCTTGGCATAGATATCACCTGTCCCTGATTACTTTGTCATAAAACTTGTTAAATTCTACCCCGGTATGCCGGGGTTTATGATGTAAGATAAAACTTAACCTTTTGGTTTGTGCTGCAACATTTTATGCCGGTAAGCTGTACCGGTAACTTATTAAGTTATGTTTGTCTTAAGATATTTGCTTGTTGATTTGCTTTTTCTTGCACTGCAATGATTCCGAAATTGTTTCCGCATCCAATTGATGCATACTTGGCTCTTTTGCCTTGGCTCTGCCTACCTTCTCTGGGCATTTTTGGCGTATGAGCACAAAGTTCTTTTACCAAGCAAGCATTTTCTTGAACTTAGAAATAACTCGAAATTTTTGCAAAAAACCGGTATAACCGGGGTTAGTTAAACTTTTCCGGATTGTTCTTTCCTGCTCTCCCTTTCCGCAGTTCATGTGCTTATCCCCTACCGGTTTATCTTGCTTGCCATGAAGCCAAGTTATGGACAACAGCAGAGTCGAAGACTCCGGTATGGTCTAGCACATTACTAAACCGGAAAGAAAAAACATTCAATAAGCAACCGGCAACAGAAAAAATAAACATGTTTCATGCAACTTAGTAAGGGTAGTCCCCGAGATTCATTCGAGGTTCCGACATCTTTTTATTCATAGCAATTAAGGTACAAAAAGGAACTCTTACAGCACCACTTCAAGAGTAGAAAGGACGCAACAAAGCTACATTCCATGGGCGTTTGGTCTCCTCTCCTGACTTGTCCGCCTTTCCTTTCTTCCATTCCTGTGCATCAATCAGGTAATAGGCATCATTGTGGAGAGCCTTGCTCACAATGAAAGGTCCTTCCCATGGAGGGGAAAGCTTGTGCCGGCCTTCAGTGCGCTGCACTAGGCGTAGCACCAGGTCCCCTTCTCGGAACACTCTTGGATTAACCTTCCGGCTATGATAGCGTCTGAGGTTTTGCTGGTAAATGGCTGTTCTTGCCAGAGCTAGTTCTCTTGCTTCTTCTAGCAAGTCCACATCATTTTCCCGGGCCTCCTTTACCTCTTCTTCGGTATAGAGCTGCACCCTTGGGGAATCATGGAGAATGTCGGTTGGTATGACCGCTTCTGCCCCATAAACCATGAAGAATGGCGTGTATCCGGTAGACCGGTTCGGAGTTGTTCTTAGACTCCACAGCACTGATGGTAGCTCATCGATCCAACATCCCGGCGATTTTTCCATTGCATCAATGAGTCTTGGTTTGATACCGGAAAGTACCAAAGCATTCGTTCTTTCAACTTGGCCATTGCCTTGCGGGTGCGCCACCGAGCACAAATCCAACCGGATGTTCTTGTCTTCACAAAATCGTTTGAACTCTCCTTGAGCAAAGTTTGAGCCATTGTCAGTTATGATACTGTGCGGGTATCCATACCGCAGAATTACATCTTTTAGGAACTTTACCGCTGTGTGGCCATCACATTTTGCGATAGGCTTCACTTCCAGCCACTTGGTGAACTTATCCACCATTACCAAGATGTGGGTCATGTTTCCCCTTGCGGTTTTAAATGGTCCAACCATGTCCAGGCACCAGACAGCGAATGGCCAAGTTAGCGGTATGGTTTTTAAACCGGATGCTGGGGTATGGTTTTGCTTGGCGTACCTCTGGCACCCATTGCATTTTCTTACCATATCCTCCGCATTTTCCAAAGCCGTTGGCCAATAGAATCCATGCCGGAACACTTTTGCCACCAGTGCCCTTGACGAGGCGTGGTGCCCGCATTCTCCTCGATGAATCTCCTCAAGCATTTCTCTTCCTTCTTCCGGCTCCACACATCTTTGTAGGACACCGGTAACACTTCTCTTGTATGCCTCACCGTTGATGATAGTGTAAGCTTTGGACCTCCTCTGTATCCTTCTGGACTCATTTTCGTCAACCGGCAAGGTGCCGTTGACCAGGAATTCCTTAATAGGTTTAACCCAAGATGGCGCTTCTCTAACCACAAACACCGGCATGTCTATGTCCATGCTGTCCACGAGCATTGCCTCCTCCGGCATGGGCGTCGCAGTCCCCGAGTTTACCGGTACAGTCCCCGAGTTTGCCGGAGCAGTCCCCGGGTTTCCTTCGTCGATCTCCATTGGCACCACATGCGACTCCGGTACGAAAATTGATTCCGACTCCGGGCTTGGCTTGATTGATGGAACTCTTAGATGTGCCAAGGCTATTCCGGGTGGAATTTCTTGCCTAGATGAGCCCAACTTGGATAGAGCATCCGCGGCTTCATTTTCAGCTCGCGGCACATGGTGAAACTCACACCCTTCGAAGAAGCCGGCAATCTTTTGCACATGGAACCGGTATGAGGCCATGTTTGCATCTTTTGCATCCCAATCTCCGGAACACTGTTGCACCACCAGATCTGAATCGCCGTAGCAAATGATCCGGAGCGCTCCGATTTCTTTTGCGACCTTAAGCCCATGTATCAGAGCTTCATACTCAGCGACATTGTTTGATGCCCTGAAGTGCACTTGTAAAACATACCGGAGGTGATCTCCCTTTGGTGAGGTGAGAATCACCCCTGCACCTAGACCCTCCTTGAGTTTGGATCCGTCAAAGTGCATCTTCCAGTATTCTATTTTGTGCTCTGGCGGCTTGTATTGTATCTCCGCCCAATCGACCAAGAAATCAGCTAAAGCTTGCGACTTTATGGCATCTCTTCTTTCATACACCGGTACATATGGTGATAGCTGAATTGCCCATTTTGCAATCCGGCCGCTGGCATCCTTGTTACCCATGATATCGGAGATGGGTGCCTCACTCACCACCTTCATGGGGTGCTCCTCAAAGTAATGCTTGAGCTTCGTGGCGGCCATGAACACGCCATAAGTCATTTTTTGGAAGTGTGGGTAGTTTTGCTTTGATGAGGAGAGCACCTCGCTCAGGTAGTATACCGGCCTCTGGACGGTTTTTCCTTCCTCTTCTCTTTCCACCACAACCACAACACTAACCATACGTCTCCAACGTATCGATAATTTCTTATGTTCCATGCTACTTTATTGATGATACCTACATGTTTTATGCACATTATATGTCGTATTTACGCATTTTCTGGAACTAACCTATTAACAAGATGCCGAAGTGCCAGTTCCTGTTTTCTGCTGTTTTTGGTTTCAGAAATCCTAGTAACGAAATATTCTCGGAATTGGACGAAATCAACGCCTAGGTCCCTATTTTGCCCGGAAGCATCCAGAACACCCGAGAGCCACGAGGAGGGCCCTGTGGGCCCAGATGATAGGGTGGCGCGGCCAGGGCTGGGCCCGCGCCACCCTATGGTGTCGTCGCCCCTTCGACCCTCCTGCGCCGCCTCTTCGCCTATTTAAAGCCCCTGCATCGAAAACCCTTACGGAGGAAGCCACGATACGCGAAACCTTCCAGAGCCGCCGCCATCGCGAAGCCAAGATCCGGGGACAGGAGTCTCTGTTCCGGCACCCGCCGGAGCGGGGAAGTGCCCCGGAAGGCTTCTCCATCGACACCGCTGCCATCTCCACCGCCATCTTCATCACCGCTGCTGCTCCCATGAGGAGGGAGTAGTTCTCCATCGAGGCTCGGGGCTGTACCGGTAGCTATGTGGTTCATCTCTCTCCTATGTAGTTCAATACAATAATCTCATGAGCTGCCTTACATGATTGAGATTCATATGATGATGCTTGTAATCTAGATGTCATTATGCTAGTCAAGTGGGTTTTACTTATGTGATCTCCGGAGACTCCTTGTCCCACGTGTGTAAAGGTGACAGTGTGTGCACCGTGTGGGTCTCTTAGGCTATATTTCACGAAGTACTTATTCACTGTTGAAGAGCGTAGTGAAGTGCTTATTTATATCTCTTTATGATTGCAATGTGCATCGTATCACAATTTATCTATGTGCTACTCTAGCAAAGTTATTAAAGTAGTTTTATTCCTCCTGCATGTGTGCAAAGGTGACAGTGTGTGCACCGTGTTAGTACTTGGTTTATGCTATGATCATGATCTCTTGTAGATTGCGAAGTTAACTATTGCTATGATAATATTGATGTGATCTATTCCTCCTACATATGCATGAAGGTGACAGTGTGCATGCTATGCTAGTACTTGGTTTAGTCTTTTGATCTATCTTACACTAAAGGTTACTAAAATATGAGCATTATTGTGGAGCTTGTTAACTCCGGCATTGAGGGTTCGTGTAATCCTACGCAATGTGTTCATCATCCAACAAAAGTGTAGAGTATGCATTTATCTATTCTGTTATGTGATCAATGTTGAGAGTGTCCACTAGTGAAAGTCTATTCCCTAGGCCTTGTTCCTAAATACTGCTATCGCTGCTTGTTTACTGTTTTACTGCGTTACTACTGCTGCAATACTACCACCATCAACTACACGCCAGCAAGCTATTTTCTGGCACCGTTGCTACTGCTCATATATATTCATACCACCCGTATTTCACTATCTCTTCGCCGAACTAGTGCACCTATTAGGTGTGTTGGGGACACAAGAGACTTCTTGCTTTGTGGTTGCAGGGTTGCATGAGAGGGATATCTTTGACCTCTTCCTCCCTGAGTTCGATAAACCTTGGGTGATCCACTTAAGGGAAAACTTGCTGCTGTTCTACAAACCTCTGCTCTTGGAGGCCCAACACTGTCTACAGGAAAGGAGGGGGAACGTAGACATCAAGCTATTTTCTGGCGCCGTTGCCGGGGAGGAAAGGTAAAAGGTACTCACACTCCGGATCTCGGCTACTAAGCTATTTTCCGGCGCCGTTGTAAGTACTCGAAGCTATTTCCTTTAGACTCTGCAATTGCGACATTTGGTTTCTTGTTTACACTAGTTAGGCATAATGGACAACAATGACCTTTTTATTCTATTTCCTGATTTAAGACATGGATGGTTTGATGCGAAAATTAAAAAACCCATGGAACATATTAATATGAATGCTTTGAACACTATTGTTGTTAATGATATGGAAAATTCTAAGCTTGGGGAAGCTGGCTTTGATGAGCATGATATTTTTAGTCCCCCAAGCATTGAGGAGAAAATTTACTTTGATGATACTTTGCCTCCCATTTATGATGATTATAATGATAGTAGTCTTTTGTTACCACCTGTTATGGAGGATAAATTTGATTATGATTACAATATACCTCCTATATTTGATAGCTACTTTGTTGAATTTGCTCCCACTACAATTAATAAGAATGACTATGCCTATGTTGGGAGTAGTAATTATTTTATGCATGAGACTCATGATAAGAATGCTTTATGTGATAGTTATATTGTTGAGTTTTCTCATGTTGCTACTGAAAGTTATTATGAGAGAGGAAAATATGGTTGTAAAAATTTTCATGTTACTAAAACACCTCTCTATGTGCTGAAATTTTTGAAGCTACACTTGTTTTATCTTCCTATGCTTGTTACTTTGCTCTTCATGAACTTGTTTATTTACAAGATTCCTATGCATAGAAAGCATGTTAGACTTAAATGTGTTTTGAATTTGCCTCTTGATGCTCTCTTTTGCTTCAACTTCTATTTCTTGCGAGTGCATCATTAAAACTGCTGAGCCCATCTTAATGGCTATAAAGAAAGAACTTCTTGGGAGATAACCCATGTGTTTATTTTACTACAGCAATTTTTGTTTTGTTGAGTCTTGGAAGTTGTTTACTACTGTAGCAACCTCTCCTTATCATGTTTTTGTGCCAAGTAAAGTTTCTATGTTAAAGTTGATGTTATATTTGGGATCGCTGCGCAGAAACAGCATTGCTGTCTATCACGAATCTGGGCACAGTTCTCTGTAGAAAATTCGAAAAAATCTTCCAATTTACGAGCGTGATCCTCAGATATGTACGCAACTTTCATTAGTTTTGAGTTTTTCCGTTTGAGCAAGTCTGGTGCCATTTTAAAATTCGTCTTTACGGACTGTTCTGTTTTTGACAGATTCTGCCTTTTATTTCGCATTGCCGCTTTTGCTTTGTTGAATGGGTTTCTTTGTTCCATTAACTTTCAGAAGTTTTGTGCAATGTCCAGAAGTGTTAAGAATGATTGTGTCACCTCTGAACATGTGAATTTTTGATTATGCACTAACCCTCTAATGAGTTTGCTTGAAGTTTGGTGTGAAGGAAGTTTTCAAGGGTCAATAGAAGAGGGTGATATAATGTGATCGAGAAGAGTGAAAGGTCTAAGCTTGGGGATGCCCCGGGTTCATCCCTGCATATTTTAAGAAGACTCAAGCATCTAAGCTTGGGGATGCCCAAGGCATCCCCTTCTTCATCGACAACCTATCAGGTTTCTTCTAGTGAAACTATATTTTTATTCCATCACATCTTATGTTCTTTACTTGGAGCGTCTGTGTGCTTTTATTTTTGTTTTTGTTTTGTTATCTTAGTTCTCTGAATAAGTTCATCCTTGTGTGGGAGAGAGACACGCTCCGCTGGTTCGTATGAACACATGTGTTCTTAGCTCATAATATTCATGGCGAAGTTTCCTCTTCGTTAAATTGTTATATGGTTGGAATTGGAAAATGCTACATGTAGTAATTCTAAAATGTCTTGGATAATGTGATACTTGGCAATTGTTGTGCTCATGTTTAAGCTCTTGCATCATATGCTTTGCACCCATTAATGAAGAAATACATAGAGCTTGTTAAAATTTGATTTGCATATTTGGTCTCTCTAAGGTCTAGATAATATCTAGTATTGAGTTTTGAACAACAAGGAAGACGGTGTAGAGTCTTATAATGTTTACAATATGTCTTTTATGTGAGTTTTGCTGCACCGGTTCATCCTTGAGTTTGCTTCAAATAACCTTGCTAGCCTAAACCTTGTATCGAGAGGGAATACTTCTCATGCATCCAAAATCCTTGAGCCAACCACTATGCCATTTGTGTCCACTATACCTACCTACTACATGGTATTTCTCCGCCATTCCAAAGTAAATTGCTTGAGTGCTACCTTTAAAATTCCATCATTCACCTTTGCAATATATAGCTCATGGGACAAAATAGCCTTAAAAACTATCGTAGTATTGAATATGTACTTATGCACTTTATCTTTTATTAAGTTGCTTGTTGTGCGATAACCATGCTTCTGGGGAACGCCATCAACTATTGTTGAATATCATGTGAGTTGCTATGCATGTCCGTCTTGTCTGAAGGATCTATCACCTTAATGATTGGAGCATGCAAATTGTTAGAGAAGAACATTGGGCCGCTAACTAAAGCCATGAATCATGGTTGAAGTTTCAGTTTTGGACATATATCCTCAATCTCATATGAGAATAATAATTGTTGCTACATGCTTATGCATTTAAGAGGAGTCCATTATCTGTTGTCCATGTTGTCCCGGTATGGATGTCTAAGTTGAGAATAATCAAAAGCGAGAAATCCAAAATGCGAGCTTTCTCCTTAGACCTTTGTACAGGCGGCATGGAGGTACCCCTTTGTGACACTTGGTTGAAACATGGCATGCAAAGATCCGGTAGTCCAAGCTAAGTAGGACAAGGTGCGGGCACTATTAGTATACTATGCATGAGGCTTGCAACTTGTAAGATATAATTTACATAACTCATATGCTTTATTACTACCGTTGACAAAATTGTTTCATGTTTTCAAAATAAAAGCTCTAGCACAAATACAGCAATCGATGCTTTCCTCTTTGAAGGACCTTTCTTTTACTTTTATTGTTGAGTTAGTTTACCTATCTCTCTCCACCTTAAGAAGCAAACACTTGTGTGAACTGTGCATTGATTCCTACATACTTGCATATTGCACTTGTTATATTACTTTACATTGACAATATCCATGAGATATACATGTTATAAGTTGAAAGCAACCGCTGAAACTTAATCTTCCTTTGTGTTGCTTCAATACCTTTACTTTGATTTATTGCTTTATGAGTTAACTCTTATGCAAGACTTATTGATGCTTGTCTTGAAGTACTATTCATGAAAAGTCTTTGCTTTATGATTCAGTTGTTTACTCATGTCATTACCATTGTTTTGATCGCTGCATTCATTACATATGTTTACAAATAGTATGATCAAGATTATGATGGCATGTCACTTCAGAAATTATCTTTGTTATCGTTTTACCTGCTCGGGACGAGCAGAACTAAGCTTGGGGATGCTGATACGTCTCCAACGTATCGATAATTTCTTATGTTCCATGCTACTTTATTGATGATACCTACATGTTTTATGCACATTATATGTCGTATTTACGCATTTTCTGGAACTAACCTATTAACAAGATGCCGAAGTACCAGTGTTTTCTGCTGTTTTGGTTTCAGAAATCCTAGTAACGAAATATTCTCGGAATTGGACGAAATCAACGCCCGGTCCCTATTTTGCCCGGAAGCATCCAGAACACCCGAGAGCCACCAGAGGAGGGCCCTGGTGGGCCCAGATGATAGGGTGGCGCGGCCAGGGCTGGGCCCGCGCCACCCTATGGTGTCGTCGCCCCTTCGACCCTCCTGCGCCGCCTCTTCGCCTATTTAAAGCCCCTGCATCGAAAACCCTTACGGAGGAAGCCACGATACGCGAAACCTTCCAGAGCCGCCGCCATCGCGAAGCCAAGATCTGGGGGACAGGAGTCTCTGTTCCGGCACCCGCCGGAGCGGGGAAGTGCCCCCGGAAGGCTTCTCCATCGACACCGCTGCCATCTCCACCGCCATCTTCATCACCGCTGCTGCTCCCATGAGGAGGGAGTAGTTCTCCATCGAGGCTCGGGGCTGTACCGGTAGCTATGTGGTTCATCTCTCTCCTATGTAGTTCAATACAATAATCTCATGAGCTGCCTTACATGATTGAGATTCATATGATGATGCTTGTAATCTAGATGTCATTATGCTAGTCAAGTGGGTTTTACTTATGTGATCTCCGGAGACTCCTTGTCCCACGTGTGTAAAGGTGACAGTGTGTGCACCGTGTGGGTCTCTTAGGCTATATTTCACGAAGTACTTATTCACTGTTGAAGAGCGTAGTGAAGTGCTTATTTATATCTCTTTATGATTGCAATGTGCATCGTATCACAATTTATCTATGTGCTACTCTAGCAAAGTTATTAAAGTAGTTTTATTCCTCCTGCATGTGTGCAAAGGTGACAGTGTGTGCACCGTGTTAGTACTTGGTTTATGCTATGATCATGATCTCTTGTAGATTGCGAAGTTAACTATTGCTATGATAATATTGATGTGATCTATTCCTCCTACATATGCATGAAGGTGACAGTGTGCATGCTATGCTAGTACTTGGTTTAGTCTTTTGATCTATCTTACACTAAAGGTTACTAAAATATGAGCATTATTGTGGAGCTTGTTAACTCCGGCATTGAGGGTTCGTGTAATCCTACGCAATGTGTTCATCATCCAACAAAAGTGTAGAGTATGCATTTATCTATTCTGTTATGTGATCAATGTTGAGAGTGTCCACTAGTGAAAGTCTATTCCCTAGGCCTTGTTCCTAAATACTGCTGAGTTACTATGCTTGTTTACTGTTTTACTGCGTTACTACTGCTGCAATACTACCACCATCAACTACACGCCAGCAAGCTATTTTCTGGCACCGTTGCTACTGCTCATATATATTCATACCACCTGTATTTCACTATCTCTTCGCCGAACTAGTGCACCTATTAGGTGTGTTGGGGACACAAGAGACTTCTTGCTTTGTGGTTGCAGGGTTGCATGAGAGGGATATCTTTGACCTCTTCCTCCCTGAGTTCGATAAACCTTGGGTGATCCACTTAAGGGAAAACTTGCTGCTGTTCTACAAACCTCTGCTCTTGGAGGCCCAACACTGTCTACAGGAAAGGAGGGGGAACGTAGACATCAAGCTATTTTCTGGCGCCGTTGCCGGGGAGGAAAGGTAAAAGGTACTCACACTCCGGATCTCGGCTACTAAGCTATTTTCCGGCGCCGTTGTAAGTACTCGAAGCTATTTCCTTTAGACTCTGCAATTGCGACATTTGGTTTCTTGTTTACACTAGTTAGGCATAATGGACAACAATGACCTTTTTATTCTATTTCCTGATTTAAGACATGGATGGTTTGATGCGAAAATTAAAAAACCCATGGAACATATTAATATGAATGCTTTGAACACTATTGTTGTTAATGATATGGAAAATTCTAAGCTTGGGGAAGCTGGCTTTGATGAGCATGATATTTTTAGTCCCCCAAGCATTGAGGAGAAAATTTACTTTGATGATACTTTGCCTCCCATTTATGATGATTATAATGATAGTAGTCTTTTGTTACCACCTGTTATGGAGGATAAATTTGATTATGATTACAATATACCTCCTATATTTGATAGCTACTTTGTTGAATTTGCTCCCACTACAATTAATAAGAATGACTATGCCTATGTTGGGAGTAGTAATTATTTTATGCATGAGACTCATGATAAGAATGCTTTATGTGATAGTTATATTGTTGAGTTTTCTCATGTTGCTACTGAAAGTTATTATGAGAGAGGAAAATATGGTTGTAAAAATTTTCATGTTACTAAAACACCTCTCTATGTGCTGAAATTTTTGAAGCTACACTTGTTTTATCTTCCTATGCTTGTTACTTTGCTCTTAATGAACTTGTTTATTTACAAGATTCCTATGCATAGGAAGCATGTTAGACTTAAATGTGTTTTGAATTTGCCTCTTGATGCTCTCTTTTGCTTCAACTTCTATTTCTTGCGAGTGCATCATTAAAACTGCTGAGCCCATCTTAATGGCTATAAAGAAAGAACTTCTTGGGAGATAACCCATGTGTTTATTTTACTACAACAATTTTTGTTTTGTTGAGTCTTGGAAGTTGTTTACTACTGTAGCAACCTCTCCTTATCATGTTTTTGTGCCAAGTAAAGTTTCTATGTTAAAGTTGATGTTATATTTGGGATCGCTGCGCAGAAACAGCATTGCTGTCTATCACGAATCTGGGCACAGTTCTCTGTAGAAAATTCGAAAAAATCTTCCAATTTACGAGCGTGATCCTCAGATATGTACGCAACTTTCATTAGTTTTGAGTTTTTCCGTTTGAGCAAGTCTGGTGCCATTTTAAAATTCATCTTTACGGACTGTTCTGTTTTTGACAGATTCTGCCTTTTATTTCGCATTGCCGCTTTTGCTTTGTTGAATGGGTTTCTTTGTTCCATTAACTTTCAGAAGTTTTGTGCAATGTCCAGAAGTGTTAAGAATGATTGTGTCACCTCTGAACATGTGAATTTTTGATTATGCACTAACCCTCTAATGAGTTTGCTTGAAGTTTGGTGTGAAGGAAGTTTTCAAGGGTCAATAGAAGAGGGTGATATAATGTGATCGAGAAGAGTGAAAGGTCTAAGCTTGGGGATGCCCCGTGGTTCATCCCTGCATATTTTAAGAAGACTCAAGCATCTAAGCTTGGGGATGCCCAAGGCATCCCCTTCTTCATCGACAACTTATCAGGTTTCTTCTAGTGAAACTATATTTTTATTCCATCACATCTTATGTTCTTTACTTGGAGCGTCTGTGTGCTTTTATTTTTGTTTTTGTTTTGTTATCTTAGTTCTCTGAATAAGTTCATCCTTGTGTGGGAGAGAGACACGCTCCGCTGGTTCGTATGAACACATGTGTTCTTAGCTCATAATATTCATGGCGAAGTTTCCTCTTCGTTAAATTGTTATATGGTTGGAATTGGAAAATGCTACATGTAGTAATTCTAAAATGTCTTGGATAATGTGATACTTGGCAATTGTTGTGATCATGTTTAAGCTCTTGCATCATATGCTTTGCACCCATTAATGAAGAAATACATAGAGCTTGCTAAAATTTGATTTGCATATTTGGTCTCTCTAAGGTCTAGATAATATCTAGTATTGAGTTTTGAACAACAAGGAAGACGGTGTAGAGTCTTATAATGTTTACAATATGTCTTTTATGTGAGTTTTGCTGCACCGGTTCATCCTTGAGTTTGCTTCAAATAACCTTGCTAGCCTAAACCTTGTATCGAGAGGGAATACTTCTCATGCATCCAAAATCCTTGAGCCAACCACTATGCCATTTGTGTCCACTATACCTACCTACTACATGGTATTTCTCCGCCATTCCAAAGTAAATTGCTTGAGTGCTACCTTTAAAATTCCATCATTCACCTTTGCAATATATAGCTCATGGGACAAAATAGCCTTAAAAACTATCGTAGTATTGAATATGTACTTATGCACTTTATCTTTTATTAAGTTGCTTGTTGTGCGATAACCATGCTTCTGGGGAACGCCATCAACTATTGTTGAATATCATGTGAGTTGCTATGCATGTCCGTCTTGTCTGAAGGATCTATCACCTTAATGATTGGAGCATGCAAATTGTTAGAGAAGAACATTGGGCCGCTAACTAAAGCCATGAATCATGGTTGAAGTTTCAGTTTTGGACATATATCCTCAATCTCATATGAGAATAATAATTGTTGCTACATGCTTATGCATTTAAGAGGAGTCCATTATCTGTTGTCCATGTTGTCCCGGTATGGATGTCTAAGTTGAGAATAATCAAAAGCGAGAAATCCAAAATGCGAGCTTTCTCCTTAGACCTTTGTACAGGCGGCATGGAGGTACCCCTTTGTGACACTTGGTTGAAACATGGCATGCAAAGATCCGGTAGTCCAAGATAAGTAGGACAAGGTGCGGGCACTATTAGTATACTATGCATGAGGCTTGCAACTTGTAAGATATAATTTACATAACTCATATGCTTTATTACTACCGTTGACAAAATTGTTTCATGTTTTCAAAATAAAAGCTCTAGCACAAATACAGCAATCAATGCTTTCCTCTTTGAAGGACCTTTCTTTTACTTTTATTGTTGAGTCACCTATCTCTCTCCACCTTAAGAAGCAAACACTTGTGTGAACTGTGCATTGATTCCTACATACTTGCATATTGCACTTGTTATATTACTTTACATTGACAATATCCATGAGATATACATGTTATAAGTTGAAAGCAACCGCTGAAACTTAATCTTCCTTTGTGTTGCTTCAATACCTTTACTTTGATTTATTGCTTTATGAGTTAACTCTTATGCAAGACTTATTGATGCTTGTCTTGAAGTACTATTCATGAAAAGTCTTTGCTTTATGATTCAGTTGTTTACTCATGTCATTACCATTGTTTTGATCGCTGCATTCATTACATATGTTTACAAATAGTATGATCAAGATTATGATGGCATGTCACTTCAGAAATTATCTTTGTTATCGTTTTACCTGCTCGGGACGAGCAGAACTAAGCTTGGGGATGCTGATACGTCTCCAACGTATCGATAATTTCTTATGTTCCATGCTACTTTATTGATGATACCTACATGTTTTATGCACATTATATGTCGTATTTACGCATTTTCTGGAACTAACCTATTAACAAGATGCCGAAGTGCCAGTTCTTTTGCTTTTGGTTTCAGAAATCCTAGTAACGAAATATTCTCGGAATTGGACGAAATCAACGCCCCTATTTTGCCCGGAAGCATCCAGAACACCCGAGAGCCACCAGAGGAGGGCCCTGGTGGGCCCAGATGATAGGGTGGCGCGGCCTGGGCCCTGGCCGCGCCCCCCTATGGTGTCGTCGCCCCTTCGACCCTCCTGCGCCGCCTCTTCGCCTATATAAAGCCCCCGTCGAAAACCCTTACGGAGGAAGCCACGATACGCGAAACCTTCCAGAGCCGCCGCCATCGCGAAGCCAAGATCTGGGGGACAGGAGTCTCTGTTCCGGCACCCTGCCGGAGCGGGGAAGTGCCCCCGAAGGCTTCTCCATCGACACCGCTGCCATCTCCACCGCCATCTTCATCACCGCTGCTGCTCCCATGAGGAGGGAGTAGTTCTCCATCGAGGCTCGGGGCTGTACCGGTAGCTATGTGGTTCATCTCTCTCATGTAGTTCAATACAATAATCTCATGAGCTGCCTTACATGATTGAGATTCATATGATGATGCTTGTAATCTAGATGTCATTATGCTAGTCAAGTGGGTTTTACTTATGTGATCTCCGGAGACTCCTTGTCCCACGTGTGTAAAGGTGACAGTGTGTGCATCGTGTGGGTCTCTTAGGCTATATTTCACGAAGTACTTATTCACTGTTGAAGAGCGTAGTGAAGTGCTTATTTATATCTCTTTATGATTGCAATGTGCATCGTATCACAATTTATCTATGTGCTACTCTAGCAAAGTTATTAAAGTAGTTTTATTCCTCCTGCATGTGTGCAAAGGTGACAGTGTGTGCACCGTGTTAGTACTTGGTTTATGCTATGATCATGATCTCTTGTAGATTGCGAAGTTAACTATTGCTATGATAATATTGATGTGATCTATTCCTCCTACATATGCATGAAGGTGACAGTGTGCATGCTATGCTAGTACTTGGTTTAGTCTTTTGATCTATCTTACACTAAAGGTTACTAAAATATGAGCATTATTGTGGAGCTTGTTAACTCCGGCATTGAGGGTTCGTGTAATCCTACGCAATGTGTTCATCATCCAACAAAAGTGTAGAGTATGCATTTATCTATTCTGTTATGTGATCAATGTTGAGAGTGTCCACTAGTGAAAGTCTATTCCCTAGGCCTTGTTCCTAAATACTGCTGAGTTACTGCTTGTTTACTGTTTTACTGCGTTACTACTGCTGCAATACTACCACCATCAACTACACGCCAGCAAGCTATTTTCTGGCACCGTTGCTACTGCTCATATATATTCATACCACCTGTATTTCACTATCTCTTCGCCGAACTAGTGCACCTATTAGGTGTGTTGGGGACACAAGAGACTTCTTGCTTTGTGGTTGCAGGGTTGCATGAGAGGGATATCTTTGACCTCTTCCTCCCTGAGTTCGATAAACCTTGGGTGATCCACTTAAGGGAAAACTTGCTGCTGTCCTACAAACCTCTGCTCTTGGAGGCCCAACACTGTCTACAGGAAAGGAGGGGGAACGTAGACATCAAGCTATTTTCTGGCGCCGTTGCCGGGGAGGAAAGGTAAAAGGTACTCACACTCCGGATCTCGGCTACTAAGCTATTTTCCGGCGCTTGTAAGTACTCGAAGCTATTTCCTTTAGACTCTGCAATTGCGACATTTGGTTTCTTGTTTACACTAGTTAGGCATAATGGACAACAATGACCTTTTTATTCTATTTCCTGATTTAAGACATGGATGGTTTGATGCGAAAATTAAAAAACCCATGGAACATATTAATATGAATGCTTTGAACACTATTGTTGTTAATGATATGGAAAATTCTAAGCTTGGGGAAGCTGGCTTTGATGAGCATGATATTTTTAGTCCCCCAAGCATTGAGGAGAAAATTTACTTTGATGATACTTTGCCTCCCATTTATGATGATTATAATGATAGTAGTCTTTTGTTACCACCTGTTATGGAGGATAAATTTGATTATGATTACAATATACCTCCTATATTTGATAGCTACTTTGTTGAATTTGCTCCCACTATAATTAATAAGAATGACTATGCCTATGTTGGGAGTAGTAATTATTTTATGCATGAGACTCATGATAAGAATGCTTTATGTGATAGTTATATTGTTGAGTTTTCTCATGTTGCTACTGAAAGTTATTATGAGAGAGGAAAATATGGTTGTAAAAATTTTCATGTTACTAAAACACCTCTCTATGTGCTGAAATTTTTGAAGCTACACTTGTTTTATCTTCCTATGCTTGTTACCTTGCTCTTCATGAACTTGTTTATTTACAAGATTCCTATGCATAGGAAGCATGTTAGACTTAAATGTGTTTTGAATTTGCCTCTTGATGCTCTCTTTTGCTTCAACTTCTATTTCTTGCGAGTGCATCATTAAAACTGCTGAGCCCATCTTAATGGCTATAAAGAAAGAACTTCTTGAGAGATAACCCATGTGTTTATTTTACTACAGCAATTTTTGTTTTGTTGAGTCTTGGAAGTTGTTTACTACTGTAGCAACCTCTCCTTATCATGTTTTTGTGCCAAGTAAAGTTTCTATGTTAAAGTTGATGTTATATTTGGGATCGCTGCGCAGAAACAGCATTGCTGTCTATCACGAATCTGGGCACAGTTCTCTGTAGAAAATTCGAAAAAATCTGCCAATTTACGAGCGTGATCCTCAGATATGTACGCAACTTTCATTAGTTTTGAGTTTTTCCGTTTGAGCAAGTCTGGTGCCATTTTAAAATTCATCTTTACGGACTGTTCTGTTTTTGACAGATTCTGCCTTTTATTTCGCATTGCCGCTTTTGCTTTGTTGAATGGGTTTCTTTGTTCCATTAACTTTCAGAAGTTTTGTGCAATGTCCAGAAGTGTTAAGAATAATTGTGTCACCTCTGAACATGTGAATTTTTGATTATGCACTAACCCTCTAATGAGTTTGCTTGAAGTTTGGTGTGAAGGAAGTTTTCAAGGGTCAATAGAAGAGGGTGATATAATGTGATCGAGAAGAGTGAAAGGTCTAAGCTTGGGGATGCCCCGGTGGTTCATCCCTGCATATTTTAAGAAGACTCAAGCATCTAAGCTTGGGGATGCCCAAGGCATCCCCTTCTTCATCGACAACCTATCAGGTTTCTTCTAGTGAAACTATATTTTTATTCCATCACATCTTATGTTCTTTACTTGGAGCGTCTGTGTGCTTTTATTTTTGTTTTTGTTTTGTTATCTTAGTTCTCTGAATAAGTTCATCCTTGTGTGGGAGAGAGACACGCTCCGCTGGTTCGTATGAACACATGTGTTCTTAGCTCATAATATTCATGGCGAAGTTTCCTCTTCGTTAAATTGTTATATGGTTGGAATTGGAAAATGCTACATGTAGTAATTCTAAAATGTCTTGGATAATGTGATACTTGGCAATTGTTGTGCTCATGTTTAAGCTCTTGCATCATATGCTTTGCACCCATTAATGAAGAAATGCATAGAGCTTGCTAAAATTTGATTTGCATATTTGGTCTCTCTAAGGTCTAGATAATATCTAGTATTGAGTTTTGAACAACAAGGAAGACGGTGTAGAGTCTTATAATGTTTACAATATGTCTTTTATGTGAGTTTTGCTGCACCGGTTCATCCTTGAGTTTGCTTCAAATAACCTTGCTAGCCTAAACCTTGTATCGAGAGGGAATACTTCTCATGCATCCAAAATCCTTGAGCCAACCACTATGCCATTTGTGTCCACTATACCTACCTACTACATGGTATTTCTCCGCCATTCCAAAGTAAATTGCTTGAGTGCTACCTTTAAAATTCCATCATTCACCTTTGCAATATATAGCTCATGGGACAAAATAGCCTTAAAAACTATCGTAGTATTGAATATGTACTTATGCACTTTATCTTTTATTAAGTTGCTTGTTGTGCGATAACCATGCTTCTGGGGAACGCCATCAACTATTGTTGAATATCATGTGAGTTGCTATGCATGTCCGTCTTGTCTGAAGGATCTATCACCTTAATGATTGGAGCATGCAAATTGTTAGAGAAGAACATTGGGCCGCTAACTAAAGCCATGAATCATGGTTGAAGTTTCAGTTTTGGACATATATCCTCAATCTCATATGAGAATAATAATTGTTGCTACATGCTTATGCATTTAAGAGGAGTCCATTATCTGTTGTCCATGTTGTCCCGGTATGGATGTCTAAGTTGAGAATAATCAAAAGCGAGAAATCCAAAATGCGAGCTTTCTCCTTAGACCTTTGTACAGGCGGCATGGAGGTACCCCTTTGTGACACTTGGTTGAAACATGGCATGCAAAGATCCGGTAGTCCAAGATAAGTAGGACAAGGTGCGGGCACTATTAGTATACTATGCATGAGGCTTGCAACTTGTAAGATATAATTTACATAACTCATATGCTTTATTACTACCGTTGACAAAATTGTTTCATGTTTTCAAAATAAAAGCTCTAGCACAAATACAGCAATCAATGCTTTCCTCTTTGAAGGACCTTTCTTTTACTTTTATTGTTGAGTCAGTTTACCTATCTCTCTCCACCTTAAGAAGCAAACACTTGTGTGAACTGTGCATTGATTCCTACATACTTGCATATTGCACTTGTTATATTACTTTACATTGACAATATCCATGAGATATACATGTTATAAGTTGAAAGCAACCGCTGAAACTTAATCTTCCTTTGTGTTGCTTCAATACCTTTACTTTGATTTATTGCTTTATGAGTTAACTCTTATGCAAGACTTATTGATGCTTGTCTTGAAGTACTATTCATGAAAAGTCTTTGCTTTATGATTCAGTTGTTTACTCATGTCATTACCATTGTTTTGATCGCTGCATTCATTACATATGTTTACAAATAGTATGATCAAGATTATGATGGCATGTCACTTCAGAAATTATCTTTGTTATCGTTTTACCTGCTCGGGACGAGCAGAACTAAGCTTGGGATGCTGATACGTCTCCAACGTATCGATAATTTCTTATGTTCCATGCTACTTTATTGATGATACCTACATGTTTTATGCACATTATATGTCGTATTTACGCATTTTCTGGAACTAACCTATTAACAAGATGCCGAAGTTCCTGTTTTCTGCTGTTTTTGGTTTCAGAAATCCTAGTAACGAAATATTCTCGGAATTGGACGAAATCAACGCCCAGGTCCCTATTTTGCCCGGAAGCATCCAGAACACCCGAGAGCCACCAGAGGAGGGCCCTGGTGGGCCCAGATGATAGGGTGGCGCGGCCAGGGCTGGGCCCGCGCCACCCTATGGTGTCGTCGCCCCTTCGACCCTCTGCGCCGCCTCTTCGCCTATTTAAAGCCCCTGCATCGAAAACCCTTACGAAGGAAGCCACGATACGCGAAACCTTCCAGAGCCGCCGCCATCGCGAAGCCAAGATCTGGGGGACAGGAGTCTCTGTTCCGGCACCCGGGACGGGGAAGTGCCCCCGAAGGCTTCTCCATCGACACCGCTGCCATCTCCACCGCCATCTTCATCACCGCTGCTGCTCCCATGAGGAGGGAGTAGTTCTCCATCGAGGCTCGGGGCTGTACCGGTAGCTATGTGGTTCATCTCTCTCCTATGTAGTTCAATACAATAATCTCATGAGCTGCCTTACATGATTGAGATTCATATGATGATGCTTGTAATCTAGATGTCATTATGCTAGTCAAGTGGGTTTTACTTATGTGATCTCCGGAGACTCCTTGTCCCACGTGTGTAAAGGTGACAGTGTGTGCACCGTGTGGGTCTCTTAGGCTATATTTCACGAAGTACTTATTCACTGTTGAAGAGCGTAGTGAAGTGCTTATTTATATCTCTTTATGATTGCAATGTGCATCGTATCACAATTTATCTATGTGCTACTCTAGCAAAGTTATTAAAGTAGTTTTATTCCTCCTGCATGTGTGCAAAGGTGACAGTGTGTGCACCGTGTTAGTACTTGGTTTATGCTATGATCATGATCTCTTGTAGATTGCGAAGTTAACTATTGCTATGATAATATTGATGTGATCTATTCCTCCTACATATGCATGAAGGTGACAGTGTGCATGCTATGCTAGTACTTGGTTTAGTCTTTTGATCTATCTTACACTAAAGGTTACTAAAATATGAGCATTATTGTGGAGCTTGTTAACTCCGGCATTGAGGGTTCGTGTAATCCTACGCAATGTGTTCATCATCCAACAAAAGTGTAGAGTATGCATTTATCTATTCTGTTATGTGATCAATGTTGAGAGTGTCCACTAGTGAAAGTCTATTCCCTAGGCCTTGTTCCTAAATACTGCTGAGTTACTACTGCTTGTTTACTGTTTTACTGCGTTACTACTGCTGCAATACTACCACCATCAACTACACGCCAGCAAGCTATTTTCTGGCACCGCTACTGCTCATATATATTCATACCACCTGTATTTCACTATCTCTTCGCCGAACTAGTGCACCTATTAGGTGTGTTGGGGACACAAGAGACTTCTTGCTTTGTGGTTGCAGGGTTGCATGAGAGGGATATCTTTGACCTCTTCCTCCCTGAGTTCGATAAACCTTGGGTGATCCACTTAAGGGAAAACTTGCTGCTGTTCTACAAACCTCTGCTCTGGAGGCCCAACCTTCCTCCTCTCTTTCCACCACAACCACAACACTAACCACCCGGTTCGTTGCCGCTATATAAAGCAACATAGGTTCTCTTTCCAAGGGCGAGGCCAAGATCGGGGCCGTTACGAGCATGTTTTTCAATTCTTTAAACGCTGCGTCTGCCTGTGTGGTCCAGACGAAAGTATCCGATTTTTTCATCAAAGCATAGAGTGGCAAGGCCTTTTCTCCTAGCCTGCTTATGAACCGGCTTAGCGATGCCAAGCTTCCGGTAAACTTTTGCACATCTTTGAGTTCTCGCGGTATTGTCATTCTTTCTATTGCCCGGATTTTTACCGGATTCACCTCAATGCCCCGGCTTGACACAAGGAAACCAAGCAGCTTGCCGGCAGGGACACCGAAGGTGCATTTTGCCGGATTGAGTTTCATCCGGAACCGTCTTAGGTTATCAAATGTTTGCCGGATGTCATCGATTAAGGTATCTTTTACTTTAGTTTTTATCACAATATCATCCACATAAACTTGCACATTCTTTCCGATTTGATCAAACAAGCATTTTTGCATACAGCGCTGGTACGTTGCACCAGCGTTGCGCAAACCAAAAGGCATTGTAACATAGCAATAAGCCCCGTGCGGGGTAATGAACGCAGTTTTTATTTGATCTTCTTTTTTCAGAGGGATTTGGTGGAAGCCGGAATACGCATCCAGGAACGACAACAACTCACACCCAGCAGTAGAATCAATCACTTGATCGATTCGGGGCAAAGGGAAAGGATCTCTTGGGCAAGCTTTGTTGAGGTTGGTGTAGTCGATGCACATGCGCCACACCTTTGGAGCTTGTGCCTCCAGGTTCTCATCTTTTTTCTTCTCGACCATCACCGGATTAGCCAGCCACTCTGTGTGCGTGACCTCCACGATGAAACCGGCAACCAACAGCTTTGTCACTTCTTCTCCAATGATTTTCCTCCTATCTTCTGCGAACCGGCGCAAAGGTTGACGCACCGGCTTAGCATCTTTCCGGACGTTTAGAGAGTGCTCAGCCAGCTCCCTCGGAACTCCTACCAAGTCATCAGTAGACCAGGCAAAGATGTTCCGATTCTCACGGAGGAAGCTGACGAGCGCGCTTTCCTATGCTTGACTGAGGCCGGCACCGATACGAACGGTGCGCTCTGGGTAAGCCGGATCCAGCACAATGTCCTTTGTCTCGTTTGTCGGCTTGAATGCCGGTGAAGCCAAGTTTCCACTCATTGCCGCTAAGCTCAACTTTGAGGACTGAGCCAGCGCAACAGCAGTTTGCATTCTTTTCTTTTCCTCCGCTATCACCAGTGATTCTGCCAGGTTTGATCCGGCGGAAGCGGTTTCCATTGAGACTTTATAGTTTCCCACCACAGTTAAGGGTCCACGAGGTGCCGGCATCTTCATCTTGAGGTAAGCCGTATGGGTTGAGGCCATGAAAGCTGCCAATGCCGGTCTCCCCAGCAATGCATGGTAAGGACTATCTAAGTCCACCACCTCAAACTCAATGTTCTCAACACGACAATTGTCACGTCCTCCAAACGACACATCCACCCGAACTTTTCCTATCGGGGCGCAAGACAAACCGGGAACAATCCCATGGAAAGTTGTGTGAGTTGGCTGCAGCATATTCTCCGTTATGCCCAGCGTACGCATGGTGTGCTTGTACATGATGTTTATGCTGCTGCCATTGTCTATCAGCACCTTGCTGAACTTTACTCGAGTTTCCGGCCCCTTCATGATTGGGTCCACAACGAGAGCGTATCCACCCGGATTCGGCATGATTTTGGGGTGATCCTTGAACGACCAGGTGATTTCCTGATCTGACCATAGCATGTACTTGGGTACTGCCGGCATCACCGCGTTCACTTCCATGGAACGGCGATGCACGCTCTGCCTGTCGGTTGGCTCGGTGACAAAGACAACCATGCACAAGTGTGGGTCTTCGTAAACATTCCGGCCCAAAGGTGCCGGTGGAGGTGGTTGGTCACGATTCTCTTCCACCCGGTTAACTTGCTGGTATTGCTGCCTGTTTGGCTGAGGTTGTACCGGTAGAGCATTTGCTCCAGTGAGTGGTGGTGGTGGTGGCAGTTGTTGTTGGCGCAGCATATCTTGCGGCGGCGGCAACATTGTGGCGCACCCTTGTCCTTGCGCATCTTTCACTGCACCCTTTTGCATCAAGTACTTGGTCCAAGAACAATCCTTCGTCAGATGGTTTGACGGGTGATCCGGGTTCGGCGTGTGCCACCGGCAAGGTTGGTCCATGGCGGCTTCCATGGTGTATTTCACAGGCTCTTGCCAATTCTTTTTCTGGCCCCAGGGTTTCTTCTCGACCCACTGCTTCTTAGGACCCGCCCATGGCTGCGATCCGGTTTTCTGTCTCTGACTGCCGCTGGCGTCATAATTTTCTTGCACAGCAGCAACTTGCTGCGGATGCATATCTTCGATCCGGAAAATCTTCCCTTCTTTTGTTGTTCCGGTTATCCCGGTATTGCTGCTGATGCGGATTTGACTGCTCCGGCTCAGCTTGCACTGCCGGTTGCATTGGGTCTCCCAATGCATAGCTATCTGCCACACGTATCATTTCCGCCAAGGTTGTGGGCATGCTTCTCTGCAGCCTTTGCCACAAAGGTGATCCTCTCCGGCATCCTTGACTGAACCAAGCAATGGCTTGTGCCTCAATCACTCCTTCACATGTGTTTCTCATTGAGTTCCACCGGGTGAGATAATCCCGGTCTGGTTCTCCTGCACGCTGTTGGCACAGCGCAAGCTGTTGGGGCCGGTTTGGCCTTTTGTAAGTACTGCTGAAGTTGTTCACAAATGCTTCCTCAAAATCCAACCATCCGTTAATGCTTCCTGCCGGCAAATTGTTAAGCCAAATCCTCGCAGGACCCACGAGGTAGGACGGTATGATTCTTACCGCCCAACGCCGGTTTACTCCACCACCAGCCACGTAAACAGCTGTGACATAATCTGCCAGCCAGTCTTCCGGCTTGGTCGTACCATCATACGTTCTTGTGTCCCGGGGCAACTGGAAATTGCGCACCGGTGGTTCTTCTCTCATGATCCGTGGGCCAAAACACCTTGGGCCAGGAGGTCCCTCACATTCAACTATTGCAGAAAGATGTACCCTGTCCAACCTGTGCCTCGCATCCCGGTCTGGCAAACATCTTTCCCCCAGGCGTTCCCCCAAAGGGTTCCGGTGGACTCTTGTTCGTTCCACCTCGGAATCTGATTCATCATATTCTTCCGGTTCCGCGGCTCTTGCCTGCCGGTACCCTGGTGGTGGCATTTCTTCATCCACGTATGCCACTCTTGCGGCTCGATAATTTTGCCCGGTTTCATATCTACCGGCATGATTGTTTCCGGCATAGCCTCCCTTGGCGTAGCCCCGATCTGCCCCTTGGCTTTTTCTACCGGCATCATGTTGCCCGGCTTTTTGCTTTCCGGCAAGAACTGGATCATACACAGTCATCTGCCGTGCATTCTTTTCTCTTTCCCTTCTTTTGTCCGGATGGGGGGACGATGCCTGCCCCTGGGACTTGCTTCCGGCATTCTTTGTTGAACGCGCGGATTTTGAGGCCACTGCCTCGTTCAGCTTAGCTAGCTGCTCAGCATTTTGCTGCTCAATAGTTTTCAACAGCTCTTTTACACGCTCTTGCTGCTTTGCCAACTCGTCACCGGAAAGAGATTCACATAACTCTACTGCAGCTTTAGCGGCTTTTATAGTTTTATCCGGACTACTGTACTTAGGCTTTTCTACGATGCTTACAGATACAGATGCACTCTTGCCGGTAAGAACTTCTTTGCGCAAATCCTGATCTAGATTGCGAGCCTTAAGCCGGTTTTCCGGTATCCTAGCAGCATGAGCACTAACTGAAGCAAAGCCATGGGCAGCGTTGTACTCACGTAGGGTTAGGTTCAGCTCGCGCTGCGCCCGGATGATGTCGGCGCCACCGGTAAGCAGGGCCTTGCGCGTGGCCTCCAGCTCCTCCTGAGCCTTTGCCGGGTCGATGTTCTGCGCGATGGGCGTGGCCAGCGTGTGCATCGCCGCTTGAAGAGGTGTTGCCGGTGGTGCTGACGATGCTCCCGCGATGCCGGCGTCACGCTCCAGCGGCGGTTTTGCCGGGCGGGTCGATGCCGCACGTTCATCTCCTTCCTCCACAGCTCCCTTGCCGGTGTTGACCGCACCAGCCATCATGACCTCCACGCTGCCGGCGGCGCGGCCAGCACACAGCCACCTTGGCGGATCCGGCGCCACCAGCACCGGCGAGAGGCGCTGGCGCACAGGAACGGTGCCGAAATAGACGCGGATGCTGCCGAACTCGATGGTGCGGCCGTTCTGCGGGAACTTGCCGCCGTTGGCGAAGCAGCCTGCGTTATCGTTGATGAAGTCCATGTTGTAGATGCGTTGCACGAGCGCGGACACCGTGCGCTCGCCGTTGATGTCGAGGATGCCCGCCCGAATATGAACTCCAGCAAGCGCCACTTCATGCCCCACGGTGGGCGCCAACTGTCGTCGTGGGGAACAAACAGATGCCATAGGATGGCTTATCTTGGGGCCGAATGGACGCTAGAGGATTCGGGGGAGGGTTTGTGACTAGATGGGACGAACTTCCGGATGGTTTCCTCAAGAACTTGGCCAAGGCCAGAGGTTGAAGAAGAAAGACACAAGGAAGAACTCGCTCTAGATCACCATTTTCATTGATCTCCACAGGTTACAGGTTCAAGCTTACAAGGTTCTCTCTTGCTATCTCGCTCTCTCTCTCCCTCTCTCCCTCTCTCTCTCTCTCTCTCTCTCTCTCCCTCTCTCTCTCTCCCTCTCTCTCTCTCGCCCGTGAAGGAGGCTGCCCCCTCTCCTTATATAGGGGAGAGGGTGGCTTACAGGACAAGAAACCCTAATGGGATCTTTGACTAGACAAACTACTTTACAAAGATACTTTATAAAGCTACTTTAATCATAGATGACACCGGGGTCTTCTTTAAACAGGGAGGCTGACGTCCTCCGGCTTCTTTGGCCGTCATCCTCTTCTTTGTCTTCAGGCCTTCGTTTAAAGCTACTTTGCTTAGCTCATCCTTGTCTTTTAGCTCCTGACGGAATCTTTGACCAGCCAGCCGACATGCTCTTCCTTCCGGTGCTCCGGTATCTTTCCTTCCTGGTTCCGGTATACCCCTCTTGGGGATACCGGCTTAGCTTACTTAGCCAAATTCCTATCTTTGAGCTCCGGTATAAATATTAAACCGGTATCTTGATGGATAAGACCATCCGGTTTGGCATGCCTTTGGCATACCGGGGGTCATCCCCCCAACATTAGTCCCCGAAGCTGGTATAGTCTGGCGGATCCTTCTTACAGACCATGAAGGTTTTTTATTTGAAATTTCCATGTTTGAAACCCAAAACGACTTCTCTTCGTGCTTGACTTCATAAGACAAAGTTTAGGGTTAGGGGTAGATACATGATTTTTCTGGTTTGAATATGTCTAGACCTTGTTTATCAACTTGAGTGCTTATTATATGACATAAGAAGGCTATGTGCTTTGGTTTTTCATTTTTTATACCCATTTGAATCTTGGTCAAATCCTAGGTTTGACCAAGATTTGAACAAGTTTAAAACATAAAAATAAAAGGTAAGCTCGACCTGGATCCTTCTTAGTCACTCTAAATTGAAGCTTTTGGGGGGTTCTTGAAATTTCCATGTTTGAAACCCAAAACCACGTCTCTTCATGCTTGACTTCATAAGACAGAGTTTAGGGTTAGGGTAGATACATGATTTGTCTGGTTTGAATATGTCTTGACCTTGTTTATCAACTTGAATGCTTAATATATGACATAAGAATACTATGTGCTTTGGTTTTCATTTTTTGATTTTTTCTGAATTTTTTGCCCATTTGATCTTGGTCAAATCCTAGGTTTAACCAAGATTTAAACATGTTTAAGACATGAAAATGAAAAGGTAAGCCTGCATCCTTCTTAGTCACTCCAAAATGAAGCTTTTGGGAAGGTTTTTGAAATTTCCATGTTTGAAACCCAAAACCAGTTCTCTTCATGCTTTACTTCATAAGACAGAGTTTAGGGTTAGGGGTAGATATACGTGATTTGTCTAGTTTGAATATGTCTAGACCTTGTTTTATCAACTTGAATTCTTACTATATGACATAAAAAAAACTATGTGGTTTGGTTTGATAGTTCATTGTTCATAATTCATAGTTGATCATACATACGGATCATACATACAGAATTGCGCGATCCTTATCGCGACTTCTAACCTATCTAGTCGTCGAGGAAGATGATGGTCGCGTTCTCCTCCGCATCCCGCGCCTCCTTCTCCTTCACGGCGGCGATGGCCGCCGCCTTGTCTTCTTCCTCCGCCCTCTTCTTGTCGGCATCGTCCTTGAGGGACGCGGCCAGCGCCTTCAAGAAGAGGGGGTCTTCCCCTTCCTCCGCCTCCTCCGCCTCCTCGCCGGCTGGCGGCGCGAATCCGCCGCTGGTGCTCGCCTCCCACGCCGCCTTCGACCGGCGGTTCCTCTCCCGGTCGGCGCGCCATTTGTTGAAGACGGGGCCGCTCATCGGTTTGAGCGGCGGATCCGCCTTGTACCAGAGCCCGCCCGGGGCGAACTCGCGGAGCGACGACGGCATGTACAGGGAGCCTCTGTACCTGCACGCCGCGCGCCGACTCCCGGCGGCGGACTGCTTGCACTGGAGCCGCCACGCCTCCTCGAGCGTGTCCGGCGCGCGGGATCGCTTCGATCCGCTCGCGGGCGACGCGGAACTGGTACGGCGTGAATACATGGCGAGCGGCGAAGAATCACCACCCTGCAATCAAGGCCAAGCACGCAGCATATGGCCTCTTCCTTACGTCTTTTGCCTGGTTTGTTGCCGGTCAACGCCCCTGCTGCTGGCCCTGATGCTCCTGGTCCTGTTTAAAGTTCAGCATTAAACTCTATACTATACAACTGTCGTGGTCTTGTGATGTACAGTAGTACTCTTTTGATGCATTTGTGATGTAGTAGTACTGTACTTTTTTTTGAACTGATATAGTACTATCTAAGAAAAGTACTCCCTCCGATTCACATTCTTTTTAGCACCAAGAAATATGGATCGGATCACCGGAGCGAGGGAGTAAATTACCCTTTTGTTGTGGCTTATTTTTATTCAAAAGCCAACAGGTGCTTTTTGGGCTTTTGGATTTTGGAAGCCAAAAGAATAGAATCTTTGTTCTTGGCTTCCAAAATCCAAAAGCCCAAAAAAGCACCTATTTACGTGCTTTTTTTGGCTTTTGCCAAAGCCAAAAGCCAAAAAAAGCCACAACAAAAGGGCCATAAACATGGCATCTCGTGCATGAAGCTTGACAGATTGATCGGGTTGGCTAGAACGGCTAAACAATGCTGCTCATTAGGCAAATGCATGCCATGTACGATAGTATACATCCAGTAAAGAAGTCTATACTGACATAAAAAAGACTACATTGGGGATGAGAGTCAATTGGGGCATCTACAATACAGAAAATCTTGCTCGTAGTTGATTTTGGCTAAGAGGGTTTTGTGCCCATATTTGTATCTTGGTCAAATCCTAGGTTTGACAATGATTTAAACAAGTTTAAAATATGAAAATGAAAAGGTAAGCATGGATACTTCTTAGTCACTCTAAAATGAAGCTTTTGGGAGGTTTTTGATATTTCCATGTTTGAAACCAAGAACCACTTCTCTTCATGCTTGGCTTCATAAGATAAAGTTTAGGGGTTAGGGGGTAGATACATGATTTGTTTGGTTTGAATATGTCTAGACCTTGTTTATCAGCTTGAATGCTTACTATATGACATAAGAAGACTATGTACTTTGGTTTTTCATTTTTTTTTTTTTTTAATTTTATGCCCATTTGAATCTTGGTCAAATACACTAGCTATGACCAAGATGTAAACAAGTTTAAAACATGAAAATGAAAAGGTAAGCATGGATCCTTCTTAGTCACTCTAAAATGAAGCTTTTGGGGGGTTCTTGAAATTTCCAAGTTTGAAACCCAAAACCACTTCTCTTCATGCTTGACTTCATAAGACAGAGTTTAGGGTTAGGGGGTAGATACATGATTTGTCTAGTTTGTTGTTTAGACCTTGTTTATCAACTTGAATGCTTACTATATGACATAATAATACTATGTGCTTTGGTTTTCATTTTTTTGATTTTTTCTGAATTTTTATGCCCATTTGATCTTGGTCAAATCCTAGGCTTAACCAATATTTAAACAAGTTTAAAACATGAAAATGAAAAGGTAAGCCTGTATCCTTCTTAGTCACTCCAAAATGAAGCTTTTGGGAAGGTTTTTGAAATTTCCATGTTTGAAATCCAAAACGACTTCTCTTCGTGCTTGACTTCATAAGACAAAGTTTAGGGCTAGGGGTAGAAACATGATTTTTCTGGTTTGAATATGTCTAGACCTTGTTTACCAACTTGAGTGCTTACTATATGACATAAGAAGGCTATATGCTTTGGTTTTTCATTTTTTTTGAAATTTTATGCCCATTTGAATCTTGATCAAATCCTAGGTACAGTTTGACCAAGATTTGAACAATTTTAAAACATGAAAATAAAAGGTAAGCCCGACCTGGATCCTTTAGTCACTCTAAAATGAAGCTTTTGGGGGGTTCTTGAAATTTCCAAGTTTGAAACCCAAAACCACTTCTCTTCATGCTTGACTACATAAGACAGAGTTTAGGGTTAGGGGTAGATACATGATTTTTCTTGTTTGAATATATCTAGACCTTGTTTATATCAACTTTAATGCTAACTATATGACATAAGAAAACTATGTGCTTTGGTTTTTAATTTTTCTGATTTTTTTTATTTTGATGCACATTTGAATCTTTGTCAAATCCTAGGTTTGACCAAGATTTAAACAAGTATAAAACATGAAAATGAAAAGGGGAAGCCTGTATCCTTCTTAGTCACTCTAAAATGAAGTTTTTGGGATGTTCTTGAAATTTTCATGTTTGAAACCCAAAACCACTTCTCTTCATGCTTGACTTCATAAGATAGAGTTTAGGGGCTAGGGGATAGATACATGATTTGCCTAGGTTTGAATATGCATGTCCAAACCTTGTTTATCAACTTGAATGCTTACTATATGACATAAGAAGACTATATGCTTTTGTTTTTCATTTTTCTGATTTTTTTTAAATTTTATGCCCATTTGAATCTTTTGGTCAAATCCTTGGTTTAATTTGACACGGATTTAAACAAGTTTAAAATATGAAAATGAAAAGGTGGTAAGCAGGCATGGATCCTTCTTATATATATTAGTCACTCTAAAATGAAGCTTTTGGGAGGTTTTTGAAATTTCCATGTTTGAAACCCAAAACCACTTCTCTTCATGTTGTTGACTTCATAAGATAGAGTTTAGGGGTTAGGGGTATAGATACATGATTTGTCTTGTTTGAATATGTGTCTAGACCTTGTTTATCAACTTTAATGCTTACTATATGACATAAGAACACTATGTGCTTTAATTTGGTTTTTAATTTTTTTAAATTTTGATGCACATTTTGAATCTTGGTCAAATCCTAGGTTTGACCGAGATTTGAACAAGTTTAAAACAAGAAAATAAAAGGTAAGCCCGCCAGACTGGATCCTTCTTAGTCACTCTATAATGAAGCTTTTAGGGGGGTTGTTGAAAATGTAAGCATGTATCCTTCTTAGTACGTCACACCACAATGAAGCTTTTGGGAGGGTTTTTGAAATGTCCATGTTTGAAACCCAAAACGACTTCTCTTCGTGCTTGACTTCATAATTAAGACAAAGTTTAGGGTTAGGGGTAGATACATGATTTTTCTGGTTTGAATATGTCTAGACTTTGTTTATCAACTAGCTTGAGTGCTTACTATATGGCATATATAAGAAGCTAGGCTATGTGCTTTGGTTTTTCTTTTTTTTTGAATTTTTATGCCCATTTGAATCTTGGTCAAATCCTAGGTACGTACGGTTTGACCAAGATTTGAACATGTTTAAAACATGAAAATAAAAGGTAAGCATGGATCCTTCTTAGTCACTCTAAAATGAAGCTTTTGGGAGGTTTTTGAAATTTCCATGTTTGAAACCCAAAACCACTTCTCTTCATGCTTGGCTTCGTAAGATAGAGTTTAGGGTTTGGGGTAGATACGTACATGATTTTTCTAAGTATTTTTACGCCCATTTGAATCTTCGTCAAATCCTAAGTTTGACCAAGATTTGAACAAGTTTAAAAACATGAAAATGAAAAGGGTAAGCCTGGATCCTTGTTTAGGGTTAGGGGGTAGATACATGATTTTTGTGGTTTGAATATGGCAGACCTTGTTTATCACCTTGATATATGACATAGGAAGACGGTGTGCTTTTGTTTTTCTTTTTTTTGAATTTTTATGCCCATTTGAATCTTGGTCAAGTCATAGGTTTGACCAAGATTTAAACATGTTTAAAACATGAAAATGAAAAAGTAAGCCTGGATCCTTCTTAGTCACTCCAAAATGTACCAATTGATAAATGAGTTAACTTGGCTTCATGGAAAAAATAATGTCATGTAAATGATTTAACTTGGCTTTCGTACCCTTGAATCCATAGGAAACTTTGTATAAATGTAGTAGTATAATAATCAACCGAGTTTTTACATCAACAGGTCTGTCACTTACGTGTGGTGCCCATGCATGAGGTCCCACACTTCAGTGAGCACAAGTCACGTGCAATAGGTACGCAAACTCCCAGCCATTTTCTTTGTCAAGAGAAGACGCATCAGGATGCGTATTGGAAGTATGTGGGTCCTTCTGGATCCTTCGGTTGTCCCTCTCACAAAAAAAACAAATCTCTCTCATTCTCGGCCTCGCTCGACTCGCTCGCTCGCTCGCTCCTGCTCACTGACAAACCCTGCACAAAAGTCAACATCATCACCCGAAAAAGGGGAGACACCATAATTCTCTCCCTTCTTCTCTCCTTCCGAGTGATCCCTTCTTCCTCCGAGTTTCACTCGACGGGCAAACACACATGTGCTGCATAGTAATAATAAAAAGTAGAAAAATCGACCTACGAATCTATGATTAAATAGGTTAAACTAGGGTTTTGCCCACTACTACAGATCAAGTTCAAAAATATCCAACTACTAGTTCGATTTTGGGCTACTAATATAAAATTAAAATAAGTTGAACTAGTATTCCTCTAAAAAATCATTTTGGTATGCATTGTTTGATACTTTTCATAGCTATAGTGCATCACAAATTTATGATTTCATGCTTTGCTTTGCCAATTTCGATTTTTTCTAACCACCTTCTCTTTGATTTCAAATTTAGGTCAAACTATCGATGCCTACTATGTGTTCTACTTGAATTGGATGCAGCGTGCGCACATGTTTTGCCATTGTTCTGGGCTTCCACACATCTTTGGGGCATCCAAGTATTTAAGTTACCTTGTTTTTTTGAATTGTAATTCATACCCTTCCTCCCAATTTTTATGCCCATTTGAATCTTGGTCAAATCCTAAGTTTGACCAAGATTTGAACAAGTTTAAAACATGAAAATGAAAAGGTAAGCCTGAATCCTTCTTAGTCACTCAAAAATGAGAAGCTTTTGGGAGTTTTTTGAAATTTCCATGTTTGAAACCCAAAACCACTTCTCTTCATGCTTGACTTCATAAGACAGAGTTTAGGGTTAGGGGGTAGATACATGATTTGTCTAGTTTGTTGTTTAGACCTTGTTTATCAACTTGAATGCTTACTATATGACATAATAATACTATGTGCTTCGGTTTTCATTTTTTTGATTTTTTCTGAATTTTTATGCCCATTTGATCTTGGTCAAATCCTAGGCTTAACCAATATTTAAACAAGTTTAAAACATGAAAATGAAAAGGTAAGCCTGTATCCTTCTTAGTCACTCCAAAATGAAGCTTTTGGGAAGGTTTTTGAAATTTCCATGTTTGAAATCCAAAACGACTTCTCTTCGTGCTTGACTTCATAAGACAAAGTTTAGGGCTAGGGGTAGAAACATGATTTTTCTGGTTTGAATATGTCTAGACCTTGTTTACCAACTTGAGTGCTTACTATATGACATAAGAAGGCTATATGCTTTGGTTTTTCATTTTTTTGAAATTTTATGCCCATTTGAATCTTGATCAAATCCTAGGTACAGTTTGACCAAGATTTGAACAATTTTAAAACATGAAAATAAAAGGTAAGCCCGACCTGGATCCTTTAGTCACTCTAAAATGAAGCTTTTGGGGGTTCTTGAAATTTCCAAGTTTGAAACCCAAAACCACTTCTCTTCATGCTTGACTACATAAGACAGAGTTTAGGGTTAGGGGTAGATACATGATTTTTCTTGTTTGAATATATCTAGACCTTGTTTATATCAACTTTAATGCTAACTATATGACATAAGAAAACTATGTGCTTTGGTTTTTAATTTTTCTGATTTTTTATTTTGATGCACATTTGAATCTTTGTCAAATCCTAGGTTTGACCAAGATTTAAACAAGTATAAAACATGAAAATGAAAAGGGGAAGCCTGTATCCTTTCTTAGTCACTCTAAAATGAAGTTTTTGGGATGTTCTTGAAATTTTCATGTTTGAAACCCAAAACCACTTCTCTTCATGCTTGACTTCATAAGATAGAGTTTAGGGGCTAGGGGATAGATACATGATTTGCCTAGGTTTGAATATGCATGTCCAAACCTTGTTTATCAACTTGAATGCTTACTATATGACATAAGAAGACTATATGCTTTTGTTTTTCATTTTTCTGATTTTTTTAAATTTTATGCCCATTTGAATCTTTTGGTCAAATCCTTGGTTTAATTTGACACGGATTTAAACAAGTTTAAAATATGAAAATGAAAAGGTGGTAAGCAGGCATGGATCCTTCTTATATATATTAGTCACTCTAAAATGAAGCTTTTGGGAGGTTTTTGAAATTTCCATGTTTGAAACCCAAAACCACTTCTCTTCATGTTGTTGACTTCATAAGATAGAGTTTAGGGGTTAGGGGTATAGATACATGATTTGTCTTGTTTGAATATGTGTCTAGACCTTGTTTATCAACTTTAATGCTTACTATATGACATAAGAACACTATGTGCTTTAATTTGGTTTTTAATTTTTTTAAATTTTGATGCACATTTTGAATCTTGGTCAAATCCTAGGTTTGACCGAGATTTGAACAAGTTTAAAACAAGAAAATAAAAGGTAAGCCCGCCAGACTGGATCCTTTCTTAGTCACTCTATAATGAAGCTTTTAGGGGGGTTGTTGAAAATGTAAGCATGTATCCTTCTTAGTACGTCACACCACAATGAAGCTTTTGGGAGGGTTTTTGAAATGTCCATGTTTGAAACCCAAAACGACTTCTCTTCGTGCTTGACTTCATAATTAAGACAAAGTTTAGGGTTAGGGGTATATAGATACATGATTTTTCTGGTTTGAATATGTCTAGACTTTGTTTATCAACTAGCTTGAGTGCTTACTATATGGCATATATAAGAAGCTAGGCTATGTGCTTTGGTTTTTCATTTTTTTTGAATTTTTATGCCCATTTGAATCTTGGTCAAATCCTAGGTACGTACGGTTTGACCAAGATTTGAACATGTTTAAAACATGAAAATAAAAGGTAAGCATGGATCCTTCTTAGTCACTCTAAAATGAAGCTTTTGGGAGGTTTTTGAAATTTCCATGTTTGAAACCCAAAACCACTTCTCTTCATGCTTGGCTTCGTAAGATAGAGTTTAGGGTTTGGGGTAGATACGTACATGATTTTTCTAAGTATTTTTACGCCCATTTGAATCTTCGTCAAATCCTAAGTTTGACCAAGATTTGAACAAGTTTAAAAACATGAAAATGAAAAGGGTAAGCCTGGATCCTTGTTTAGGGTTAGGGGGTAGATACATGATTTTTGTGGTTTGAATATGGCAGACCTTGTTTATCACCTTGATATATGACATAGGAAGACGGTGTGCTTTTGTTTTTCTTTTTTTTGAATTTTTATGCCCATTTGAATCTTGGTCAAGTCATAGGTTTGACCAAGATTTAAACATGTTTAAAACATGAAAATGAAAAAGTAAGCCTGGATCCTTCTTAGTCACTCCAAAATGTACCAATTGATAAATGAGTTAACTTGGCTTCATGGAAAAAATAATGTCATGTAAATGATTTAACTTGGCTTTCGTACCCTTGAATCCATAGGAAACTTTGTATAAATGTAGTAGTATAATAATCAACCGAGTTTTTACATCAACAGGTCTGTCACTTACGTGTGGTGCCCATGCATGAGGTCCCACACTTCAGTGAGCACAAGTCACGTGCAATAGGTACGCAAACTCCCAGCCATTTTCTTTGTCAAGAGAAGACGCATCAGGATGCGTATTGGAAGTATGTGGGTCCTTCTGGATCCTTCGGTTGTCCCTCTCACAAAAAAAAACAAATCTCTCTCATTCTCGGCCTCGCTCGACTCGCTCGCTCGCACCTCCTGCTCACTGACAAACCCTGCACAAAAGTCAACATCATCACCCGAAAAAGGGGAGACACCATAATTCTCTCCCTTCTTCTCTCCTTCCGAGTGATCCCTTCTTCCTCCGAGTTTCACTCGACGGGCAAACACACATGTGCTGCATAGTAATAATAAAAAAGTAGAAAAATCGACCTACGAATCTATGATTAAATAGGTTAAACTAGGGTTTTGCCCACTACTACAGATCAAGTTCAAAAATATCCAACTACTAGTTCGATTTTGGGCTACTAATATAAAATTAAAATAAGTTGAACTAGTATTCCTCTAAAAAATCATTTTGGTATGCATTGTTTGATACTTTTCATAGCTATAGTGCATCACAAATTTATGATTTCATGCTTTGCTTTGCCAATTTCGATTTTTTCTAACCACCTTCTCTTTGATTTCAAATTTAGGTCAAACTATCGATGCCTACTATGTGTTCTACTTGAATTGGATGCAGCGTGCGCACATGTTTTGCCATTGTTCTGGGCTTCCACACATCTTTGGGGCATCCAAGTATTTAAGTTACCTTGTTTTTTTGAATTGTAATTCATACCCTTCCTCCCAATTTTTATGCCCATTTGAATCTTGGTCAAATCCTAAGTTTGACCAAGATTTGAACAAGTTTAAAACATGAAAATGAAAAGGTAAGCCTGAATCCTTCTTAGTCACTCTAAAATGAGAAGCTTTTGGGAGTTTTTTGAAATTTCCATGTTTGAAACCCAAAACCACTTCTCTTCATGCTTGACTTCATAATACAGAGTTTAGGGTTAGGGGGTAGATACATGATTTGTCTAGTTTGTTGTTTAGACCTTGTTTATCAACTTGAATGCTTACTATATGACATAATAATACTATGTGCTTTGGTTTTCATTTTTTTTGATTTTTTCTGAATTTTTATGCCCATTTGATCTTGGTCAAATCCTAGGCTTAACCAATATTTAAACAAGTTTAAAACATGAAAATGAAAAGGTAAGCCTGTATCCTTCTTAGTCACTCCAAAATGAAGCTTTTGGGAAGGTTTTTGAAATTTCCATGTTTGAAATCCAAAACGACTTCTCTTCGTGCTTGACTTCATAAGACAAAGTTTAGGGCTAGGGGTAGAAACATGATTTTTCTGGTTTGAATATGTCTAGACCTTGTTTACCAACTTGAGTGCTTACTATATGACATAAGAAGGCTATATGCTTTGGTTTTTCATTTTTTTTGAAATTTTATGCCCATTTGAATCTTGATCAAATCCTAGGTACGGTTTGACCAAGATTTGAACAATTTTAAAACATGAAAATAAAAGGTAAGCCCGACCTGGATCCTTTAGTCACTCTAAAATGAAGCTTTTGGGGGTTCTTGAAATTTCCAAGTTTGAAACCCAAAACCACTTCTCTTCATGCTTGACTACATAAGACAGAGTTTAGGGTTAGGGGTAGATACATGATTTTTCTTGTTTGAATATATCTAGACCTTGTTTATATCAACTTTAATGCTAACTATATGACATAAGAAAACTATGTGCTTTGGTTTTTAATTTTTCTGATTTTTTTATT
Source organism: Lolium multiflorum (assembly GCA_030979885.1). Classification (NCBI taxonomy): domain Eukaryota; kingdom Viridiplantae; phylum Streptophyta; class Magnoliopsida; order Poales; family Poaceae; genus Lolium; species Lolium multiflorum. The sequence continues at coordinate 247,190,157 of CM061747.1, forward strand.
TTGATGCACATTTGAATCTTTGTCAAATCCTAGGTTTGACCAAGATTTAAACAAGTATAAAACATGAAAATGAAAAGGGGAAGCCTGTATCCTTCTTAGTCACTCTAAAATGAAGTTTTTGGGATGTTCTTGAAATTTTCATGTTTGAAACCCAAAACCACTTCTCTTCATGCTTGACTTCATAAGATAGAGTTTAGGGGCTAGGGGATAGATACATGATTTGCCTAGGTTTGAATATGCATGTCCAAACCTTGTTTATCAACTTGAATGCTTACTATATGACATAAGAAGACTATATGCTTTTGTTTTTCATTTTTCTGATTTTTTTTTAAATTTTATGCCCATTTGAATCTTTTGGTCAAATCCTTGGTTTAATTTGACACGGATTTAAACAAGTTTAAAATATGAAAATGAAAAGGTGGTAAGCAGGCATGGATCCTTCTTATATATATTAGTCACTCTAAAATGAAGCTTTTGGGAGGTTTTTGAAATTTCCATGTTTGAAACCCAAAACCACTTCTCTTCATGTTGTTGACTTCATAAGATAGAGTTTAGGGGTTAGGGGTATAGATACATGATTTGTCTTGTTTGAATATGTGTCTAGACCTTGTTTATCAACTTTAATGCTTACTATATGACATAAGAACACTATGTGCTTTAATTTGGTTTTTAATTTTTTTAAATTTTGATGCACATTTTGAATCTTGGTCAAATCCTAGGTTTGACCGAGATTTGAACAAGTTTAAAACAAGAAAATAAAAGGTAAGCCCGCCAGACTGGATCCTTTCTTAGTCACTCTATAATGAAGCTTTTAGGGGGGTTGTTGAAAATGTAAGCATGTTCTTAGTCGTTGATACGTCTCCAACGTATCGATAATTTCTTATGTTCCATGCTACTTTATTGATGATACCTACATGTTTTATGCACATTATATGTCGTATTTACGCATTTTCTGAACTAACCTATTAACAAGATGTCGAAGAGCCAGTTGTTGTTTTCTGCTGTTTTGGTTTCAGAAATCCTAGTAACGAAATATTCTCGGAATTGGACGAAATCACCGCCCAGGGTCCTATTTTTGCACGAAGCTTCCAAGAACGAAAGGGATAAGAAGTGGGGCGACGAGGCGCTGCCACCATAGGGGCACGCGAGGGGGCCCGCGCCGCCCTATGGTGTGGGCCCTCGTCAGCCCCCTGACCTACCCTTCCGCCTACTTAAAGCCTCCGTCGCGAAACCCCCAGTATCGAGAGCCACGATACGGAAAACCTTCCAGAGACGCCGCCGCCGCGAATCCCATCTCGGGGGATTCAGGAGATCGCCTCCGGCACCCTGCCGGAGAGGGGATTCATCTCCGGAGGACTCTACACCGCCATGGTCGCCTCCGGAGTGATGAGTGAGTAGTTCACCCCTGGACTATGGGTCCATAGCAGTAGCTAGATGGTCGTCTTCTCCTAATTGTGCTTCATTGTTGGATCTTGTGAGCTGCCTAACATGATCAAGATCATCTATCTGTAATACTATATGTTGTGTTTGTCGGGATCCGATGGATAGAGAATGCTATGTTATGATGATTATCAATCTATTGTTTATGTGTTGTTTATGATCTTGCATGCTCTCCGTTATTAGTAGAGGCTCTGGCCAAGTTTTTGCTCTTAACTCCAAGAGGGAGTATTTATGCTCGATAGTGGGTTCATGCCTTCATTGACACCTGGGACAGTGACAGAAAGTTCTAAGGTTGTGATGTGCTGTTGCCACTAGGGATAAAACATTGATTCTATGTCTAAGGATGTAGTTGTCGATTACATTACGCACCATACTTAATGCAATTGTCTGTTGCTTTGCAACTTAATACTGAATGGGGTTCGGATGATAACCTGAAGGTGGACTTTTTAGGCATAGATGCAGTTGGATGGCGGTCTATGTACTTTGTCGTAATGCCCGGATTAAATCTCACTATATTTATCATATCATGTATATGCATTGTTATGCCCTTCTCTATTTGTCAATTGCCCGACTGTAATTTGTTCACCCAACATGCTTTTATCTTATGGGAGAGACACCTCTAGTGAACTGTGGACCCCGGTCCTATTCTTTACATAGCATACAATCTCGCAATACTTGTTTTACTGTTTTCTTGCAAACAATCATCTTCCACACAATATGGTTAATCCTTTGTTACAGCAAGCCGGTGAGATTGACAACCTCACTGTTTCGTTGGGGCAAAGTACTTGGGTTGTGTTGTGCAGGTCCACGTTGGCGCCGGAATCCCTGTTGTTGCGCCGCATCACATTTCGCCACCATCAACCTTCAACGTGCTTCTTGGCTCCTACTGGTTCGATTAAACCTTGGTTTCTTTCTGAGGGAAAACTTGCTACTATGCGCATCATACCTTCCTCTTGGGGTTCCCAACGAACGTGTGAGTTACACGCCATCAAGCTCTTTTTCTGGCGCCGTTGCCGGGGAAATCAAGACACGCTAAGGGGAGTCTCCACTTCTCAATCTCTTTACTTTGTTTTTGTCTTGCTTTATTTTATTTACTACTTTGTTTGCTGCACCTAAACAAACACAAAAAAATTAGTTGCTAGTTTTACTTTATTTATTGTCTTGCTCTCATATCAAAAACACAAAAAAATTAGTTACTCGTCTTTACTTTGTTTGCCTAGTTTACTTTTTGCTTATTGCATCATGTTTCCTTTTAATTTTACCACAAAAGACATACCGGTAGGACGTGGGTCCATAGTTGGGAGAAATAATATAGAAGAATTTTTCAATCATGTTAGTATTACTGAAGATTTTGAAGATAGACACTTGGTAGAACTTGCACCTACCTATGAAATTGCTGCTGCTGCTTTAGTTCGCATGTTGGAAACTAAATTTGTTAATCTCAATCCTATAATCCAACACATGTTTCTTACACTTGGTGATATGGAAGAAGGGGAAAAGAAAGATTTTGTTTTAGAAACTCTTCTTAGAGAATTTGGTGGTCTAGCAAGAGAGGCTAGAAAAGTTTTTGCTAAATTTAATATGCTAGGTTCTCATACTAATTTTGTTGGTCTCCTTGAAAAAATGGACATGGATAGAATAAGGTACACTAATAATATTAATGATGGTGGGGAGATCAAAGCACCAATACCATGTAAACTCCTAGCTATGAATGATGCACTAGAAAATAACTATGCTTGGCTTGTTCCTGAAAATTTGTTTGATGAGAGTAGCAAGCCTAAGACTAATGAAAAGGGAGATGCTAAAACTTATGTATCTAATATACTATGCCTGGTTGAGAAAACTCCCAATACCCCTGGTTATGATGTTGATGCTTCTACTCTCGATGTTACTTGATTTGCACTTTCTGCGCCTAGCTGAAAGGCGTTAAAGAAAAGCGCTTATGGGAGACAACCCATGTTTTTACTACAGTACTTTGTTTTATATTTGAGTCTTGGAAGTTGTTTACTACTGTAGCAACCTCTCCTTATCATGTTTTTGTGCCAAGTAAAGTTTCTATGTCAAAGTTGATGTTATATTTGGGATCGCTGCGCAGAAATAGCTGTCTGTCACGAATCTGGGCACAAGTCTCTGTAGAAAATTCGAAAAAATCTGCCAATTTACGAGCGTGATCCTCAGATATGTACGCAACTTTCATTAGTTTTGAGTTTTTCCATTTGAGCAAGTCTGGTGCCACTTTAAAATTCGTCTTTACGGACTGTTCTGTTTTTGACAGATTCTGCCTTTTATTTCGCATTGCCTCTTTTGCTATGTTGGATGAATTTCTTTGATCCATTAATGTCCAGTAGCTTTATGCAATGTCCAGAAGTGTAAAGAATGATTGTGTCACCTCTGAATGTGTGAATTATTAATTGTGCACTAACCCTCTAATGAGTTTGCTTGAAGTTTGGTGTGAAGGAAGTTTTCAAGGGTCAAGAGAGGAGTATGATATACTATGATCAAGAGGAGTGAAAGCTCTAAGCTTGGGGATGCCCCCGTGGTTCACCCCTGCATATTTTAAGAAGACTCAAGCGTCTAAGCTTGGGGATGCCCAAGGCATCCCCTTCTTCATCGACAACATCATCAGGTTCCTCCCCTGAAACTATATTTTTATTCAATCACATCTTGTGTTCTTTGCTTGGAGCGTCGGTTTGTTTTTGTTTTTGTTTTTGTTTGAATAAAATGGATCCTAGCATTCACTTTGTGGGAGAGAGACACGCTCCGCTGTTGCATATGGACAAATATGTCCTTAGGCTTTACTCATAGTGTTCAAGGCGAAGTTTCTTCTTCGTTAAATTGTTATATGGTTGGAATTGGAAAATGCTACATGTAGTAATTCTAAAATGTCTTGGATAATGTGATACTTGGCAATTGTTATGCTCATGTTTAAGCTCTTGCATCATATACTTTGCACCCATTAATGAAGAAATACATAGAGCTTGCTAAAATTTGATTTGCATATTTGGTCTCTCTAAGGTCTAGATAATTTCTAGTATTGAGTTTTGAACAACAAGGAAGACGGTGTAGAGTCTTATAATGTTTAAAATATGTCTTTTATGTGAGTTTTGCTGCACCGGTTCATCCTTGAGTTTGCTTCAAATAACCTTGCTAGCCTAAACCTTGTATCGAGAGGGAATACTTCTCATGCATCCAAAATCCTTGAGCCAACTACTATGCCATTTGTGTCCACCATATCTACCTACTACATGGTATTTCTCCGCCATTCCAAAGTAAATTGCTTGAGTGCTACCTTTAAAATTCCATCATTCGCCTTTGCAATATATAGCTCATGGGACAAAATAGCCTTAAAAACTATCGTAGTATTGAATATGTACTTATGCACTTTATCTTTTATTAAGTTGCTTGTTGTGCGATAACCATGCTTCTGGGGAACGCCATCAACTATTGTTGAATATCATGTGAGTTGCTATGCATGTCCGTCTTGTCTGAAGGATCTATCACCTTAATGATTGGAGCATGCAAATTGTTAGAGAAGAACATTGGGCCGCTAACTAAAGCCATGAATCATGGTTGAAGTTTCAGTTTTGGACATATATCCTCAATCTCATATGAGAATAATAATTGTTGCTACATGCTTATGCATTTAAGAGGAGTCCATTATCTGTTGTCCATGTTGTCCCGGTATGGATGTCTAAGTTGAGAATAATCAAAAGCGAGAAATCCAAAATGCGAGCTTTCTCCTTAGACCTTTGTACAGGCGGCATGGAGGTACCCCTTTGTGACACTTGGTTGAAACATGGCATGCAAAGATCCGGTAGTCCAAGCTAAGTAGGACGAGGTGCGGGCACTATTAGTATACTATGCATGAGGCTTGCAACTTGTAAGATATAATTTACATAACTCATATGCTTTATTACTACCGTTGACAAAATTGTTTCATGTTTTCAAAATAAAAGCTCTAGCACAAATACAGCAATCGATGCTTTCCTCTTTGAAGGACCATTCTTTTACTTTTATTGTTGAGTCAGTTTACCTATCTCCTTCCACCTTAAGAAGCAAACACTTGTGTGAACTGTGCATTGATTCCTACATACTTGCATATTGCACTTGTTATACTACTTTATGTTGACAATATCCATGAGATATACATGTTATAAGTTGAAAGCAACCGCTGAAACTTAATCTTCCTTTGTGTTGCTTCAATGCCTTTACTTTGATTTATTGCTTTATGAGTTAACTCTTATGCAAGACTTATTTATGCTTGTCTTGAAGTACTATTCATGAAAAGTCTTTGCTTTATGATTCAGTTGTTTACTCATGTCATTACCTTTGTTTTGATCGCTGCATTCATTACATATGTTTACAAATAGTATGATCAAGATTATGATGGCATGTCACTTCAGAAATTATCTTTGTTATCGTTTTACCTGCTCGGGACGAGCAGAACTAAGCTTGGGGATGCTGATACGTCTCCAACGTATCGATAATTTCTTATGTTCCATGCTACTTTATTGATGATACCTACATGTTTTATGCACATTATATGTCGTATTTACGCATTTTCTGGAACTAACCTATTAACAAGATGCCGAAGAGCCAGTTGCTGTTTTCTGCTGTTTTTGGTTTCAGAAATCCTAGTAACGAAATATTCTCGGAATTGGACGAAATCACCGCCCAGGGTCCTATTTTTGCACGAAGCTTCCAGAAGACCGAAAGGGATAAGAAGTGGGGCGACGAGGCGCCGCCACCATAGGGCCGCGCGGCCAGGGGGGGCCCCGCCCCTATGGTGTGGGCCCCTCGTCCCCCCCGACCTACCCTTCCGCCTACTTAAAGCCTCCGTCGCGAAACCCCCAGTACCGAGAGCCACGATACGGAAAACCTTCCAGAGACGCCGCCGCCGCGAATCCCATCTCGGGGGATTCAGGAGATCGCCTCCGGCACCCTGCCGGAGAGGGGATTCATCTCCCGGAGGACTCTACACCGCCATGGTCGCCTCCGGAGTGATGAGTGAGTAGTTCACCCCTGGACTATGGGTCCATAGCAGTAGCTAGATGGTCGTCTTCTCCTAATTGTGCTTCATTGTTGGATCTTGTGAGCTGCCTAACATGATCAAGATCATCTATCTGTAATACTATATGTTGTGTTTGTCGGGATCCGATGGATAGAGAATGCTATGTTATGATGATTATCAATCTATTGTTTATGTGTTGTTTATGATCTTGCATGCTCTCCGTTATTAGTAGAGGCTCTGGCCAAGTTTTTGCTCTTAACTCCAAGAGGGAGTATTTATGCTCGATAGTGGGTTCATGCCTTCATTGACACCTGGGACAGTGACAGAAAGTTCTAAGGTTGTGATGTGCTGTTGCCACTAGGGATAAAACATTGATTCTATGTCTAAGGATGTAGTTGTCGATTACATTACGCACCATACTTAATGCAATTGTCTGTTGCTTTGCAACTTAATACTGAATGGGGTTCGGATGATAACCTGAAGGTGGACTTTTTAGGCATAGATGCAGTTGGATGGCGGTCTATGTACTTTGTCGTAATGCCCGGATTAAATCTCACTATATTTATCATATCATGTATATGCATTGTTATGCCCTTCTCTATTTGTCAATTGCCCGACTGTAATTTGTTCACCCAACATGCTTTTATCTTATGGGAGAGACACCTCTAGTGAACTGTGGACCCCGGTCCTATTCTTTACATAGCATACAATCTACTGCAATACTTGTTTTACTGTTTTCTTGCAAACAATCATCTTCCACACAATACGGTTAATCCTTTGTTACAGCAAGCCGGTGAGATTGACAACCTCACTGTTTCGTTGGGGCAAAGTACTTGGGTTGTGTTGTGCAGTTCCACGTTGGCGCCGGAATCCCTGTTGTTGCACCGCATCACATTTCGCCACCATCAACCTTCAACGTGCTTCTTGGCTCCTACTGGTTCGATTAAACCTTGGTTTCTTTCTGAGGGAAAACTTGCTACTGTGCGCATCATACCTTCCTCTTGGGGTTCCCAACGAACGTGTGAGTTACACGCCATCAAGCTCTTTTTCTGGCGCCGTTGCCGGGGAGATCAAGACACGCTGCAAGGGGAGTCTCCACTTCTCAATCTCTTTACTTTGTTTTTGTCTTGCTTTATTTTATTTACTACTTTGTTTGCTGCACCTAAACAAAACACACAAAAAATTAGTTGCTAGTTTTACTTTATTTACTGTCTTGCTCTCCATATCAAAAACACAAAAAAATTAGTTACTCGTCTTTACTTTGTTTGCCTAGTTTACTTTTTGCTTATTGCATCATGTTTCCTTTTAATTTTACCACAAAAGACATACCGGTAGGACGTGGGTCCATAGTTGGGAGAAATAATATAGAAGAATTTTTCAATCATGTTAGTATTACTGAAGATTTTGAAGATAGACACTTGGTAGAACTTGCACCTACCTATGAAATTGCTGCTGCTGCTTTAGTTCGCATGTTGGAAACTAAATTTGTTAATCTCAATCCTATAATCCAACACATGTTTCTTACACTTGGTGATATGGAAGAAGGGGAAAAGAAAGATTTTGTTTTAGAAACTCTTCTTAGAGAATTTGGTGGTCTAGCAAGAGAGGCTAGAAAAGTTTTTGCTAAATTTAATATGCTAGGTTCTCATACTAATTTTGTTGGTCTCCTTGAAAAAATGGACATGGATAGAATAAGGTACACTAATAATATTAATGATGGTGGGGAGATCAAAGCACCAATACCATGTAAACTCCTAGCTATGAATGATGCACTAGAAAATAACTATGCTTGGCTTGTTCCTGAAAATTTGTTCGATGAGAATAGCAAGCCCAAGACTAATGAAAAGGGAGATGCTAAAACTTATGTATCCAATATACTATGCTTGGTTGAGAAAACTCCCAATACCCCTGGTTATGATGTTGATGCTTCTACTCTCGATGTTACTTGATTTGCACTTTCTGCGCCTAGCTGAAAGGCGTTAAAGAAAAGCGCTTATGGGAGACAACCCATGTTTTTACTACAGTACTTTGTTTTATATTTGAGTCTTGGAAGTTGTTTACTACTGTAGCAACCTCTCCTTATCATGTTTTTGTGCCAAGTAAAGTTTCTATGTCAAAGTTGATGTTATATTTGGGATCGCTGCGCAGAAACAGCATTGCTGTCTGTCACGAATCTGGGCACAAGTTTCTGTAGAAAATTCGAAAAAATCTGCCAATTTACGAGCGTGATCCTCATATATGTACGCAACTTTCATTAGTTTTGAGTTTTTCCATTTGAGCAAGTCTGGTGCCACTTTAAAATTCGTCTTTACGGACTGTTCTGTTTTTGACAGATTCTGCCTTTTATTTCGCATTGCCTCTTTTGCTATGTTGGATGAATTTCTTTGATCCATTAATGTCCAGTAGCTTTATGCAATGTCCAGAAGTGTAAAGAATGATTGTGTCACCTCTGAATGTGTGAATTATTAATTGTGCACTAACCCTCTAATGAGTTTGCTTGAAGTTTGGTGTGAAGGAAGTTTTCAAGGGTCAAGAGAGGAGTATGATATACTATGATCAAGAGGAGTGAAAGCTCTAAGCTTGGGGATGCCCCCGTGGTTCACCCCTGCATATTTTAAGAAGACTCAAGCGTCTAAGCTTGGGGATTCCCAAGGCATCCCCTTCTTCATCGACAACATCATCAGGTTCCTCCCCTGAAACTATATTTTTATTCAATCACATCTTGTGTTCTTTGCTTGGAGCGTCGGTTTGTTTTTGTTTTTGTTTTTGTTTGAATAAAATGGATCCTAGCATTCACTTTGTGGGAGAGAGACACGCTCCGCTGTTGCATATGGACAAATATGTCCTTAGGCTTTACTCATAATGTTCAAGGCGAAGTTTCTTCTTCGTTAAATTGTTATATGGTTGGAATTGGAAAATGCTACATGTAGTAATTCTAAAATGTCTTGGATAATGTGATACTTGGCAATTGTTATGCTCATGATTAAGCTCTTGCATCATATACTTTGCACCCATTAATGAAGAAATACATAGAGCTTGCTAAAATTTGATTTGCATATTTGGTCTCTCTAAGGTCTAGATAATTTCTAGTATTGAGTTTTGAACAACAAGGAAGACGGTGTAGAGTCTTATAATGTTTACAATATTTTTATTTTGATGCACATTTTGAATCTTGGTCAAATCCTAGGTTTGACCGAGATTTGAACAAGTTTAAAACAAGAAAATAAAAGGTAAGCCCGCCAGACTGGATCCTTTCTTAGTCACTCTATAATGAAGCTTTTAGGGGGGTTGTTGAAAATGTAAGCATGTATCCTTCTTAGTACGTCACACCACAATGAAGCTTTTGGGAGGGTTTTTTAAATGTCCATGTTTGAAACCCAAAACGACTTCTCTTCGTGCTTGACTTCATAATTAAGACAAAGTTTAGGGTTAGGGGTATATAGATACATGATTTTTCTGGTTTGAATATGTCTAGACTTTGTTTATCAACTAGCTTGAGTGCTTACTATATGGCATATATAAGAAGCTAGGCTATGTGCTTTGGTTTTTCTTTTTTTTTTGAATTTTTATGCCCATTTGAATCTTGGTCAAATCCTAGGTACGTACGGTTTGACCAAGATTTGAACATGTTTAAAACATGAAAATAAAAGGTAAGCATGGATCCTTCTTAGTCACTCTAAAATGAAGCTTTTGGGAGGTTTTTGAAATTTCCATGTTTGAAACCCAAAACCACTTCTCTTCATGCTTGGCTTCGTAAGATAGAGTTTAGGGTTTGGGGTAGATACGTACATGATTTTTCTAAGTATTTTTACGCCCATTTGAATCTTCGTCAAATCCTAAGTTTGACCAAGATTTGAACAAGTTTAAAAACATGAAAATGAAAAGGGTAAGCCTGGATCCTTGTTTAGGGTTAGGGGGTAGATACATGATTTTTGTGGTTTGAATATGGCAGACCTTGTTTATCACCTTGATATATGACATAGGAAGACGGTGTGCTTTTGTTTTTCTTTTTTTTGAATTTTTATGCCCATTTGAATCTTGGTCAAGTCATAGGTTTGACCAAGATTTAAACATGTTTAAAACATGAAAATGAAAAAGTAAGCCTGGATCCTTCTTAGTCACTCCAAAATGTACCAATTGATAAATGAGTTAACTTGGCTTCATGGAAAAAATAATGTCATGTAAATGATTTAACTTGGCTTTCGTACCCTTGAATCCATAGGAAACTTTGTATAAATGTAGTAGTATAATAATCAACCGAGTTTTTACATCAACAGGTCTGTCACTTACGTGTGGTGCCCATGCGTGAGGTCCCACACTTCAGTGAGCACAAGTCACGTGCAATAGGTACGCAAACTCCCAGCCATTTTCTTTGTCAAGAGAAGACGCATCAGGATGCGTATTGGAAGTATGTGGGTCCTTCTGGATCCTTCGGTTGTCCCTCTCACAAAAAAAACAAATCTCTCTCATTCTCGGCCTCGCTCGACTCGCTCGCTCGCTCGCTCGCTCCTGCTCACTGACAAACCCTGCACAAAAGTCAACATCATCACCCGAAAAAGGGGAGACACCATAATTCTCTCCCTTCTTCTCTCCTTCCGAGTGATCCCTTCTTCCTCCGAGTTTCACTCGACGGGCAAACACACATGTGCTGCATAGTAATAATAAAAAAGTAGAAAAATCGACCTACGAATCTATGATTAAATAGGTTAAACTAGGGTTTTGCCCACTACTACAGATCAAGTTCAAAAATATCCAACTACTAGTTCGATTTTGGGCTACTAATATAAAATTAAAATAAGTTGAACTAGTATTCCTCTAAAAAATCATTTTGGTATGCATTGTTTGATACTTTTCATAGCTATAGTGCATCACAAATTTATGATTTCATGCTTTGCTTTGCCAATTTCGATTTTTTCTAACCACCTTCTCTTTGATTTCAAATTTAGGTCAAACTATCGATGCCTACTATGTGTTCTACTTGAATTGGATGCAGCGTGCGCACATGTTTTGCCATTGTTCTGGGCTTCCACACATCTTTGGGGCATCCAAGTATTTAAGTTACCTTGTTTTTTTGAATTGTAATTCATACCCTTCCTCCCAATTTTTATGCCCATTTGAATCTTGGTCAAATCCTAAGTTTGACCAAGATTTGAACAAGTTTAAAACATGAAAATGAAAAGGTAAGCCTGAATCCTAGCTTCTTAGTCACTCTAAAATGAGAAGCTTTTGGGAGTTTTTTGAAATTTCCATGTTTGAAACCCAAAACCACTTCTCTTCATGCTTGACTTCATAATACAGAGTTTAGGGTTAGGGGTAGATACATGATTTGTCTAGTTTGTTGTTTAGACCTTGTTTATCAACTTGAATGCTTACTATATGACATAATAATACTATGTGCTTTGGTTTTCATTTTTTTGATTTTTTCTGAATTTTTATGCCCATTTGATCTTGGTCAAATCCTAGGCTTAACCAATATTTAAACAAGTTTAAAACATGAAAATGAAAAGGTAAGCCTGTATCCTTCTTAGTCACTCCAAAATGAAGCTTTTGGGAAGGTTTTTGAAATTTCCATGTTTGAAATCCAAAACGACTTCTCTTCGTGCTTGACTTCATAAGACAAAGTTTAGGGCTAGGGGTAGAAACATGATTTTTCTGGTTTGAATATGTCTAGACCTTGTTTACCAACTTGAGTGCTTACTATATGACATAAGAAGGCTATATGCTTTGGTTTTTCATTTTTTTGAAATTTTATGCCCATTTGAATCTTGATCAAATCCTAGGTACGGTTTGACCAAGATTTGAACAATTTTAAAACATGAAAATAAAAGGTAAGCCCGACCTGGATCCTTTAGTCACTCTAAAATGAAGCTTTTGGGGGTTCTTGAAATTTCCAAGTTTGAAACCCAAAACCACTTCTCTTCATGCTTGACTACATAAGACAAAGTTTAGGGTTAGGGGTAGATACATGATTTTTCTTGTTTGAATATATCTAGACCTTGTTTATATCAACTTTAATGCTAACTATATGACATAAGAAAACTATGTGCTTTGGTTTTTAATTTTTCTGATTTTTTTATTTTGATAGATGCACATTTGAATCTTTGTCAAATCCTAGGTTTGACCAAGATTTAAACAAGTATAAAACATGAAAATGAAAAGGGAAGCCTGTATCCTTTCTTAGTCACTCTAAAATGAAGTTTTTGGGATGTTCTTGAAATTTTCATGTTTGAAACCCAAAACCACTTCTCTTCATGCTTGACTTCATAAGATAGAGTTTAGGGGCTAGGGGATAGATACATGATTTGCCTAGGTTTGAATATGCATGTCCAAACCTTGTTTATCAACTTGAATGCTTACTATATGACATAAGAAGACTATATGCTTTTGTTTTTCATTTTTCTGATTTTTTTTAAATTTCCATGTTTGAAACCCAAAACGACTTCTCTTCGTGCTTGACTTCATAATTAAGACAAAGTTTAGGGTTAGGGGTAGATACATGATTTTTCTGGTTTGAATATGTCTAGACCTTGTTTACCAACTTGAGTGCTTACTATATGACATAAGAAGGCTATATGCTTTGGTTTTTCATTTTTTTGAAATTTTATGCCCATTTGAATCTAGATCAAATCCTAGATACGGTTTGACCAAGATTTGAACAATTTTAAAACATGAAAATAAAAGGTAAGCCCGACCTGGATCCTTTAGTCACTCTAAAATGAAGCTTTTGGGGGGTTCTTGAAATTTCCAAGTTTGAAACCCAAAACCACTTCTCTTCATGCTTGACTACATAAGACAGAGTTTAGGGTTAGGGGTAGATACATGATTTTTCTTGTTTGAATATATCTAGACCTTGTTTATATCAACTTTAATGCTAACTATATGACATAAGAAAACTATGTGCTTTGGTTTTTAATTTTTCTGATTTTTTTATTTTGATAGATGCACATTTGAATCTTTGTCAAATCCTAGGTTTGACCAAGATTTAAACAAGTATAAAACATGAAAATGAAAAGGGGAAGCATGTATCCTTTCTTAGTCACTCTAAAATGAAGTTTTTGGGATGTTCTTGAAATTTTCATGTTTGAAACCCAAAACCACTTCTCTTCATGCTTGACTTCATAAGATAGAGTTTAGGGGCTAGGGGATAGATACATGATTTGCCTAGGTTTGAATATGCATGTCCAAACCTTGTTTATCAACTTGAATGCTTACTATATGACATAAGAAGACTATATGCTTTTGTTTTTCATTTTTCTGATTTTTTTTAAATTTTATGCCCATTTGAATCTTTTGGTCAAATCCTTGGTTTAATTTGACACGGATTTAAACAAGTTTAAAATATGAAAATGAAAAGGTGGTAAGCAGGCATGGATCCTTCTTATATATATTAGTCACTCTAAAATGAAGCTTTTGGGAGGTTTTTGAAATTTCCATGTTTGAAACCCAAAACCACTTCTCTTCATGTTGTTGACTTCATAAGATAGAGTTTAGGGGTTAGGGGTATAGATACATGATTTGTCTTGTTTGAATATGTGTCTAGACCTTGTTTATCAACTTTAATGCTTACTATATGACATAAGAACACTATGTGCTTTAATTTGGTTTTTAATTTTTATATTTTTTTTGAATTTTGATGCACATTTTGAATCTTGGTCAAATCCTAGGTTTGACCGAGATTTGAACAAGTTTAAAACAAGAAAATAAAAGGTAAGCCCGCCAGACTGGATCCTTCTTAGTCACTCTATAATGAAGCTTTTAGGGGGGTTGTTGAAAATGTAAGCATGTATCCTTCTTAGTACGTCACACCACAATGAAGCTTTTGGGAGGGTTTTTGAAATGTCCATGTTTGAAACCCAAAACGACTTCTCTTCGTGCTTGACTTCATAATTAAGACAAAGTTTAGGGTTAGGGGTAGAGATACATGCATGATTTTTCTGGTTTGAATATGTCTAGACTTTGTTTATCAACTTGAGTGCTTACTATATCAAGTTGTGTCTGAGTCGAGTCAATGTTGAGTCGTTGAGTCACCTAGTATTATTATTATGGTGGTGTACTTGTGTTCATGTACTTGTTTCAGACAGGTATTGCTGTTTTGGTGAAGGAGACATGCATCATCCATTTTTGGTGGGGTTAATTGGTTCTAGGGTTAATTGGTTCTATGCCACTCCTCAATTCACAAGTTGTGTTTATGCCATTCCAAAAACTGAAGTTGTGTTTATGCCACTCTCAATTCTCAATACCCCCTTCTATGCCATTTTCAACAATACAACATGAAAACGGTTCAATAAATAGTCGTATTTCAGTTTATACTTTCGTATTGACCAAAATAATCCTGTGTTCAGATTTGGAGCGACTTTTGGGTGTTTCGGGCACACAAGAAATCCAAAATTTTCAAATTCTGGCAAAAATTAGAACTTCTCAGGAAAATCTATTTTTTTATAGGAAATCAAAAACACTGAAACGAGTATACTATTTTAATTTGAGCCATTTATGTGCAGATTTGCATAAAAAGACTGACATTTTCTGTTCTGTCTAGAAATTGGTAAAATTTTGTCCAAAAAATCAAACTTCTTCGAAAAATCTGATAATTTTACAGAATGTCAAGAACACTAATATGAGTCATCCAAGTATTTAAGTTACCTTGTTTTTTTGAATTGTAATTCATACCCTTCCTCCCAATTTTTATGCCCATTTGAATCTTGGTCAAATCCTAAGTTTGACCAAGATTTGAACAAGTTTAAAACATGAAAATGAAAAGGTGAGCCTGAATCCTTCTTAGTCACTCTAAAATGAGAAGCTTTTGGGAGTTTTTTGAAATTTCCATGTTTGAAACCCAAAACCACTTCTCTTCATGCTTGACTTCATAAGACAAAGTTTAGGGTTAGGGGGTAGATACATGATTTGTCTGGTTTGTTGTTTAGACCTTGTTTATCAACTTGAATGCTTACTATATGACATAATAATACTATGTGCTTTGATTTTCATCTTTTTGATTTTTTCTGAATTTTTATGCCCATTTGATCTTGGTCAAATCCTAGGTTTAACCAATATTTAAACAAGTTTATAACATGAAAATGAAAAGGTAAGCCTGCATCCTTCTTAGCGCATCCACAATGTTGCTATTGCCAAATCTGATACGATGGTGAATTTGGCTTTGGTGTGAAATATAGCAATAGCTCCACAATGTAGTGGTTCCAAATATTTATAACGTGGGTCCCGCCATCAAGCTAAAACAACACATAAAGCCAATATGGAACTACTCTCACAATGTAGGGAACTAGTTCCAAATGCCAAAAGTGAAATTTGGCATCGGAGCACCTACTTGCTCCGGTTGCCTGTTTTTCTGGTTTTGGAACTACCTCTACAATGTATGGAACTAGTTCCAAAAGCCAAAAATCAAATATGGAACCACTTTTGGCTACACGTTGTGGATGCTCTTAGTCACTCCAAAATGAAAGCTTACATATACTCTTGGAATACTGTTTTGGGTGATTTGTCATTCAAAAATTTGGTATCATTCGGATCGGAGGAAGTATAGTTGGAGATGAATGGCCCACCAAGTCTCTGCCTTGAAGTTTGCTCTTTGACCAGTATTACTACTCGCGAGGTGCCGAGGAGACGGGGAGGCCAAATTTAAGGACTAACCTTTGCTCTTGCCGTCTTCCTCAGTTCACCACTTTGTTTACCTCTTGGAATACTACTTCGCCACCATGACCGGGAGCAAGTCTCGCCACAGAAGGGCTCGTGCGGCTGCGGCGAAGCTGAGGGAATCCCAGCAATGGCGTCCCTGTGCTGCTGTCGAGGTGCCTTCTGCGCAAGAGTCTTCAAGGGCGTCGCAGCCCGCGACTGCTACCTTCAGGCGATCCTCCGTTCTTGCGCATCTTTCTATGTCTTTCACAACTTATCATCCCCTCCTTTTCTTACCTTCTCTCAATCGTATATTCAGGTCGGGCGGCCTTAGTTTTCCCGCAGCCCTCCTGCCTGCGGAAACATCTTCCACGGAGCCAAGTTCTCAAAGCAGCGAGGTATAGACATTCGTGCAAATTGGGATTCCCATTTTCTCTTTCTTGGTACTTCTCTGGGTACACTTCTGATTTTGTGCTCCATCCCCATCTGATAGAAGCCCCGCTACGAGATCGGGCCCATTTTAGAAATGGTTATGGGCGATTTCTGCGTCGAGACGGCGGACAGAAGCGCCCTCGCCGATGAGTGCATGAGACTTTATTCTGAGCTCGCCACTGAGAAGATCCGGATTCGCATTCTCGACGATATCGCCATGAAATCGTTCACTGCGAGTAATGAGATCCAGCGGCGGAGCCTCGGCCAGGCGGAGACCATGGACAAACTCGCCGGACTGATCCTGAACCTCACGGTTAGGACGGACAAACTAGAGGCCGAGCTGTCACAGGAGAAGGCTCTCAACTCCGAGCTGAAGCGTCAAGCAGGCTCAAGGTAGATCTTGACCAGGTCACTGTGTACCACTAGCTGCAATCCTTGATGACTGTTGTGTCACCTGGCTTCCGAGTTTCTGAAGGTTAATTTTCGAAATTTTGTTCGTAAAATTGGCCTGTGGAAATGTAAACAAACTAGTACTCTTACTTTATTATATTAGTACTTGTGTCAATGTAGTAGTTGTGTCTGAGTCGAGTCAATGTTGAGTCGTTGAGTCACCTAGTATCTATAATATCTAAATAGGAACAAGAAATCCAAAATTTTCAAATTCTGGCAAAAATTAGAACTTCTCAGGAAAATCTATTTTTTTATAGGAAATCAAAAACACTGAAACGAGTATACTGTTTTAATTTGAGCCATTTATGTGCAGATTTGCATAAAAAGACTGACATTTTCCCTAAACTTTGTATATTATGAAGTCAAGCATGAAGAGAAGTGGTTTTGGGTTTCAAACATCCTTTTCATTTTCTTGTCTTAAACTTGTTTAAATCTTGGTCAAACCTAAGATTTGACCAAAAGATTCAAACATGCATAAATTCAAAAAAATCAGAAAAATGAAAAAACAAAAGCATATAGTCTTCTTATGTCATATAGTAAGCATTCAAGTTGATAAACAAGGTCTAGACATATTCAAACCAGAAAAATCATGTATATATCTACCCCTAACCCTAAACTCTGTCTTATGAAGAGAAGTGGTTTTGGGTTTCAAACATGGAAATTTGAAGAACCTCCCAAAAGCTTCATTTTAGATTGTGACTAAGAAGGATCCAGGCTTACCTTTTCACTTTCATGTTCTAAACTTGTTTAAATCCTAGTCAAACCTAGGATTTCACAAAGATTCAAATATATGGGTATAAAATACAAAAAAATAGAAAAATGAAAAACGAAAGCACATAGTCTTCTTATGTCATATAGTAAGCATTAAAGTTGATAAACAAGGTCTAGACATATTCAAACTAGACAAATCATGTATCTCCCCCTAACCCCTAAACTTTGTATTATGAAGTCAAGCATGAAGAGAAGTGGTTTTGGGTTTCAAACATGGAAATTTCAAAAACCTCTTAAAAATTCATTTTAGAGTGACTAAGAAGGATGCAAGCTTCCCTTTTCATTTTCATGTCTTAAACTTGTTTAAATCTGGGTCAAACCTAAGATTTGACCAAAAGATTCAAACGGGCATAAAATTCAAAAAAAATCAGAAAAATGAAAAACAAAAGCATATAGTCTTCTTGTGTCATATAGTAAGCATTCAAGTTGATAAACAAGGTCTAGACATATTCAAACCAGAAAATCATGTATATATCTACCCCTAACCCTAAACTCTGTATTATGAAGTCAATCATGAAGAGAAGTGGTTTTGGGTTTCAAACATGGATATTTCAAGAACCTCCCAAAAGCTTCATTTTAGAGTGTGACTAAGAAGGATCCAGGCTTACCTTTTTCATTTTCATGTACTAAACTTGTTTAAATCCTGGTCAAACCTAGGATTTCACAAAGATTCAAATATATGTGTATAAAATATAAAAAATAGAAAAATGAAAACCAAAGCACATAGTCTACTTATGTCACATAGTAAGCATTCAAGTTGATAAACAAGGTCTAGACATATTCAAACCAGAAAAATCATGTATATATCTACCCCTAACCCTAAACTCTGTCTTATGAAGTTAATCATGAAGAGAAGTGGTTTTGTGTTTCAAACATTGGAAATTTCAAGAACCTCCCAAAAGCTTCATTTTAGAGTGACTAAGAAGGATCCAGGCTTACCTTTTCATTTTCATGTTTTAAACTTGTTTAAATCCTGGTCAAACCTAGGATTTGACAAAGATTCAAATATATGGGCAAAAAATTCAAAAAAAATAGAAAAATGAAAAACCAAAGCACATAGTCTTCTTGTGTCATATAGTAAGCATTAAAGTTGACAAAAAAGGTCTAGACATATGCAAACTAGACAAATCATGTATCTACCCCCTAACCCCTAAACTCTGTCTTATGAAGTCAAGCATGAAGAGAAGTCGTTTTGGGTTTCAAACATGGAAATTTCAAGAACATCCCAAAAGCTTCATTTTAGAGTGACTAAGAAGGATCCATGATTACCTTTTCATTTTCATGTTTTAAACTTGTTTAATCTTGGTCAAACCTAGGATTTGACCAAGATTCAAATGGGCACAAAATTTAAAAAATCAGAAAAATGAAAAACCAAAGTACATAGTCTTCTTATGTCATGTAGTAAGCATTCAAGTTGATAAAATGGTTCATGCCGGCGTCTTAGCTGCTAAAAAAAATTATACACCAATTGATTTGACGAATTGATGATTTACTCTAGTCTGCTTCTAGACCATGCAGCTAGCGAGTATTCATATGTACTGCATGGAGCCCCCAACTTTTGACTTCCCGTGTCGGAAAAGGCCTGTTTAATAATGTGGGGCAGTGAGGTATCCCGAAGTATCTAGAGGGTTCCAGTGTTTCAGGCTTTCAGCATCGCCAGTCCAAGGGAAGGATGGGTGACGAATCCGTGCATTCACAGCCGTTAGATCTGAAGAGTCCTTGTATGATGAGCGGTAGATAGCACCTCTAAGCTGCAAATCAACAGCTTCAATTACTTCAAATGAGCATTGGCCGGAAGGCTGACAGAGTGAAAAAATTCAATTTCAAAAACTCATGTATAGAATAGAAAAAAAATAAAAAACATGTAGATAGAATAGAGGTATAGATAGATTAGCCCAAAAAAGAAGAGGACGGGGAAATTTCGAACGCTCGCCTTTAACTCAGCACAGCAGACACCTCCCTCGCGCACCTAAACTTTCGAACGCGCGCCCAATATTTCGAACGCTCGCCTTTAACTCAGCACCCAGCCCACCTTGTTCTTCTCTAGACACCTCCTTCGGCGCCCTGTTCTTCTCTAGACACACCCTCGGTGAACCAGGCCGCGCACCAAAACTTCCCCACGCTGTCTATCAGCCGCGTCAGCCGGCGACTGCTGGTGGCGCCGTTCTTCTCCAGCCGCACCGGCAGGCGCGGTCAGCTGGTAGATCCTCACGGTATGCATGCTATCTTCAGGCCTGGGCAAGTACGATTCATTATAGCTCAATCGAAGTCAGTCGCCGTCGCCCAGCCCTTATAAGTTCGTTAGTTCGTTCGAATCGATCGGTTGATATTGTTTTCCTCTCGATGTGTTTGTTTGACATTGTTTTCCGCTTTACCTATTTGCTCGAATTCGTTCGTACTGTACACTGTACTGCTCACCATTGCCCAATGTCTGTAGTCGTCGCTTGGTGCCAGTCCTCTATGGACCTGTTTGTAATCTTATTACTTCTGGGTTCTTTGCACTGCTAATACATCGGTGGATTTACGGCCAAAAAGAAGAAAGAATTTGTTGGTATTATATTGCTTTCGATTGATCTGTTCGCCCCCAAGCTTTTACAGAAGCCGCAAGAGATTCAAGGATGAAATGGCTCTCCTTGTTTGCAGTGGCGGATCTACAGGGTATGCCGTATATGCCACGGCATACCCTGCGTCCAAGCCGTGCAAGATCTTTGATAGTTTAATGAGCTGAGCAATTAATCAAGATGAGTGATGTATATGTATACATGCGGTGCTAATACATGTGGCGTGCAGCCATGCGAACACTGAGCTAGTGCATGTAACCGATTGATTAGACATCCGATTGATTAATGCATTGGCTTTAGCCAACAGTCTACTTGCATGTTTTTCAAGATGTGCGATTTTGTCTCGCGTGTAAGCCTACAAGGCCAGCTATGGCCATGCACCATGACCTGATTAGATATCATGATTAATCAAAGGAAATATCTTGCTACTGTATATACGATTAATCAACTGATAATTAATCTTTGGTAGTCAAGTATATGATTAATTATATATATTTAGTGAGAATTCAGTTCAAAATTAGAGCACCCCGTCAACGGTGCATTTTTCAACAATTTACATTTTGATTATATGCAAAATCTGTTTTATTTAATCATTTTGACATACTCCCTTCAATCCAAATTAATTGACTCAACTTTGTCTAGATACTGATGTATCTTAGACAAGTTTGTTGAGTAGATACATTTATATCTAGACAAATTTGAGTTAATTAGTATGAATCCGAGAAAGTATTTTATTTAATTATTTTTATTAGGACAAAAGAAATTCAATAGAAACTCCAAAATTTTGTTGTGTCATACCCTTTCCTAAAATCCTAGGTCCGCCACTGCTTGTTTGTAAGGCAAAGAGGAAATCATATCATGGCTTATCATCATGGGTATAACCTTTTTAGCTAGATTTTGCTGTTTGGGATCTATGATCCTTTTAGTTGCTGCTCTCCAGTAACATTTTCCCTCTTTTTTATTACAGTGAAAAATACACAGCGAGGAAACCACTGTCCAGCCTAAAAAAAATAGACCTCAGTTGGTTTGCTGAAATCGGCTCAAATAACGTGGCATTTAGTTATATAGTTTTATATTCGACCTGTTTGCTCAGATATGTTGGTTTACATTCATACGCAACCTGTTGGGCAAGTATGGACACAGCTTCAGTGACTTTCAGGTCAAAATTCCAGCGGTTGAGTGATTTTTGGTTGGATCCATTCCTGTGCGTTCGATCGGCTTTTGATGGCTGTTATTGAGACAAAGTCATGGCTGGACTTTTGACGCAGCTCCAGTGACGTTCAGCTAGGTCAAAAGCCCAGCGTTGACTTTGGTTCAATATCAGCCATCCAAAGCCAATCGAACACACATGAATGTATCCAACCAAAAATCACTCTACAATAAGTCGTTTCCAGACAAAAACAATGTTTATTCCCAAACTATTTTTTTTGAATCCGACCAATCTTTCCCGGAATGCAGAAGAAATATATAAGATTTACTGGAATGTTGTTCTTTTTACTGGACAGTTTGAATTTTAAGTTTAAAGTTGGTTGTAAAACATAAAATGAGGTTTATTGATAAACAATATGGCTGAATCTGATGAAACTCCCCCAGAATGCATAACCCGACATATAAGATTTACTGGATTTTTGTTTCAAAAACTTCTAGGCAGTACGAATTTTAAGTTTAAAATTTTCTCGTGAAACTTAAAATGGGTAAATTTTGGATCCATTCTCGTGCGTTCGATTGGCTTTTGATGGCTGTTATTGAAACAAGTGTTAATTGGTTCTATGCCACTCCTCAATTCACAAGTTGTGTTTATGCCATTACAAAAACTGAAGTTGTGTTTATGCCACTCTCAATTCTCAATATCCCCTTCTATATATGCCATTTTCAATACTCCACTATAATAAATATAGCATATCTATGATAGTACTCTATGATACCACCCACTATGCACCCATGTTCCAAACACCACTCCCGCTGACTGTACCTTATTGTATCGAGCGATAAGCTTGATGAGCAACCCAAACAAACAAAAAAAAGACTGTACCTTATTGTACTTGCTCTTACCCGTATCTTCTCTTTCTCTTTCATCGCGAGTGCAGCTAATTCAGTTAGTCTTCCAATGAATATTAATATTTTGTCTCAATGATGTCATGTTTCGACTAACAATTAGCACTTTTGAATTCTTAGATTGCTTTTTCACACGATGCACTTCTTTTAATTTATTTTACCACATTTCAATGTGAACCTTGACCAAATAAATAGGACAACAATATCACGATCATATAATACATAAGCAGCATTGTTAGAATCGTGTTGGAAAATACTTTCTAATGATACCAGTTTTATATCAATTTTTTTATATACTTCATCCTGAAAAATATGTTTCAACTTCATCAAAACTTGCATGTATCTGCAAACTAAACTCATCTAAATACATGTATATCTACATAAAATTGAAACATCATTTTTAAATAGAGAGATATAGATTAATATTTTTTCGAAGATAAAATACGAAAAACAAGGGTGCATTGTTTATTGAAATGGAGTGAGTAGTATATATAAAATCATTTTAGTTGCCAATGATCATGTTGAGAAAAGTTCTGATAGACAACGTCTCAAAATCGTCCGCTAAGGGGTATTTTTCGTCGCCTATGGGCCTAACCCGACGATATGGGTTCCGTTGTGGAAACTGCGTCAGGCAAAGTCCAACGACGATTTTTTCGGTCCGTCGCGCTTGGGCGCCCTTCCGCCACGGAAAATCGGACCGTTGCGGAAGTGTTTTCGGGAGCCCGTTGACTGCTGACGTCATGCAAACTGACACGTGGCAGACGCCGTTAACTGCCAGTTAACGGCGTTAACCGGCTGAAACCCCGTGGTAGATGGTAGGCCCACACGAGGCCTGCCACGTCTTAAGCGGGCCGGGCCAGATGACATAGTTTGACCGGTCAACTATATAGCTGGGCGGTCCATTAGTTACGTGGGCCGGGCCTAACCTCTAATGTTGACTGGTCAAAACTTAAATGGGCCGGCCCATTTAACATGTGGGGTCCACCTTACAGCAACTGGGCCGGCCCAAGAAGCAAGTGGGCCGGGCCAAAAACACAGTGGGTCCCACTTGCCTGTTAAAAGGCCGGCCCATTTAGTGTGTGGGGTCCACCGTATAGCAAGTGGGCCGGCCCAACAAGCTAGTGGGCGGGCCAAAAACACAGTGGGTCCCACTTTCTGTTAAAGGGCCGGCCCATTTAGTGTGTGGGGTCCACCATATATCAAGTGGGCCGGCCCAACAAGATAGTGGGCCGGGCCAAAAACACAGGTGGGACCCATCTTCCTGTTAAAGGGCCGGCCCATTTAGTATGTGGGGTCCACAATATAGCAAGTGGGCTGGCCCACCAAGATAGTGGGCCGGGCCAAAAACACATGTGGGTCCCACATTCCTGTTAATGGGCCGGCCCATTTGGTATGTGGGGTCCACCATGTAGAAAGTGGGCCGGCCCAACGAGATAGTGGGCCGGGCCAAAACACAGGTGGGTCCCACCATCCTATTAAAGGGCCGGCCCATTTGGTGTGTGGGGTCCACCATATAGAAAGTGGGCCGGCCCATTTGGTATGTGGGGTCCACCATCTAGAAAGTGGGCCGGCCCAACAAGATAGTGGGCCGGGTCAAAACACAGGTGGGTCCCACCTTCCTATTAAAGGGCCGGCCCATTTACCATGTGGGACCACCATAGAGCAAGTGGGCCGGCCCAATAAGCATGTGGAGCCCACTATCGTGTAACCGGGCCGGCCTACTAAAGAAGTGGGCCGGCCCAAAATGAAAGTGGGTCCCACACTACTGTAAGTGGGCCGGCCCAATCTGTTGTAGGGCCCTACTTGTTTGACTAGTCAACTTGCATTAAATTTCATGAGCCTAAAATCTGATTTCAATGATACACACAATTACATACACAAATAAAACAAATAGGAAAATTACAAGGCAATTAATGTGCCCAAATAAAAAAATTACATAGAATCATTGAGGACTTCTATTAGCATCATCAATAACACGTTGACATTTGGCAATCGCCTTGATTGAATCTTGTGTACTCTTTGTCAACATATCAGCTACAGATCTTAAAGCAGCAATACCATGTCTTTTATAAAGTACAGCCTTGAGATATTTACTGTCTGATGAAAGAAATGGTCTAGGTTGACGGCTATGAGAAGATGCATCAGAAGAAAGATCAGAACTTTTTGTGGGCCTCACAGTTAATGAAGATTGCTTCATCACAACTGCATTCTGATAATAATGCAAAAAGAGTTAAACGATGAACTATGCAAACATTTATTATGCAATGTAGATATAAGATAATAACAAGTTGCATAAATAAGACATGTATGGAACTTGTACTAAGCACAAACTTACATCATAATGTTGCACAGGGTCGCTACAGATCCTTTTTTGGCGACTATCTTCTAATGATGACTGCTTCATTAAAACAGCATTCTGGTAACATTGTAAACATAGTTACAACAATTAACTATTCAAACATGTATTACGCAATGTAGAGATCAGATAACAGCATGTAGCAGAAATAAGCACAAGATAAGATAAGATGCATGTACTAAGCACATACTGGCTCACTGCAGGTCCTTCTCTTGCGTGCACTAGTCGTGGTCAACATGCCTATCATTTTAGGTTCAGCCATCAAGTGAAATGCTAATCCTCCTGCTCCATTGTCCTTAATCTGTGTTTAGATATCACATTTAAGACCAAGTCAGCTGGTTTCAAATAACAAAAAACTTGAGCTGCCAAATGAATAAGCCAATAGTTACCAGATATCAAATTAAAACCAACTAGATGTTGCTTTGCATGAGATACGAATTTCAGACATTCAGATTTAGAGTAGGGTAATGCCAAGGTTTTACACATAAAGTAAACTGGCATTAAGAATGACCAAATGTCAGGTTCAAATCACCCTCGAAGTTTCTCCAAGACAAGCATATCAAATAGGCAGAAACATAGTAAAGCATGAATGGCATTGCTATGGCAGGGTTCCAAGTGTTAATCTCTTGCATAAGGAACAATGCATATAGGTTATAGATAATAACGGAAGTAAACTGCCAAAATTACCAACCACGAACTCAGATTCCAACCTTACCTAGCGTCCCCGCTGTTAATGTTGGATGTTCTAATAAGTGGTTCGCATGATCAATCCCAAGGAAAAATAACATTGACAAGTCAGTCTACGATAATACAAAGACCAGACATGCACGCAACAATAACTATATAAGCTAAAGACGAGGTATAAGAGCAAGCAGATTGGAAATGCACATAGCATGATTATAAAAGCAGTGTGAGAATAGCAGACACGAGAAAACAGCTAGCGGTGAGCTAATGACGTGGTATAAGAACAAGCAGATTGGAAATGCCCATAGCACGACTATAAAAGCAGTGCGACAATAGCATGCAGTACAAAAACAGTTGGCAGCAAATGAATGGGTACAAGGCTATAAATATGTGGATGCACACAGGTGTCAGTAGAATGAACAGGATGGTAGCGACCGGATAATGCTTTTGTACTGTACAACATTTAAACAAACTTCATGCGAAGCAACACATCAAGAAAGTTAACGGCATATGAGATCTGCAAATAACTACACAAAACATGGCTAAAGAAACACCGCGATCTAACGGGCCAGCGTACTAACCAAGCTGCGGCGGGGTGGACGGGGGCGGCAACTTGCATTCCAGCGGCGGCGAACGCGGGAGACGATGAATCGACCATGTTTCAGTAGAAGCGGGCGTTAGTGAAGCAGATCTGGTTGGCTGGCAAGGTATTCGGTGAAGTTGATACAGCCGCTGCGGCGAGGTAGTCGGTGGCGAGGTCGGCGGTGAAGCAGATCCGTCGGTGGCGAGGTCGGCGGTGAAGCAGATCCGTCGGTGGCGAGGTCGGCGGTGAAGCAGATCCGTCGGTGACGAGGGCGGCGGGGGAGCGGATCAGGTGGGTGGACAGCCAACACGATCAAGGCTACGCTGTGGAGGAGTATGCCGGCGGCGAAGCAGATCTAGTACTGTAGAGAGTCAGAGCTTTGGCTTGTGAGAGTATTTTTGAGCTAATGGGGCGAATGGTTGGTGGGTGGGTGTGGGCCTGTGGGGAGGGTTCGGGATCTAGGCAAGATATTTCATTGTTACCGAATGAGCCCTCCATGGTCGGTGGGTTGTAGCTTCCGGACCAGGGTTAAAAGGGTAAAACTGGTCACGGGATTTTCGAATGGATGCGGCGGGATGATTTGGCGCGTGGCCGAAATTTTCAGTTTCAAGCTACAGTACGAGCAGAACGACAAAAATAATGTTCTTCCCCAGGGAGCTCTCATTTCTTCCTCTTCTCTTTCTCTCTCGAGTCTCTCCCACTCCCCCGGCTCCTCTCCCCCTTCTCTCCGGCGGCCTCGCCGGCCGGAGACGAGGCCGACTTCTCTCTGTATATTGTACACCCTCCGAACTAAATTAATTGATTCAACTTTCCTTAGACGTGTATGTATCTAGAGTAAAAACATGTGTGGATACATCCATATTTAGATAAGCAAAGTTGAGTCAGCTAATTTGGATCCGAGGGAGTTAGTGTTGTTGTAAGCTTAGATCCAGTGTTTCCCATGAGCAGAATGGCGCAATGGAGTCGGGGATCTCGTCATCGGCTTCAGATCTGGCCTATGGTGAATCTGGCGGATCTTGCCGGCCAAACCCCGATCTGGTGCCATCAATGTGATGGCGCTAACGGTGAGGCTTGCTTTGGTCAGTGCTTCAGATCTGGCCAATGGGGAAGTCAAGCTGCTAAAGTTCACAAGCTCGGGGCATACGACGGCGTCATCCGTCTTGCCCGTGCACATCTTGGACTTTCAGCGACCCTTCTCAGAGCCAATATGCCGTTGCTGAGGCCCTTCTTCTCCTTCGTCCTGGCGACTACCGGCGACACCGTCCCAAGTGGTGCGTCCCCGGCGACGGAGTTGCTGGAAAGGATGCGGAGCAGAGATCTGATGTGCGGTCCAGAAGGACTCGATTGATTTTCTTCTATATGTTTTGGGGTCCTTTTTGTAAAGTTGCAGGTTCTATTAGTTATTGTCTAGTACTTTTGGTCCTCTATGTAATTTTTTGGACTAGTTTCCATTGGCACTGATAAACTTGAATTTTGACAAGTTCACGAGGAAAAAAATTCCTTTGCACATATGGCCTATCATGTATAAACATTCTTGAGATTTAAACTATATGTAATGTGCCATGCATTAACCCTAAACCATATATATGTAACTAACCCTAGCTGATCAAACCCTACTTAATTAAAACAAATAACCCTAAACTATACGCATGCACTTTATGCGCAAAGGCGCGGGTGCCTCTAATAATGTGTGTGCGCACTCGATCGATGATCCCTAAACCTTATACAACCCTGAAACCCTAATCCCTAATCCCTAAACCCTAAACACTAAACCCTAGACCCTAAACCCTAACCCTAACCCTAAACCCTAATTAAACCCTATATATAGGCCAACGACACTTAATTGTGCATCAAGCAGGCCAGGGGTGCCTCGCGGTCCTCTAATTAAATTAAATGTGCCATGCATTAACCCTAAACCATATATATGTAACTAACCATAGCTAATCAACCCTACTTAATGAAAACACATAACCCTAAACTATACTAGCTAGCTGCTATAACCCGATCTAATAAAAACATGCTCTATATATAGCAGCTAGCTAGCAAACCGTAGATTAACACCAATTAATATATACATGGCCTATATCGATCATGTTGTATAACATATCCCTGAGATTCATTAATTAATTATATAATTATCGTGATAAATTAATTAACTTTAATTTTGACAAGTTCTCTCGAATGAAAACACATTTGATTAAGTTGCCTCATAATATATATATATATAATTAGTGTGCATGCATGGCCTACCATGCATTCGTGCATATATTTTAATGTATATTTGAACATATTCTTGGGGATTTCAATCTCTCTCTCTCGATCATCTATATATCGTTGGTGGCCAAAAAACACACATATATATATATGCATGCAATTTATGCGTAAAGGCGCGGGTGCCTCTAATAATGTGTGTGCGCACTCGATCGATGATCCCTAAACCTTAAACAACCCTAAAACCCCTAAATCCCTAATCCCTAAACCCTAAACACCCTAAACACTAAACCCTAAACCCTAGACCCTAAACGTACCCTAACCCTAACCCTAAACCCTAGCTAATCCTAAACCCCAATTAAACCCTATGTATATGCCAACGACACTTAATTGTGCATCGATCGAGCGGGTCATGGGTGCCTCGCGATCCTCTAATAAAATTAAATGTGCCATGCATTAACCATAAACCATATATATGTAACTAACCCTAGCTAATCAACCCTACTTAATTAAAACACATAACCCTAAACTATACTAGATATAACCCGATCTAATAAAAACATGCTCTATATATAGCAGCTAGCTAGCAAACCGTAGATTAACACCAATTAAAATATACATGGCCTATATCGATCATGTTGTATAACATATCCCTGAGATTCATTAATTAATTATATAATTATCGTGATAAATTAATTAACTTGAACTTTGACAAGTTCTCTCGAATGAAAACACATTTGATTAAGTTGCCTCATAATATATATATATAATTAGTGTGCATGCATGGCCTACAATGCATTCGTGCATATATTTTAATGTATATTTGAACATATTCTTGGGGATTTCAATCTCTCTCTCTCTCTCGATCATCTATATATCGTTGGTGGCCAAAAAACACACATATATATGCATGCAATTTATGCGTAAAGGCGCGGGTGCCTCTAATAATATAATGTGTGTGCGCACTCGATCGATGATCCCTAAACCTTAAACAACCCTAAAACCTTAAAATCCCTAATCCCTAAACCCTAAACACCCTAAACACTAAACCCTAAACCCTAGACCCTAAACATACCCTAACCCTAACCCTAACCCTAACCCTAAACCCTAGCTAATCCTAAACCCCAATTAAACCCTCTGTATAGGCCAACGACACTTAATTGTGCATCGATCGAGCGGGTCATGGGTGCCTCGTGATCCTCTAATAAAATTAAATGTGTCGTGCATTAACCCTAAACCATATATATGTAACTAACCCTAGCTAATCAACCCTACTTAATTAAAACACATAACCCTAAACTATATATACTAGCTAGCTGCTATAACCCGATCTAATAAAAACATGCTCTATATATAGCAGCTAGCTAGCAAACCGTAGATTAACACCAATTAAAATATACATGGCCTATATCGATCATGTTGCATAACATATCCCTGAGATTCATTAATTAATTATATAATTATCGTCATAAATTAATTAACTTGAACTTTGACAAGTTCTCTCGAATGAAAACACATTTGATTAAGTTGCCTCGTAATATATATATAATTAGTGTGCATGCATGGCCTACAATGCATTCGTGCATATATTTTAATGTATATTTGAACATATTCTTGGGGATTTCAATCGATCTCTCTCTCTCGATCATCTATATATCGTTGGTGGCCCAAAAACACACATATATATGCATGCAATTTATGCGTAAAGGCGCGGGTGCCTCTAATAATGTGTGTGCGCACTCGATCGATGATCCCTAAACCTTAAACAACCCTAAAACCTTAAATCCCTAATCCCTAAACCCTAAACACTAAACCCTAAACCCTAGACCCTAAACGTACCCTAACCCTAACCCTAAACCCTAGCTAATCCTAAACCCCAATTAAACCCTATGTATAGGCCAACGACACTTAATTGTGCATCGATCGAGTGGGTCATGGGTGCCTCGTGATCCTCTAATAAAATTAAATGTGCCATGCATTAACCCTAAACCATATATATG
Source organism: Lolium multiflorum (assembly GCA_030979885.1). NCBI lineage: Eukaryota > Viridiplantae > Streptophyta > Magnoliopsida > Poales > Poaceae > Lolium > Lolium multiflorum. The sequence continues at coordinate 247,220,338 of CM061747.1, forward strand.
TAACTAACCCTAGCTAATCAACCCTACTTAATTAACACACATAACCCTAAACTATACTAGCTAGCTATAACCCGATCTAATAAAAACATGCTCTATATATAGCAGCTAGCTAGCTAGCAAACCGTAGATTAACACCAATTAAAATATACATGGCCTATATCGATCATGTTGTATAACATATCCCTGAGAATCATTAATTAATTATATAATTATCGTGATAAATTAATTAACTTGAACTTTGACAAGTTCTCTCGAATGAAAACACATTTGATTAAGTTGCCTCATAATATATATATAATTAGTGTGCATGCATGGCCTACAATGCATTCGTGCATATATTTTAATGTATATTTGAACATATTCTTGGGGATTTCAATCGATCTCTCTCTCTCTCTCGATCATCTATATATCGTTGGTGGCCCAAAAAACACACATATATACGCATGCACTTGATGCGTAAAGGCGCGGGTGCCTCTAATAATGTGTGTGCGCACTCGATCGATGATCCCTAAACCTTAAACAACCCTAAAACCCTAATCCCTAATCCCCTAAACCCTAAACACCCTAAACACACTAAACCCTAGACCCTAAACACCCTAAACACTAAACCCTAAACCCTAGACCCTAAACACCGTAAACCCTAAACCATAAACCCTAAACCCTAAACCCTAAACCCTAAAACCCTAAAACTAAACACTAAACCTAAACCCTATAAACCCTAAACCCTAAACACTTAAAACCTAAACCCTAGACCCTAAACACTAAACCCTAAACCCTAGACCCTAAACACCGTAAACACTAAACCCTAAACACTAATTAAACCCTAAACCATAGACCCTAAACACTAGACCCTAAACCCTAGACCCTAAACACCCTAAACACTAAACCCTAGACCCTCTAAACACAGTAAACACTAAACCCTAAACCCTAGACCCTAGCTAAACACCCAAAACACTAAACCCTAAACCCAGCTAGCTAACCCTAAACCCTAATTAAACCCTATATATATAGGCCAACGACACTTAATTGTGCATCAAGCAGGCCAGGGGTGCCTCGCGGTCCTCTAGTTAAATTAAATGTGACATGCATTAACCCTAAACCATATATATATAACTAACCCCTAGCTAATCAAACCCTAGTTAATTAAAACACATAACCCTAAACTATACTAGCTATAACCCGATCTAATAAAAACATGCTCTATATATAGCATGCAGCTAGCTAGCAAAAACGGTAGATTAAAACCAATTAATATATACATGGCCTATATATCGATCATATGTTGTATAACATCTCCCTGAGATTCATTAATTAATTATATAATTATCGATGATAAATTAATTAACTTGAATTTTGACAAGTTCTCTCGAATGAAAACACATTTGATTAAGTTTCCTCATAATATATATATAATTAGTGTGCATGCATGGCCTACCATGCATGCATTCGTGCATATATTTTAATATATATTTGAACATATTCTTGGGGGATTTCAATCTCTCTCTCTCGATCATCTATATGTCGTTGGTGGCCAAAAAACACACACATATACGCATGCACTTTATGCGCAAAGGCGCGGGTGCCTCTAATAATGTGTGTGCGCACTCGATCGATGATCCCTAAACCTTAAACAACCCTAAAACCCTAATCCCTAATCCCCTAAACCCTAAACACCCTAAACACACTAAACCCTAGACCCTAAACACCCTAAACATGTACTAAACCCTAAACCCTAGACCCTAAACACCGTAAACCCTAAACCATAAACCCTAAACCCTAAACCCTAAACCCTAAAACCCTAAACCCTAAACCCTAAACCCTATAAACACCCTAAACACTAATTAAACCCTAAACCCTAGACCCTAAACACTAAACCCTAAACCCTAGACCCTAAACACCGTAAACACTAAACCCTAAACCCTAAACACCCTAAACACTAATTAAACCCTAAACCATAGACCCTAAACACTAGACCCTAAACCCTAGACCCTAAACACCCTAAACACTAAACCCTAGACCCTCTAAACACAGTAAACACTAAACCCTAAACCCTAGACCCTAGCTAAACACCCAAAACACTAAACCCTAAACCCAGCTAGCTAACCCTAAACCCTAATTAAACCCTATATATATAGGCCAACGACACTTAATTGTGCATCAAGCAGGCTAGGGGTGCCTCGCGGTCCTCTAGTTAAATTAAATGTGACATGCATTAACCCTAAACCATATATATATAACTAACCCCTAGCTAATCAAACCCTAGTTAATTAAAACACATAACCCTAAACTATACTAGCTATAACCCGATCTAATAAAAACATGCTCTATATATAGCATGCAGCTAGCTAGCAAAAACGGTAGATTAAAACCAATTAATATATACATGGCCTATATATCGATCATATGTTGTATAACATCTCCCTGAGATTCATTAATTAATTATATAATTATCGATGATAAATTAATTAACTTGAATTTTGACAAGTTCTCTCGAATGAAAACACATTTGATTAAGTTTCCTCATAATATATATATAATTAGTGTGCATGCATGGCCTACCATGCATGCATTAATTCGTGCATATATTTTAATATATATTTGAACATATTCTTGGGGGATTTCAATCTCTCTCTCTCGATCATCTATATGTCGTTGGTGGCCAAAAAACACACACATATACGCATGCACTTTATGCGCAAAGGCGCGTGTGCCTCTAATAATGTGTGTGTGCGCACTCGATCGATGATCCCTAAACCTTAAACCCTAAATAAACCCTAATCCCTAATCCCTAAACCCTAAACACCATAAACATTAAACCCTAAACCCTAACCTCCTAACCCTAAACCCTAAACCCTAATTAAACCCTATATATATAGGCCAATGACACTTAATTATGCATCAAGCAGGCCAGGGGTGCCTCGCGGTCCTCTAATTAAATTAAATGTGCCATGCATATATATGTGTTTAATTTGGGGATTTCAATCGCTCTCTCGTATGTAGCTCTCTCTACCTCTATCTCTCTCTCTCTCTCTCTCTCTCTCTCTCTCTGTTGGTGGCCAACAACACACACATGCACTTTGTGCGCAAAGGCATGCGCCTCTAATAATGTGTGCGCAGTCGATCGATCTAGTTTTGATTAATCATAGCACACAAATAAAGAAGTTGTATTTGAATCCACACAACCTATTAAAACACATAACCCCTAACATGGCCTAATTAATTAACCCTTCTCGATCTCTACCTAATTAGTGGAAATTGCACAAAATCAAAAGGGGTCCCTCACTAATTATGCATATCTGCTAGATTGTGATAAACTTTTGCCACATATATATTTGGTGGATGGGTGCATCTTGGCATGTAAACAATTAGTGTTTGCAAATGGCGTTGTCAAAATTTATGTACAAATGATTTCTTTCCATCCAAAGTGCATAAAATGGGAGTTTTAATGAAGAAAGTACAAATAAAACAGCTCAACATGCTTCCACACCCCGATTTTCACACGAAGTAGAGCATATTTAAAGGATAATTCCAGAGTTTTACTATTTTTCAAGCAACTTTGCTAATTTTCCCCCACTCACATGACTTTATGTCGATTTAACGAAAATATGGCGAATTTAAACTACATGGGCGGGATAGTTTGAATTGTGCGCGCGGCAAAGGGAACCGCCTATTCCTCAACCTTGTGCACGGCAAATTACACACGCAACTCCATTAAACGCCACCTACCAACCTTAATTATCACCCCGGCGGCCCGGCCGCATGACCCCCCACCCACCCGTACACAACTTATCCCCGTCCGTGCGAAGAGCTTCCCCTCCCCGTCCCGTCCGTGCGAAGAAGAAGCTTCCCCTCCCCGTCGTTCTTCTCGAGACGCACCGGCGGTCAAGTTGATCCACGGTAGGGCTGCTATCTCTAGCTCAATCATGTATCGGGCAAGACGGCCTAACGATTTATATTTTCTTGATGCTGCTAAAAAAATTCGTCAGTATGCTCGAACTAATTGGCACTTTATAGTTTTCCGCTCGATTTGTCATCGATCAATTTGTTCATTTGCGTGGGCATATAGAGTCAGTTCTGCACTCGATCCGTTAATTTGCTGAAATGCCATGGCAGAGTTTTGTACACGATCTGTTTGCTAAAATGTCGATGGGCATTTTTTGTTTTGTACTCGACATGATTGCTGAAATGCATAATCATGTAGTATAGTTTTGTACTCGATGGATATACATTTCCTACTTCGCCTTAAATTAATCACCAACCACTGTATCTCATAATTAAACAGATGGACAGAACTTGGAAACTGCATGGACACTTATGTTCCCCTTCATATATAAATGGTGTTCAACCCTTTATGGGGTTTATTAGAGCTCATGATGGTCACAACCTGGACGTGTATTGCCCGCGCTGCACATGTATGAATGGTGAGAAGAGGCCTCACCCTGTAGTGGCAGATCATTTACACATTTTTGGGATGGACCGCACATATGTTAGGCGGGTTTAGCATGGTGAACCATATAATGATCCTTTAGCAGGAGAAGCAGATCTTGCTCACACTGTATGTGTGCTGGCATATGTAGTTAATTATTTATATTGATGCTGCCGCTGTTTCAATCAATAGTTTGCATTGCTGTGCAAGGTTCTGTACTCAAATTTAACTTGTTGCAGATGGATGGACGGGAAGGAGAGAAAAAGCGCTTGCTTCAGGAAACGGGTTTCAGCTCTGGGACATGTGCTGTGCCAGATGAGAAGGTAAATATGTAAAACGGCATTTGTTCAGGTTGCATCCCTTAGATGTTTGTCTAATCGGTTGATGTACTAATTGCAGAAGCATAGAGTTAAAGAGGTCTCTCAGTTTGATGGGAGATTTGAAGATGAATCTCAGTTTGATGCACCTGTGGATGGTACTGATGACGAGCCTTTCATAGACGAAGGTCCTGCACCTGAGATTATCCAGTCTACAGAAGGAGGCCGTGGACCGAGTACACAGCTTTGCGTTGAAGTGGATGCACGCCCGGAGATCATCACGGGCGTCCGGGTAGTCTCAAGACCACCCAGCCCTGATGCACCTGTGGATGGTACTGATGACGAGCCTCTCATAGACGAAGGTCCTGCACCTGAGATTATCCAGCCTACAGAAGGAGGCCGTGGACCGAGTACACAGCTTTGCGTTGAAGAGGATGCACACCCGGAGATCATCAGGGGCGTCCCGGTAGTCTCAGGACCACCCAGCCCTGATGCAAAATGTTGAGCTACTTTATGATTCGTACTCTTATGTTCTGGTGCTGTAGTATGTTATGATTTGTACGCCTTTGGCGCTAGATTAAGCATTCAGTGGATGATCGCGTTGCAAAATTCGACACCCACACAATCAGTTCATCGTACAAGTAGTAGCACAATTACTTCTACAGCGATTCCTGCCAGCGCATTAGTTGGTAGCATGAAACACTTTCAGGTACTCCCCTCTGATTCATATTAATGGACTCAATTCTGTCTAGATATGGATGTATCTAGATGCATTTGTTAACTAGACTAACAAACTTGAGTCAGTTAATATGAATCCGTGTAAACCGCCCAAGTCCTCGAGCAGCTAGTTTATTGACTCTGGACTCCAAGCCTCTCGCGGCAAGCCATCGACGAAGCTTTGACCAGATCTTGGCCCGCAATTTTTTGTGTGTGGCGAATAGCAAAGCTTTGACCAGTTCCTCTCGGGATACAGCACGCCGGTGAGCTTGCACGGTTGCCATGAGCACTTTCCGGCGGAACTTCCTCTTCAGCGCCCTCAAGCCGCTGCTGCGAGACAGCACGCAGTGCCTCGAGGTGGACGGAATTCTGGATCTCAGGGCGGGTGGTCCGCATCGTCCGGGAACGATCTCCAGCGGGTTAACGAGGACATGCATGGCGGCCAGGGGATTTGTTTTTTGTTTTTTTTTTGGTTTGAGCTTGGGATTTGGGGTTTTTTCGGATAGGGGAGGAGGAACCGAGGAAGAGGAAGGAACAGCCGCGTGCTTGGCGCGTGGCGGTGTGCTTGAATTTCGAATTTTTGTGAAATGTTTCATTTCCCCGCTACAATTCGGGGGTTTCTTGACGCGCCAATGCGTCCCGCCGGGCAGCTTCAAGTAAATTTGGGGTGCCACACTATGGGCCCTAGTTTCAGTGAGACATGTAATGACTAGTCACATCAGTAAGTTCACTGTGTAATAAAATATGTTACCCCTCCCCTTTATGTAGCACCCCTTCTCTCCCGATCGAGTGCCGATTGCCGACGGATGCAAGCCGCTAGCTCGATCCCCTCCTTTCGCCTCCACCGTCCAGGCATCCAGCTTGGAGGGGCAAGCTGCATCTAGCCCAAGCGGATTAGGTAGGACTAGTAATGTTCTCTCCTTTCTCGAGATCGGTTCTTTTTTCCTCTCCTCGATATCTTGCGCATCTCTTTCCTATTCTGGGCAAAGGGGTGTCTTTCTGGTCACCCTCGAGCTGGGAGTGATTGATGGGGGTGGGGGCGGGGGCTACCTTTGCTTGGATTGGGGTGTTCTTCCTTTATTTGTCGACATTTGCAACCTTTGTAGTTTCTGCTGATCCTCACTGTATCTTTTGTCAGCTTGTACAGGAAAGGCAAGACCTCGGCGGTGGGGGCAATGGAGCGTAAGGCCACCACGCATGTGGGCAGTTGGCTGAGCCTGAGCTGCGTCCCCAGCCCCGCGAAGCAGGTACTCCGTTTGCTTATCCACTCTTTACCTTTTAAGTGTCTCTCTGGTCTCTGCATCCTCAATCTGTTCCTGTTCTGGAATATGCTTAAAGTAGCACATGTCTTCAGCTGTTTGTGCGTAAAGCCTCTGTGACACCATGCTCTATATTCTCTGTATCAGGTTGGTACCTCCAGGTTCCGTGCTGAGGCTATGGGGAACGAGAATAGCGCCCCACCTGCTGCAGGAGCATGGCCCGATCTGCAGCACAAGAAGCGAAATGCCACTGCCGAGCTGGGCAGGGACCGCCCAGGGGTAATTTTTTTAACCAACTTACCATGATGTAGTCTGAATCTGATACTCCCTCAGATCCAAATTAATTGACTCAACTATCTGTAGATACGGATGTATCTAGATGTGTTTTAGCTCTAGATACTACTGCCTCCATCCCAAAGCTTTGGGCTTATATTATTTTTAGAAAGTCAAACTATACCATGTTTGACTAAGCTTTTACCAAAAATCAGTAACATGCAAAATACAAAATTAATATCATTAAATAGATAATAAAATATATTTTCCTACGGTATCTACACAGTATTATATTTGTTGATAGAATGTTCTAAAATTTTGGTCAAACTTTGCTTGTTTTGATTTCTCAAAAATAAATAAGGCTTAAGCTTTTGGATGGTGGTAGTACATTCATATCTAGACAAAGCTGAGTTAACTAGTTTTTTTGTCTGTCCATAGCTAGTGTTCACGCTGCAAAAGGCTAAGAGCATCCACTATATGCATCAGTCTATCTCATACAGTAATTCAATATCACTGCTGAGGTCTGCCTTTTGTTTTGCTATTCATATGCAGACTGAAACTTTAGGGCCTTTACTCAAAAGGAAGATCAAAACTGCGGCTGATCAGGCTGCCAGTATGTTGATGCCGCCCCCATCTTCTAAATGCCTCTACAAGCACAAGGCCACGCACCAGCTGGGTGGTGATCTTTTAATGAATATGGTATATTTTCTTAATCCACAAAACATGCCTTGATTTTTCTCTGTTTATTGTCGGTTTTTTCTATGCTTGCCAAAAGTTTACAACAACAACAACAACCAAGCCTTTCAGTCCCAAACAAGTTGGGGTAGGCTAGAGTTGAAACCCATAAGATCTCGAAGCCAAAAGTTTAGAAACACCAAATTCGTTTGCTTACAATCATCATACAGTAATGTTCATCTACTCCAGTTCCCCTAACCCAACATAAAATGATGTTAATTTCGATTTTTAGATTAAAAGAGCACCATTAGGCGCTGTTAATTACGACTTTGAGATTAAAATGTCATTTGCAATTGTTAATTACAATTTTGAGACAATTGGTTAGTTTAACCTCGATCTCTTCTGCTCTCCATTTTTCCCAACCGAACAAAAATGTAACCATTCCATTCCTCTGAAATGGAACCATTCCATTCCATTCCACGCTGTTTCAGAACCGAACACACCCTTGCATTGTTGTGAACTGTTGTCCATACACGGCCATACCCTTCCACTTACATCTAGCACTATATGCATCAGTCTGTCTCAGAGTCATTCAATATCACTGCTGAGATCTGTTCCCATTCTTATGCAGGCTGAAACTGCTGCGCCTTTACTCAAGTGGATGCAAAATGGGGCTAATGAGGCTGCTGTGAGGACGATGGTGCCGGCACCATCTTCCGAAAACCTCTACAAGCACGAGGCCATGGGCCAGCTGGGTGGTGACCTTTTAATGAATCTGGTATATTTTCTTAATCCACATACATGATTTCATTATTATCTGTTTAATTACTGTTGGCTTTGTCTAATGCTTACCAAAAGTTCAGAAACACTGCGTTTGCTTACAATCATCATACACTAATTTTTCACTTTTCAGTCTGTCTCATCCAGTATATAAACTGTTGATTTCCATTGGCTTCTTTTGTAATCATTTGCATTGTTGTCAACTGTTCTCTATGCACAACCCTATTCTTCCACTTACACCCCGCACTATTTGCATCAGTCTATCTCATAGATTTATTAAATATCAATGATGAGTTCTGTTGCTATTCATATGCAGGATGAAACTTCTGTTCCTCTACTCAAATGGATAAAAAATGATCCTGATGAGGCTGCTGTGAAGACGATGGTGCTGCCACCATCTTCTGAAAACCTCCTCAAGCACAAGGCCACGGGCCAGCTGGGTGGTACCCTTTTCAGTAAGCAGGTATATTTTCTTAATCCTCATACATGATTTGATTTTTGTCTGTTTATTGCCGGCTTTGTCTAATGCTTACCAATAGTTCAGAAACACACACACCTATTCTTCCACTTACATCCAGCACTATATGCATCAGTGTCTCATAGATTCATTTTATATATCACTGCTGATGTCTGTTGCTCTTCAATTTTTATATGCAGACTGAAACTGCTAAGCCTTCATTGGTCAAAAGGATTGCAACTGCTGCTGATGAGGCATCTGCAGAGGCTGCCACCAAGTTACTGTCAGCCCCACCTTCTGGATGCTTATATAAGCTCAAGTCCAAGGATCAGCCGGGCCGTAACCATCCAAGGGTTCGGGTATATTTTCTTAAGCCACATATACATGCCATGATTTATGTCTGATATTATCACTGGCTCTGTCTAATGCTTTTTGGAATTCGGAAACACCAAATTAGCATGCTTATATTCATCATACACTAATTTTTCACTGTTCAGTTTGTAACATAGTGTTATGCACTTGCTTGTCAACATTTGCATTGCTCTGAACTATGCACTTTACACAACCTAATTCTTCCACTTACGTTCAGCGCTACGCACCAGTAGTACCTCCCATGTTTCCTTCACCATCCCGATGCCGAGCTTGCGGGAATATGGCGGGCCCATGTACATACCCCGCATATAACACCTCCTATGGCTCTATCTACCTTTCTAGTAGCTCCTTCACAGAGTTACAGGTATGTATTCTCAGTGGTTTAGCATGAATTGGCATATAGTAAAGTCTTGTTTTTAGTCTTCCTGCTTCTTACATTTGTATCAATTTTCACATGCAGACTGTACCTTGTGAACTTCGTCCAATGATTAACCAGATGTGTCCGCATGAAGGATCTTTCACTATGCATGGCAATGGCAAATTGATGAACACCTACACGGTCTATGAGGTGTATGTCTACAAGACGCAGGCCATCACATATTTGTATGGACATGATTGGAGAAAGTTTGCTTTTGACTACGGTCTGAAGAAGGGCGACGAGCTGAGGATCAGAAACTCAAACGGGCAGATATACGTAACTGCTTACAGAGTTGGAGACACTTCCAAATATATAATATGTAACTTTTTTCTACTCATATCTTTTGATAACTGCATTCTGAGCAGTTGTTCTAAACCATTCCCTCTGTTCTAGCTTGCTGGGTTTAACATGATCAAAGCTGCAGATCCCCTGCGGAACGGAGCGGATGTCACAAAGGGCAACCACACCAGCACCGGCACCGGCTTCCCACTCTCCTGCATCAGCACCGGTTCCTGTACCAGCTCCGTTTACTGCATCTACCCAGCAGTCCCCTACATCAGCATTGGTTCCTGTAGAGGCCCCATATACTACACATGCCCAGCAGGCTCCTGCATCAGCACTGGTTCCTCTAGCTGCACCGTTTACTGCACCTGCCCAACAGTCTCCTGCATCAGCACCGGTTCCTCTAGAGGCACCGTTTACTGCACCTGCCCAGCAGTCTCCTGCATCAGCACCAGCTCGTGTACCAGCCCAGGCTCATGCACCTGCCCCAGCCAGATCACCGAGGTCTCAGCTCATTGCTGTGGCCACCCGTGTGGTGACCAGGACGCATCTGAAGGCTATGTTCGTGAGTATATGACAGCATAACTGCTCTTATCTTGATGTCTTCTCTGCTCAAAGTCTCACATGGTTCAGTGCATTGGTGCCATTGACTAATTTTTGGTGGTATCTCTTGCTTTGAATCAGAAATTGCCTAAAAGTATCTCCAAGGATCTCAATGCTGGCCGAAGGGGCAAGATATCCCTCGTCATGGAGAGTGAAGGTCTCACCGTGGAGGGACGGTACTCTGTCAGTCCCACAGATGGCCGCTTGGCTGTTACTTCCAGGTGGAAAAAGTTCATTGACGGTGCCAAACTTCGCATTGGATCAAAGTTGAAGGTCAAGATCTTTCGATGCCGCTGTGACATGCTGGTCATAAAGTTCGCGGTTGTCTAGTTCTGTTGTCCCATGAGCCCTTAGCAAATGCATTTGTAGTTATACTTATATAAGGTTATCTTATCTGAACTGCTAATTAATTGTATGGGTGGTAAAACTCTGGCAAGCTTTTGCTCTTAGCAAGTATGTATGTATGATCAGCTATTATGATAACTAATGTTTGTGTTCATCTTAATTTGCATTTCCCTTTTAGAAAAAAACTTAATTTCTATTTTGGCTGACCTGTTAGAGAACTATCAGATTGAACCCACAACATGATTCATATAGATTCATTACACTGAGCCACATGTCTTGACCTTGCGATACACTACTTCCATTAATTAGTGCAAGAAGGCTTACCTGAGCTGCCTGAACCATGGCAGATTCGAATCCACCTTATCTATCTAGAAATACAACCTTTGCAGAAAGAGGATTTGCAGTATGGGGAGGCTGACATTGGGGACCCATGAGCCAGCAGCGTCGTCAACGTTTTAAAGGTGGCAGGAGATCGAAAGAAAAAATAAGCCAAAAATCAGTTGGTAAACAAATTCAAGAAAAGAAACATTTACCTTTCTGAGAGATGACATGCGACCCATGAGGCAGCAGCATCCTCAACTATTTCAAGGCGGCAGGGGATCAAAATAAAAAGGAAATAGCCAGAAATTAATTAGGGTAAAAAATAAATCCATCAAAGGAAACTTTTATTGTTCATAGAGGATGACATGTGGGACCCAGAGCCAGCAGCGTCAACGTTTCAAAGGGGGCAGGGGATCAAAAGAAAAAGACAAATAGCCAGAAATTAGGGGAAAAAAATAAATCCAACAAAGAAAACTTTTATTGTTCATAGAGGATGACATGCGGGACCCATGAGCCAGCAGCTTCCTCAACGTTTCAAAGTCGGCATGAGATTGAAAGAAAAAGTCAAGTGACATAATATCAGGAGCCAAAAATAATCCAAGAAAAGAAACTTTATTGTACATAGAGGATGACATGCGGGTCCCATTTTGTAGCAGCGGTCTCAACGCTTCCAAGGCGGCACGGGACCGAAAGAAAAATGAAGTAGCCAGAAATCAGGGTGTGAAAAAATCCAAGAAAAGAAAGATTTCAATTGGGCTGTATCTGGACATCTGGCCTTCGAACTATCTTTCTGGGCCTTTTGACTCGTACAATTTCAGCCCACTCCAAAACAGGAAAGTTCGGATTTTTCTAAAAAAAACAGGAAAGTCCTATGCTTCGCAAAAACAAAAAACAAGGAGATTCAACATATAAGTTTGTTTATGTAGATATAAAGATTTAATTTATCCGTTTGCAATAGCTCAGAGCGAAATACAACGTTTATTGTCTGCAAAATAAAATATCACATGTTTCTTGTACGGGGAGGTGACATCGGGGACCCATGAGCCAGCGCGTCGTCAACGTTTCAAAGGCGGCGAGGATCGAAAATAAAAAAAGCCAAAATCAGTTGGTAAAAATACAAGAAAACAAAACATTTATCGTTCTGAGAGGATGACATGCGGGACCCATGAGGCAGCAGCATCCTCAACGTTTCAAAGTCGGCATGAGATCGAAAGAAAAAGGCAAGTGACATAATATCAAAAAAAATAATCCAAGAAAAGAAACTTTATTACATAGAGGATGACATGGGGTCCCATTTTGTAGCAGGGTCTCAACGTTTCCAAGGCGGCACGGGACCAAAAAAAAGGCGAAATAGACATTCTCAACAATTCAAAGGCGGCAGGGGATCAAAAGAAAATAAGGAAATAGCCAGAAATTAATTAGGGTCAAAATAAATCCACCAAAGGAAACTTTTATTGTTCATAGAGGATGACATGTGGGACCGACCTGCCAAGCAGCGTCCTCATCGTTTCAACGAGGGCAGGGGATCAAAAGAAAAAGGCAAATAGCAGAAATTAGGGGTAAAAAATAACTCCAAGAAAGGAAACTTATTGTTCGTAGAGGATGACATGCGGGACCCATGAGCCAGGCAGCTTACTCAACGTTTCAAAGGCGCATGAGATCGAAAGAAAAGGCAAGTGACCAAATATCGGGAGCCAAAAATAATCCAAGATTTATTGTACATAGAGGATGACATGTGGGTCCCATTTTGCAGCAGCGGTCTCAATGTTTGTAATGCGGCTTGAGATCAAAAGAAAAGAAAGTAGCTAGTAATTAGGGGGTGAAAAAAAATCTAAAAGAAAGTTGATGGACATAGAGGATGACATGCGGGTCCCTTGAGCCAACAACTTACTCAACGTTTCAAAGGGGGCAGGGGATCAAAAGGAAATAGCCAAAATCAGAGGGTGAAAAAAATCCAACAAAGGAAACTTTTATAGCACATAGAGGATGACATGCGGGTCCCATGAGCCAGCGGGTTCCTCAACGTTTCAAACGTGGCATGAGATCGAAAGAAAAAGGCAAGTGCCCAAATATGAGGAGCCAAAAATAATTCAAGAAAAGAAAGTTTTATAGTACATAGAGGATGACATGCGGGTCCCATTTAGCGGTATCAGCATTTGAGAGGCGGCCGGGGATCGAAAGAAAAAGGCAAGTGCCCAAATATGAGAGCCAAAAAATCCAAGAAAAGAAAGTTTTATAGTACATAGAGGATGACATGCGGTCCCATTTAGCAAGCGGTATCTGCTTTTGAGAGGCGGCGGGGATCGAAAGAAAAAGTCAAGTGACGAAATATGAGGTGCCAAAAAAATCAAGAAAAGAAAGTTTTATAGTACATAGAGGATGACATGCGGGTCCCATTTAGCGGTAGCGGTATCACATTTGAGAGGCGGCAGGGGATCGAAAGAAAAAGGTAAGTGACCAAATATGAGGTGCCAAAATAATTCAAGAAAAGAAAGTTTTATAGTACATAGAGGATGACATGCGGGTCCCGTTTAGCAGCAGCGGTATCACCGTTTGAGAGGCGGGGGGATCGAAAGAAAAAGGCAAGTGACCAAATTTGAGGTGCCAAAAATAATCCAGAAAAGAAAGTTTTATAGTACATTGAGGATGACATGCGGGTCCCGTTTAGCAGCAGCGGTATCACCGTTGGGAGGAGCGGATCGAAAGAAAAAGGCAAGTGACCAAATTTGGAATCCAAGAAAAGAAAGTTTTATAGTACATAGAGGATGACATGCGGGTCCCAGTTAGCAGCGGTATCAGATTTGAGAGGCGGCAGAGGATCGAAAGAAAAAAAGCAAGTGACCAAATTTGAGGTGCCAAAAATAATCCATGAAAAGAAAGTTTTATAGTACATAGAGGATGACATGCGGGTCCCGTTAGCAGCAGCGGTATCACCGTTTGAGAGGCGGCGAGGGATCGAAAAAAAAGGCAAGTGACCAAATTTGAGGTGCCAAAAAAACTCCAAGAAAAGAAAGTTGATTGCACATAGAGGGATGACATGCGGGTCCCATTTAGCACAGCGGTCTCAACGTTTCAAGGCGGCAAGGGATCAAAGATAAAAGGAAGTAGCCAGAAATGAGTCAAAAAAATCCAAGAATAGAAAGAATTTTGGTTCATAGAGGATGACATGCGGGACCCATGATCCTGCATCGTAAACGGCTCGATCGGAGAACGTTGAACGAGATGGCGCGATCTAGAAAAAAAACAATGCCAGAGAGGCTGCCATCTGGGCCCTACATCCCTCGGCGGTGCGGATTTGCGTTGACTCGGCCGGCGAACCCGAGATTTCGAGATGCACCACGTCCCGGGCCACCATACGCCACGTTTTGGCCGCTTTCGTCGGGCTAGGTGGCCTCAAAAACGAGAAAAAAAAAAGTTTTGACATGCACCACGGAGGGACCAAAATCGTCGGCCATGGTACACCAGCAACCACGGCGCGACTTCATATATAAAATCATTTTAGTTGCCAATGATCATGTTGAGGGCCTCTATTTCTTGTTTTGCTCAGGCCCTCCGTATTCTCAGGTACGGCCCTGGTGGTCTATGAACCTGTATGTAATCTTATTACTTTTGGCTTCTTTGCACTGCTAATAGATCGGCGGAATTACGGCAAAAAAGAAGAAAGAATGTGTTGGTATTGTATTGCTTTCGATAGATCTGTTCGCCCCTCCCCCCCAAGCATTTATAGATGGCACAAGAGATTCAAGGATGAAATTGCTCTCCTTGTTCATAAGGCAAAGAGGAAATCATATCATGGGTAGAACATTTTATATATATTTTGCTGCTTGGGATCTATGATCCTTTTAGTTGCTGCTCTCCAGCAACTTTTGTACATATTTCCCTCTTTTTATTAATAAAAAAATACAAAGTGGGGAAACCCAGTGGTCAGCCTAAAAAAATCTGTTCGCTAGGTAGCCGTAGTTTTGCACTCAGTTTGTTTGCTGAAATCGGCTCAAATAATGTAGCATTTATAGTTTTATATTCGACCTGTTTGCTCAGGTATGCTTGCTTACATTCGTAGGTGACCTGTTTGTTGAAATAGCTTATCGCTTCTCTGACCATCTATCTCCTCAACAGATGGACAGAACTTGGATATTATTTGACTCATTAACCACACCAACATATTTGAGTGGTATTGAAGACTTCATGAAGCACGTTAGTGATTTTACTGACGGCGACAAGACAAAGGAAGTGATTTGTCCATGCCGCGTATGTTTGAATATTGGGTCCAAGCCTCAACATGTAGTCTCAGATCATTTATTCGTTTATGGGATGGACCAGACATATATCAGGTGGATTAACCATGGTGAACACTATGATCAGCCTGACATTATTGATCCTCTTTATTCTGATGGTTATCAGCCTGAAGATCTCGTCCAGGATGAGGCTACTGCTAATTTGTTACGGGATCTGTATCCATATGCAAGCCAACAGCCCCATGGTTATCACAAAAAGCCTCTTTTCCATGACCTGATAGAAGATGCTAAGCGCTTAGTGGCCCCTGGTTCTGTTGTGTCAAGATTCGAATTAATTGTGAAATTACTTCATGACAAGTCATACCAGGGGATTACCAATAAAGCGTTCAATGCAGTTGCGAAGACATACAGCGATGCACTCCCTGGGGCTGGACTGCCAAAATCCTTTTATGAGGTGAAGCAGTACATCAAGGTACTGGGACTTGGATATGAGAAGATTGATTTTTGCAAAAATAACTGTGCACTGTTTTGGATGGAGTATAATGACCTCGATGAATGTCCAGTATGTAAGGAATCAAGATGGAAACATGATGGAGCTGGTGGTAAGAAAAAGATTCCTTGGAAGGTTCTGAGATACTTTCCACTTGTACAAAGATTGCAGAGGTTGTTTGCTTCAGAACAAACATCTCGGGAAACAAGATGGCACAAAGAGATTCTCACGCCCGACCCTGATTTACTGAGGCATCCTGCTGATGGCGATGAATGGAAGCAATTCGACCTGGATCATCCAGATTTTGCTGCAGATCCAAGGAACCTGAGACTTGGCCTTGCTACAGATGGATTCAACCCATTTGGCAACATGAGCAACTCGTATAGCATGTGGCCAGTACTAGTTACACCTTACAACCAGGCTCCCTGGACATGCACCGATCAGTCGAACTGTATGATGGCCTTACTCATCCCAGGTCCCAAATCTCCTGGGAAGGATTTTGATGTGTTCATGCAGCCTCTTATTAGAGACTTGCAAACATTATGGGAGGGTGTCCCTACACGGGATGTGTGTCAACCTAAAGAACAAAATTTTCTATTACGTGCTGCTGTACTGTATTGCACCCATGATTATCCAGCTTTGGGCACTATGTCAGGCAGAGTAACATCAGGTTATAATGCATGTGTTCACTGTGATACTGATCAGCTGGCAGTGAGGATAATAAACAAGATATGCTATATGGGCCATCGCCGTTTCCTTCCATTAGATCACAGTTTCCGAAAAAATAGAAAAAAATTGCAATTTATTGGTGATCAGGCCTGTAAAAAGACTAAACCGCAGCACTTTAAGAGTCACGAGTTGGAGGCGCACCTAGAAGCGGTCAGAAATGTTAAACCAGGAAAACCACCAGCCGCCACAGCAGGTACAGCAGAGAAGAATACAGAAGATGCAGCAGCAGTAGTAGCAGATAGAAAAAGGAAGAAGAGAGGAGATGAACTGAGTCTAGCAGCTACCAAAAGGAAGATGGGAGGTGAAATAGCAGCATGTACCAAGAGGAAGGAAATGGAAAATGATAGACCGAGAATATTTTATAAGCGCAGGACCACTCTTTGGGACTTGCCGTATTGGGCTGGTAAGAAGCTTCGGCATAATATTGATATCATGCACATGGAGAAGAATATATGTGACAGCATTGTCGGCACATTACTCAACATTCCATCCAAGACAAAAGATAGCTCAAATGCTAGGATTGATTGTGCAACATTGAATGTTAACAGGCACTTGCAACTGGATCGTAATGACAAAGTGAACAAAGGCAAGGAAAAACATTATAAATTTCGAGGCGCGGAATTCACATTGCCGATGCCTAAAAGGAGATTATTTTGTGAGTACCTCCGAGGTGTGATGTTCCCGTTCGGATTTGCTTCCAACATTGCAAATTGTCTCAATGCTGAAGGAAACAAGCTCCAAGGGTTGAAAACTCACGATTGTCACATCCTGCTGCAAAGGCTTTTAGCTATTGGCATTAAAGATTTAGTGAAGCCAAATATGTACAACGTGATTGCAGAGTTGGGAAGGTTCTTTAGGGAAATATGTAGTAAAACTCTAAGCAGAGCTGTTGTAGAACGTCTTAAGGTGGACATAGCAGTAATCCTGTGCAAGCTGGAGCTGATATATCCTCCAGCCTTCTTTGATGTGATGGTGCATTTGGCTGTTCATCTACCTGATGAGGCACTTTTAAGAGGTCCGGTACAGTATGGATGGATGTACCCTATAGAACGTCGACTGTGCACTTTCAAGAATACAGTTAGGAACAAAGCTAGACCGGAGGCTTGCATTGCAGTGGCGTATATTGCTGCTGAAGCATATACATTTGCCTCAAGATATATTCCTGATATTGAGACCAGATTCAATCGGGGTCGCAGAATTTTGGAAGTTGGAGGATCTGTTTTTAATCATGGTGTTGAGCTAATAGGAAAGAGGACCGAAAAAACATTAGAGCAGTCTGAATTTGAACAGCTGTCTTGGTATGTGCTGAATAATGCTACAGAGGCTGATGAATATGTTAAGTGAGTACTATGCACACGAACTACTCAGTTCCTCGCATATACTATGAACTTGTATCAAAATGAAATATATTCAGCTGACTTGGCTATGTTTTGCAGGTTGTACATGGAAACGAATGGAAAGCTATCGGCACGTGGGAGTGGGTTTCAGGACTGGTTTGAGAAATATGTAAGATGTTCAATTGCACTCTGACTTGTCTATGTGTTTTCACATGAGATGACCTCTTGTCTATTTTGTAATCGTAGATCTCGAAACTCCATGCGGAGAATCCAGGCGCTGTTAGTGCTGATCTCCTTGTCCTATCACGTGGTCCAGATAAGAGGGTGTTGGTAGCTGCAGCTTGCAATGCCAATGGTGTCCATTACAGCTCCTATGAGCGTGAACAACATTTGAAGACACGAAATAGTGGCATCACAACCAGTGGAGATCACTTGACAACCAGAAAAAAGAGATCAGAGTCATTTGACCATTATGGTCACATAGAAGAGGTTATTCAGTTGTTCTATAGTGATAAGGTTACTGTCCGATCTGTGGTTCTATTTAAGTGTTATTGGTACAACCAAGATCCAAACAAGGGCAAAGGTGCCAGAAATGATGGGTATTTCATATCAGTCAATACTACTGCTCAGTGGTACAAGGATGATCCTTATATTTTGGTACCTCAAGCGGCCAAGGTACTTTTCTTGGAAGACAGATCTAGAAAAGGATGGCAGTATGTGCAAAAGTTTGTGGCAAGGAACATATATGATTTGGATGAGAATGCGGATCCAATAATTGGTGCCCAGCAAGATGATTTCGCTGGTTGTATGCAAACTAAAGTTGCTGACATTGATGAAACCTCGTTGGATACAGGTATCCCTGCACATGATGGAGAAGTAGATTTCACTGTTGAGGTTAGCATAGTCGACAAAGAGATGGATAAACTGAAGCTACCTGGTGAATCTCAGGAGGAGAATGGACAGGACGAGCAGGATGAGACCATGCACGAATATCAGAATGAAGACGGAGGTGATGATGATGATGATGATGATGATGATGATGATGATGATGATGATGATGATGATGATGATGATGATGATGATGATGATGATGATGATGATGATGATGATGATGATGATGATGATGATGATGATGATGATGATGATGATGATGATGATGATGATGATGATGATGATGATGATGATGATGATGATGATGATGATGATGATGATGATGATGATGATGATGATGATGATGATGATGATGATGATGATGATGATGATGATGATGATGATGATGATGATGATGTTAGACTCTTGTCTCTGTATCATGCTGTGAGATGAAGAACCATGATTTGTTTTGATTTTTCTATTTGGAAAATGTATGAGTCCTGAAGACAATTATCTGTTGGATTGTAATCCCATGATGACTAATTATTTATGTTTGTTGTCCTACTAAAAGTTGGTCAAACTTAATTGTGTGGAAGTAATCACATGCTGTTTGATTCATAGGGTCATATCCCATAGGAAAATAGAATGATAATAGATCAAACTAATGCAGAATATCTTATAACCACAATCAAATAGAATTTCTCTTGACATAGGATTCAAGTTGGCATGGCATCCCTATCATACAGGGTTTTTATTCATACTATGCTACAAATCGAAAATAAGATGGGTCAGCACTTTATCGCGGCAGATAGGGCAGCTGGCGTTCGTTACAAACCAGGAGAAGATGCACTTCCTATGGAACGGGTGTTTGCATCCCCGGAGACGCACCGTTGTGCGCTGCGACAGCCCCAGCATGCATATGCTGCAGTGGCCGTCCTCCGGCGCAACTAGGACCCAACTGTCCTGCAGCGCCGGCAAGTTGACGATGAGCCGGTGGTCCACCCTAAGGGTGAGGTCGAAGTGGAGGCCACCGAGCCGACGACACGCCTGCTGCCACATCAGGTGCATAACATCGTAAGGCATGATGATGTCCCACTCCTCCTCCGTGAGGTTCAGGTTCTTGAGCAGCCATACACGGGCAAGAATCTCGCGCATAGTTCGCACGACATTGCCCCCACTACGCAGCTTCCTCGGAGGCAAGCCAAGATCCAGCACCACCTCTTCGCAGGGTGTAGTGGTGATATCGTCCTCATCCAGTGGGGCAGGGAGGGGGCCGGCCATCCTCCTGAGCTCGTACGTCCTCGAGAAGAAGATGTGCACTGTCATAGTGTACGGGGACGCCTCGCCCTCGCCCACGGCCGGCGGCTCGCCGACGGAGAAGTCGGTCGTGCTTGCCGACACACGGCAGGCACGGAAGACATGTGGGCCAGACTCGATGATGCGCTCGCGTGAGGAGCGCTCTAGTAGGGGCGTCGCCGCCATTGGGGATTCTTCGGAGGGCTGTAGACTGGCGGCTAGTCGACGGTGAGGTGGTTGGTGTGAGATCTCTGGGATGAGGCCAGGGGAAGTGGGCGAAGTGCTCGGGACTAGGGACTGCCCTCAACTTTCCGCAGTAGTATGATAATAATTGGTGGACGAGGGAGACTAGTCCAGAGACTACCCAAAGTTGATAAATCATGTTCGAGGGAAAATGCCCAAGATTTATTATCAAAATTCAAGCTAATTTCGCCGATTTTGTTCTGCCGTTCATTAGACATCATCCAACGGCCTTGGTCTCTGGGATTCGCTGCTACAGTGTCATCTACTATTTTCTACCCAATTCCAGAAACATCCATAAAGCTAGTAGATAGCTTTCCTGCTTGTTGGCCCCACCCCATTTTTTTAATCTTTTCTTCCTTATCCCCTTCGCTCATGCTAGCAGCTACTTGCAGCCATTGCTACACCAGCGAGGTGATCTCTATGATAGGCACGGTTTTAGTAAGACAGCAAGTTGTAGATAGCTAACCATGAGACACATGCCTCTCTGGTTGAGACTGAGCTCGCTCTTGTGATTGGGCTCCAATGGTCGAGGTGAGTCACAGCTGCAATGACAGAGGTTTGTGCTGAATTAATTAGCACAGAGGCGTAACTAGCACTAGATGGAGAAGGCATAGTACACATATCGGACACGAAGTCGCGTCTGGCGAGCAGCTCGCATTCACTTGCATCAGTGCGGTACAACAAAGATGATGAAGAAGGATTGGAGCTTTGAAGGTAGTCAGAAAAGTTACAAAAAATAATACGTGCAAAACTTAACCTGTATAAACGCACATGCATGGATAATTTTACATTTCTGCATGAGAAAGACATGTCAATTTTCAGTACGACATGGTTTGATTTGTCAAATTTGATGCTCCTTAATGCATTTTAAGTGAAAATTACAGGTTTATTCATTATAATTGCCGATTTTTAACGTTACGTGCAGCTGACTAGCAAACTATAAGTGTGTGATTGCTTGCTTCCAAAATAAGGATATGTAATCATTTTGTATAAGGTAGTACCAATTAGTCGTTATATTGCAGAACTTAAAGAGTTTTGAGAGATTCAACTCGTTGCTACTCCATAAGAATGGTCATGTTGACAAATTTGATCCAGTGTTGAACAGAGCCAGAAACATTTCAAAAACTTGAGCATGGAAGAGGCTAGGGGTAAATGCCCCAAGGCCAGCCGAGCCTATCGTAGGTGCCGTCCCGAGGAGGAAGTACCTTAATTTGGGGCGCGCGCGGACGCTGCGGTACCCCGAGCTCGAGACGCCGCCGTACCGGTAGCTCGACCCGCGACGAGGCATGGCGGCGGCGGCGGAAGCGGAGCGGCGGCGGCGGAAGGTAAAGCTCCTGCTGACAAACATATTAGGCACAAATGGGCAACCTTCAGTAACCCATGTTCCATTTTTTTTTGTCAGGATAACCCCATGTACCACCTTCCCAATAGAAAAAGTACTGTTCAACCTTCCCCTGTTGGGCCCAATATTTCACTTTTGGGTTGCCAAGGAACATCTACATGGTAATTGTTATCGGTCTACTTGATCCGGCCGTCGAAGCCCAATAACTACAAATGGGCCTTTCTGCTCATGCAATTTCGGCCCTTTTCTAATGAAACACAGATCCTATGATTGGCAAAAAAAATACACGGAGATTCTACATAAAAGTTGTTTTTATTTATTTTGAATTATAGGGTTCCAATTTTTGAAACTGCTCATGCCCAATATGAAAATCCTTGATCGCTCCATACCCACATGGATAACGGTATTTTTAAAAATTCATAAAGTGGATTTGAAATTTAAAACATATCCTAATAATTCCTTGATTTAATCTATCAACTTGCAAGATCTTGGAGCCAAAGAGCTTGTATTAGTCTGCGAAAATAATACTGATAAACCTGTCGTTAACAAGAAATGAAGGTTTATCGTTCAGAAAGGATGCCATGTGGGACCCATGAGACAGTAGCGTCCTCAACGTTTCAAAGAAAAAGGCAAGTAGCCGAAAATAGGGGTAAAAAATAAATCCTACAAAGGAAACATTTATAGTTCATAGAGGCTGACATGTGGGACCGATCTGCCAGCTGCATCCTCATCATTTCGAAGTCGGCAGGGATCGGAAGAAAAAGGCAAATAGCCGGAAATGGGGTCAAAAATAAATCAAAAGAAACTTATATTCTTCATAGAGGATGACATGTGGGACGACCTGCCAGCAGCGTCCTCATCGTTTCAAAGGCTGCAGGGGATCAAAAGAAAAAGGCAAATAGCCAGAAATTAGGGGTAAAATAATCACAACAAAGGAAAGGTTTATTGTTCATAGAGGTGACTTGTGGGACCCATGAGCCAGCGGCGACCTCAATTTCAAAGGCGGCATATGATCGAAAAGAAAAAGGCAAGTTAGCAAAAATCTTGGGTAAAAAAATCTAAGAAATGAAACTTTATTGTACAGTCCCATGAGCAGCACCTTACTCAACGTTTCAGTGGCGGAATGAGATAGAAAGAAAAAGGAAAGTGACCAAATATCAGGAGCAAAAAATAATCCAAGAAAAGAAACTTTTATTGTACATAGATGATGACATATGGGTCCCACTTATACAAGCTCTTTCGCTCCAAGATCTTGAAAGTTGATTGTACATAGGATGACATGCGGGCCTTGTGTCAGACACTTACTCAACGTTTCAAGGCGGCGGGGATCAAAGAAAGGAAGTAGCCAGAAATTAGCGGTAAAAAATAACTCCAAGGAAGGAAACTTTTATTGTTCATAGAGTATGACATGCGGGACCACATGCGCTAGCATTTCCTCAACGTTTCAAAGGGGCATGAGATCGAAAGAAAAAGACAAGTGACCAAATATCGGGGCAAAAATAATCCAGAAAAGAAACTTTATTGTACATAAAAGATGACATGCGGGTCCCATTTTGCAGCAGCGGTCAGCGTTTCAAATGGCTTGAGATCAAAAGAAAGAGTAGTATTAGGGGTAAAAAAACTCCCGGAAAAGAAAGTTGATTGTACATAGAGGATGGCATGCGGGTCCCATGACCCGACACCTTACTCAACGTTTCGGAGCGGCATGAGATCGAAAGAAAAAAGAGACCAAATACCGGAGCAAAAAATAATCCAGAAAAAGAAACTTTTATTGTACATAGAGGATGACATATGGGTCCCACTTATACAAGCTCTTCCGCCCCAAGATCTTGCAAGTTGATTGTACATAGAGGATGACATGCGGGCCCCTTGTGTAATGGCTTAATCAATGTTTCCAAGGCGACGGGGGATCAAAAGAAAAAGGAAACGACCAAAAATAAGAGGGTGAAAAAATCCAAGAAAAGAAACTTTTATAGTATCGAGGATGACATGTGGGTCCCATGAGCCAGCAGCTTCTCAACGTTTCAAAGGCTGCATGAGATCGAAAGAAAAAGGCAAGTGACCAAAAATAAGGGGGTAAAAAAAATCCAAGAAAAGAGACTTGATTGTACATAGAGGATGACATGCGGGTCCACAGTCAGCAGGTTACTTTCCAAGGCGGCAGGGGATGAAAAGAAAAAGGAAATAGCCAAAGATCAGAGGGTGAAAAAATCAAAGAAAAGAAACTTTTATAGTACATAGAGGATGACATGTGGGTCCCATGGGCCAGCAGGTTCCTCAACGTTTTCAAGGGCGGCATGAGATCGAAAGAAAAAGGCAAGTGACCAAAAATCGAGAGGGTGAAAAATAATCCAAAAAGAAACTTTTATTGTACATAGAGGATGACATCTTTGTCCCAACGTTTCAAATGCGGTTTGAGATCAAAGAAAAAGTAACCCGAGAAATTAGAGGTAAAAAAACTCAAGAAAAGAAAATTGATTGTACATAGAGAGTATGACATACGGGTCCCAAGTTTGCGAAGCTTACTCAACGTTTCCAAGGCGGCGAGGATAAAGAAAAAGGAAATAGCCAAAAATCAGAGAGTGAAAAAAAACCCAGAAAATAAACTTTTGTAGTACATAGAGGATGACATGCGGGTCCCATGAGCCAAGGTTCCTCAACGTTTCAAACGTGGCATGGGATCGAAAGAAAAGGCAAGTGACCAAATATCGGAGCCAAAAATAATCCAAGAAAAGAAACTTTATTGTACATAGAGGATGACATCGGGTCCCATTTGCAGCGGTCCCAACGTTTCAAATGCGGCTTGAGATCAAAAGAAAAAGAAGTAGCAGAAATTAGTCAAAAAAACTCCAAGAAAGGAAAGCTTTATCGTTCATACGAGTGACATGTGGGACCTGAGCCGGCAGCTTGCGAACGTTTGCAAGGCGACGAGGATCAAAAGAAAAATAGCCAAAAATCGAGAGGGTGAAAAAAAATCCAAGAAATCAAACTTTTATTGTACATAGAGGATGACATGCGGGTCCCATGAGCCGTGATTCCTCAACGTTTCAAACGTGGCATGAGATCGAAAGAAAAAGGTAAGTGACCAAATATCAGGGAGCCAAAAATAATCCAAGAAAAAAGCTTTATTGTACATAGAGGATGACATACGGGTCCCATTTTGCGGCCAATCCTAAACGTTTCCAGGCGGCACGGGACCAAAGAAAAATGAAGTAGCTGGAAATCGGGGGGTGAAAAAATCCAAGAAAGAAAGATTTCAATTGGGCTGCATCTGGACATATGGGCCTCGAACTATCATGCAGCCTTTTGACTCGTACAATTTCAGCCTCCAACATGATAGTTCGGATTTTCTCAAAAAAAAACGGGAAAGTCCTATGCTTCGCCAAAACAAAAAACAAGGAGATTCAAGATATATGTTGTAAAAATAAAGATTTAATTTATCCAGTTTGCAATAGCTCGAGCGAAATACATTTGTTTATTATGCAAAATAATCAAGATATCACATGTTTCTTGTACGGGAGGCTGACATCAGGGACCCATGAGCCGCGGAATGATCCAGCGTTCAAAGGCGACGGAGATCGAAAATAAAAAAAAAAAATCAGTTGGTAAAAAATCCAAGAAAGAAAACATTTATCGTTAAGGAGGATGACATGCGGGACCCATGAGGCAGCAGCATCCTCAGCAGTTCAAGGCGAGGGGATCAAAGAAAAAAAGAGGAAATAGCCAAAAATTAATTAGGGGTAAATAAATCCACCAAAGGAAACTTGTATTGTTCATAGAGGATGACATATGGGACCGACCTGCCAACATCCTCATCAAAGGCGGCAGGGGATCAAAAGAAAAAGGCAAATAGCCAGAAATTGGGGTCAAAAATAACTCCAATAAAGGAAACTTTTATTGTTCGTAGAGGATGACATGCGGGTCCCATGACGACGGGTTCCTCAACGTTTCCAAACGTGGCATGAGATCGAAAGAAAAAGGCAAGTGACGAAATATAGGAGCCAAAAATAATTCAAGGAAACTTGATTGTACCTAGAGAGGATGACATGCGGGTCCCATGAGTAGCGGCTTACTCAACGTTTCAAGCGGCGGGGCATCAAAGAAAAAGGAAATAGACAAAAATCAGAGAGTGAAAAAAACCATAGAAAATAAACTTTTATAGCACATAGAGGATGACATGCGGGTCCATGAGCCAGCAGGTTCCTCAAAGTTTCAAACGTGGCATGAGATCGAAAGAAACGCAAGTGACCAAATATCGGGCAAAAATAATCCAAGAAAAGAAAGTTTTATAGTACATAGAGGATGACATGCGGGACCCATTTAGCAGCGGTATCACCGTTTGAGGCGGCGGGGATCGAAGAAAAAGTCAAGTGACCAAATATGAGGTGCCAAAAATAATCCAAAAAAGAAAGTTTTATAGTACATAGAGGATGACATGCGGGTCCCATTTAGAGCAGCGGGGTTTGGCAGCAGGTGATCGAAAGAAAAAGTCAAGTGACCAAATATGAGGTGCCAAAAATAATCCAAAAAAGAAAGTTTTATAGTACATAGAGGATGACATGCGGGTCCCATTTAGCGCAGCGGTATCACCAGAGAGCGAGGGGATCGAAAGAAAAAGTCAAGTGACCAAATATGAGGTGCCAAAAAAATCCAAGAAAAGAAAGTTTTATAGTACATAGAGGATGACATGCGGCTCCCATTTAGCAATGACGGTATCTGTTTGAGAGGCAGCGAGGATCGAAAGAAAAAGTCAAGTGACCAAATATGAGGTGCCAAAAAATCCAAGAAAGAAAGTTTTATAGTACATAGAGGATGACATGCGGGTCCCATTTAGCAGCAGCGGTATCACCGTTTGAGAGGCGGCGGGGATCGAAAGAAAAGCAAGTGACCAAATATGAGGTGCCAAAAATAATTCAAGAAGAAAGTTTTATAGTATAGAGGATGACATGCGGGTCCCGGTTAGCACCGTTTGAGAGGCGGGGATCGAAAGAAAAAGGCAAGTGACCAAATTTGAGGTGCCAAAAAAACTCCAAGAAAAGAAAGTTGATTGCACATAGAGGATGACATGCGGGTCCCATTTAGCACAGCGGTCTCAACGTTTCCAAGGCGGCAGGGATCAAAAGAGAAAAGGAAGTAGCCAGAAATCAGGGGTCAAAAAAATCCAAGAATAGAAGAATTTTGGTTCATGAGGATGACATGCGGGACCCATGATCCTGCATCGTCGTAACGGCTCGATCGGAGAACGTTGAACGAGATGGCGCGATCTAGAAAAAAACAATGCAGAGAGGCTGCCATCTGGGCCCTACATCCCTCGGCGCGGATTTGCGTTGACTCGGCCGGCGAACCCGAGATTTCGAGATGCACCACGTCCGGGCCACCATACGCCACGTTTTGGCCGCTTTCGTCGGGCTAGGTGGCCTCAAAATGAGAAAAAAAAAGTTTTGACATGCACCACGGAGGGACCAAAATCGTCGGCCATGGTACACCAGCAACCACGGCGCGACTTCAACTTCGTCGGCCATGGCAACTTTTCTTGTAGTGTTATTGCATAACTTTTAAATATGCGAATACTATATTGTACAGGGATAATGGTAGTTGGGGCTAGTTCATCTGACGGATCAGGTACTAGTTAACTGCTCTAGTGGCAATCCGCAAAAACTACTTCAAGATCACGTCCCCGGACATGATCTCGGGATACAGTGTAAACCGACAGGTGCCTCTTAAGGTCTTACCATTATGTCGAGTCAGTCATATTTTATCGGGTACTAATGCGTCCGGGTAGGATTTTCTTCGCATCTGTTAATACGGAAAAAAGTAGCAAACCGACGTCAGAGCCACGCCGCTCAAAACGGATCTGGGGTCTTACCTTCCCAAAGTTTTGCGGCATTCGAGATTATTCGCGACTTTTAGCGCTCTGAGAATATATTGTCGTGCTTTTCGGCTGTTGGAATAGCACATTTTATTGAGTCATATTTTATGACTTACTTTACCTTCCCGATGGGAGTATATGTAGAGTTATCTGTATAACTCGAAATATATCACTTCCTTTCTTTCTCTATATTTTTGTACAATTTCATCGGGCACGCGAACGGCGTTCCCGATGGGAGTAACCCGAGGGCTACAGCCAAGGACTTGTGCTTGGTTGTAGGCTCATGATTAATATCTTACGTCGCTATATTGTTAATCATTCTCGAGCTTTTCATATCTATCGGGTGCGCGACCAGCGCTCCCGATGGGAGTAGCCCCCGAGGCTATGAACAGATACTTTTATTTGGTCATAGGCTCTCGCCATTTCTATTTTGTCATACTCAAAATTTTCTTTCTTTTCCAAAGTAGCCCCGAGCATTTGGGCAAAAACTTGTATTTGATCAAAGGCTCTCGAAATAATCTTATATTGTCGACATTCTCACTATGCTTCTTAGTCGAGTTTTCTTTTGCCAAAGTGACATCATTGCGATGATAGCCACGATTACTGTATTGGGAACATGCGAAAACCTCCTCTCCTGCCTCGTGGGTCTAGATTTCCTATCCGGTGGACACGTCGTGCAAGTGGGGGACACACGTCTCTTTTGGCACATGTACTACAGGTCCTGTAATTTCTCGTCTTAATGAAATTACCCTTTACCCCTTGTCCACGTGTACACCATCTACTCCACAATTTCTTCATCCAACGGTGTGTCGTTTCACCGCACCTGCATATAAGGTCATCATCTTCCTCAATCAACACTTCCACTCGCGCCGCATCTCTGTTCCTCTGCAAAAATCCTCCATTGTGCTCATTGCTTTGTGCGCTCCTCCACGCTCTTGCTGTTCTGCTCCATTCTAGTTGAAACCACCACGCTCGCGGCGCACTAGGCATAGCACTCCAGAATCCCCAATGGCCACCGAAGATTTGGAGTGGGAGAGATCCAAGATCTCCAGCCAGGACATGAACCTGCTGAAGAAGCTGGGATTCGCCAAGAAGAAAGACGCGTTGCACTTCCCTCACGAGGAGAGCTACCCATCTCCTCCAATGGAGTACCGGGTTAGTTTCGTTGATCATCTCATCCATGGTCTTTCCCCTCCTATCCATGAGTTTCTTCGAGGTCTTCTCTTTGTCTATGGGCTTCAGCTTCATCAGCTGACGCCCAATTCTATCTTGCACGTGTCGATTTTTATCACATTGTGCGAATGCTTCCGGAGTCAACCTAATTGGGCTTTGTGGAAGCGTATCTTCTACCTCCGCCGTAATGGCTCCCACGGCATCGCCTATAATATCGGCGGCGTCGTTATCGTGCTCCGGCGTCGATTACTTCGACGTCAAATTCCGATTCCATCCAAGGGTGGCGCTAGAAGTGGCTGTATGTGCACGAAAGCTCTGATTCATTAGAGTACAACATCGCCCCTTTCGACGGAAAAACTAAGATTCTTCGCCGCCGCTCTTGGGATGCGAAGCTAGAAGAGAAATTGGCGACAGAGCGCTGATGACTCGCATCGTGAGCTTCAGAATACCGTGGCAAGGAGCTATCGGGTATCCAAATCACGCCTACTTCCTTAGGATTAGAGTGCGGCCTCTGCAAGCTCGAAAAATCCCCTTTGGACGTATGCGCTGCGATGAAGACGTCGAGAGGCTCTCCACGGGATCTTCTGCGAAGGACTTGGAGAAGCTGATTCGAAGAATCTCCAAGCTTAACAAGAAGGACACCATTCCATCTTCTTGCAAAGTTAAGCCATTTTGTAGCACCAATCCTCTTCCCGAGGTAATTGTTCTTCCTGGCTATTATACGGTCTTCCCGAATTTTTTGCATCTGTCGGCTACTTTATTGATGGTGCTTTGTAACATAACTGCTTTGTCGATACTCCTTATTTTTCACAGGGCCACCTTTTTCTATCTTCTCTTCCTCCCCTTCCCGAGGGTGGGGAAGTCGAGGAACGGGCTGTTGTCACCGACGACAACCAGGGTACTTCTCGCCCTGAAAGTGGAGTCGCGGGTTCCCAAAAATCCGCGGCTTCTCTTGAAAAAGAGAATGAAACAAGGCTACCTCGTCGACACGCTCGTCTCTCCCCGCTGCTTCTCCAAAAGCAAGAGGAAAAGGGATGAAACTGATGACTCTGGCGCCTCCAAAGCCGATGCTTCCCGTGCCGAAAAGCACCTGATGCCGGGAAGAAAGCTTTGGATCTTTACGAAGCTGCTCTTATCAGCTCGTAAGTTTTTAATACTATATTTGTCCCTTCTCGATACTTTTCCAAATTTCTTTCTTATCTTGTCGCTGTATTTGTTGTAGTGGCGATGAAGAGGAGGATGCACCCGCTGCTCGAACGAGCACGTCCCGTACTTTGGTTGTTTCGGAAGCTCATCCTGATGGCGATGAAACTTCGCCTCCTCAACAAAACCTGGAGCATCCAACTCCAGCTGTGAGCCCCCGAGGCTCCTTCCCCGAAGAGAGCCAGGGGTGGAATCAACCAAGGAACCAACCATACTAGCTGGTTGTTCCTCGACTCCTTTGATGGAAGAGGTAAGTTGTTTTCTTTTGTGTCCTATATTGACTGCTTCGAATTTTCCTCTCTTTTTTCTTCTTGATGTCGAGTTTTTCTTCTTCCTATATTGATCCTTTTTGTATGGTGATTTCTTCAGCCTTTCATGAAAGATCTCATCCGCTTCGGTACCCAATTTATCGGGTACCGCGAGTATGTCGCCAAACTTGAAGGTACCCTCTTTTTTCCTTGTCTGTCTTTCTTTGTCGAGTATCTGTCACTTTTTGTGCTGCATGTACTTTACTTATACATCTTATGATAACAGAAAAACTTGGAAGCCAACAAACGCGGCGCTCTTCTTCTTGAATTAGAGCTAAGCGAAGCATTTGCATAAAGCTGAAGCGAATCTTTGCGGCCGTCGAATCTTCAGAAAAGACTCGACGATGCAAATACTCGACGAAAATGTAGCTCAACATTCTGCTGAAAATCCTTAGTCGACTGGAATCGCAGAGTCGGCGATTTGTTAGTAAGTATCCAGAACTTCATTGCTTCTTTGAGTCGTCCTTGTTCCCCTCTTTTGCTTGACCAACTCTCTTTTATTTTATTCAGGGAGAACTGATGCGCGTAGATGTACACGTCCGTTGGGAACCCCAAGAGGAAGGTGTGGTGCTCACGACGCTAGTTTTCCCCGAGAAAGAAACCAAGGTTATCGAACCCGTAGGAGCCAAGAAGCACGTGAAGGTTGTTGGTGGAGGAATGTAGTGCGGCGCAACACCAGTGAAACCGGCGCCAACGTGAACTTTGCACAACACAATCAAGTACTTTGCCCCAGCAGTGATGAGTTGTCAATCTCACCGAGCTTGAAAACAAAGGATTAAACGTATCGAGTGGAAGATGGTGTTTGTTTGCAAAGAACAGTAAAAACAATGATTGCAGTAGAATGTATTCAGATGTAAAAGAATGGACCGGGGTCCACGGTTCACTAGTGGTGTCTCTCCAATAAGATAACTAGCATGCTGGGTGAACAAATTACAATTGGGCAATTGACAAATAAAGATTCAATACATATCAACGATGATTACTATGAGATTTAATCAGGGGCATTACGACAAAGTACATAGACCGCTATCCAGCATGCATCTATGCCTAAATAATCCACCTTCAGGTTATCATCCGAACCCCTTCCGGTATTAAGTTGTAAACAACGGATAATTGCATTAAGTATGGTGCGTAATGTAATCAACACAAATATCCTTAGACAAAGCATCGATGTTTTATCCCTAGTAGCAACGGCACATCCACAACCTTAGAACTTTCTGTCACTGTCCCAGATTAAATGGAGCATGAACCCACTATCGAGCATAATTACTCCCTCTTGGAGTTACAAGTATCAACTTGGCAGAGCCTCTACTAGCAACGGAGAGCATGCAAGAACATAAACAACACATATATGATAGATTCATAATCAACTTGACATAGTATTCTAGATTCATCGGATCGCACCAAACACAACATGTAGCATTACAAATAGATGATCTTGATCATGTTAGGCAGCTCACAAGATCTAAACAATGATAGCACAAGCGGAGAAGACAACCATCTAGCTACGCTATGGACCCATAGTCCAGGATGAACTACTCACGCATCAATCCGGAGGCGGGCATGATGATGTAGAGCCCCTCCGGTGATGATTCCCCTCTCGGCAGGGTGCCGGAGACGATCTCCTGAATCCCCGAGATGGGATTGGCGGCGGCGGCCTCTCAGTAATGTTTTCCGTATCGTGGCTCTCGGTCGGGGGTTTTGCGATGAAGGCTATTTGTAGGCGGAAGGGTAGGTCACGCGAGGGGCCGGGACCACGGGCGGCGCGGCCGGGACCTGGGCGCGCCGCCACTGTTGTGCGGCCTCGTGGCCCACTTCCTTTCCCCTCGGTCTTGGAAGCTTCGTGTAAAATAGGACCCTAGGCGTTGATTCGTCCAATTAGAAATATTTCCTTACTAGGATTTCTGAAACCAAAAACAGAAAACAACAATGGCACCGGCATCTTGTTAATAGGTTAGTGCGGAAAATGTATAATAATGTTGTAAAGTATGTATAAAACATTCAAGTATTGTCATAAAAGTAGCATGGAACATAAGAAATTATAGATACGTTTGCGACGTATCAAGAACCAATCAAGAGTATGAGCTGGAGAGTCCTGAGGATGACCAACTCCTCGACGCTCTTTCTCTTCTTGAAATCATGGCGATGAGACTTTCTGAGGCTAAGATTGGCTTGTCGCGGTTTTCCCATATTTTTCAAGAAGAAGGAGGAACCCGCAACTTTTGTTGCTCTCGCCAAGTGCTTCACTTCCCAAGAAGACCTTGGACTCCAACTTTGCCAAGAGGGATTAAAAGTTGGTGTCGAAGGTATGATTGCCTTGATTGCTGAGAGCCAACAACACGTCGACTGGTCGAGGGTTGGCAACACGGAGGAGATCGAGACGAAGAAGTGGCAGTCGCTAATTAAAGCGGCGAAGCCCAATTCGAAGAAAATCCTTGCCACCCTTGGATATAAGCCAGCTCCTGCTCCAAGTTCTTCAAAGCCGGAGGTCAAGTAGACCACCTTGCTTTCTTTTAGTTTTCTATCTTTTGCCTGTCGCCGTAGTGTTCTTGGCGGTGGTTGCCGTAGTTGTCTAGAGGTCCTTCTTTTGTAATAGACATGTACATACTTTGAGAATGAATGGAAATCTATCTTTGCTTAATGATTGATGTCGAAATTTTTGTTTTCAGTTATTTTTGACAACTATCTGCAACTCCTGGTCCTTGAAGTTTTCCTTCATCCCGTTTGAAGAAACGCCTCTCGCTCTCGAATCTTGATTCTTCGAGTAAAAACTTCAGCACAAGATTTGGAAGAACTTCGCCAGAAATCCAATCCAAGAGGCAGTCACTTATGCTCATGGAACAATCTCGAAATCCTCCGAGAGGAAAAGGTTGCGCTCAACAGGCTCAAATGCTATAGCTGAAAAGGATACCGCGATTGTGAGGCTGCTCAGCTTCTTCTCGAGAGAATTTTATGCTTCAGCTGCTGACGGATGCTAGCTTGGATAAGGCAGGTGTGCTTCATTAACTTTGTCATGCTTTCTTTTTCTTTTTTTTCTTGTCTCCTCTTTTCCTGCTGAGTCTTTCAAAAATAGGTTCCTTCTTGGACACTGCTACCGAAGATGAGCGTGTTGAGGCTCGATCCAATGCGCTTCTCAGACTTGCGCGGGATCATGGTTCAAATTTTGGGGCACGCCTGAGCGGACTCGCCAAATCGTCGGGTTTCAGGATCGCGCGCTTCAGGTTCACGAATTTCTCGACTTTTGCACAAGGACCTTGTCTCTGGTCTATGGCACCATGTTTCCTCGTAATAAAATGCCGGAGACTCTTCTGCTGATGGATAAATTTCGGGATGCTCCTCGAATCCATGGCTTTGTGCGGGCCCAATTAGCTGCTGGTGCAAGGTTTGCTATGATTATGATAAAGATCTGCTGAAGTTAGACGTTGGTCGAGGTTGTTCCAAAGTGCTGGCCAAGATGGCGAAGAGGAGAAAGAACTTCAGCACATATGACGATGTGACCCCTGTTGCCGAAGATATGATGGATGAACTTCTTCGGATGGATGCCGAATTCTTCGTGAAGGGCAGCTATGCTGAACATAGCACTCGCGCTATAAATAATGAACGGTTGACGATAGATAATATACTAGGCAACTCTTGAAGATTTGTTGCCCCAAGAATTGTATCTTGTGTGTTGTAGACATAATCTATATTGTAAAGACACTAGATTTTTGTTTTTCAATGTCAAGCCCCGGGGCGTTTTGATGGCGATGTTTTCTTTTTACAATGCGAGGTTGTCCCAAGGCAAGATAAATTATATTGAGTGTACTATTTTTTGCGGGCGCGAGCCCCCGAGCTTTATGTTGATCACTATTTGGCGACACCTTTTTATTTTGGCGAGGTACTTTATACCAAGGCGAGATATTTTGCAAGTTGTATTTGTCGACATTGTGTATATATATATTGTATCTTATAGGGGGAAGCCCCCGAGCCTGTCGAAAAGATATATAATTCCACTATCTTTATTATATTGCAGCACCGAGCCCCGCCTCATTAAAAACCTTTCTCGGACCCACTCGGTGCCCTGAAAAAGAGTGCGTCTGAAAACTCGTGGCGTTTCAGTACATTGTATGTTTACAAAGAAGACTATATTTCGGCTTCTAAGCGTAAAAACGCCTGAGCTGCGCCACGTTCCAAGGATTTGGCTCAGCAATCTCTGTCTTCTTGTCCTTGATTTTGTATGCTCCTCCTTCAATTACCTCTGTGACGATGTAAGGTCCAAGCCACGGTGACTCGAGTTTTTCATGGCTTTTTTGATTGAGTCGCAAAACCAAGTCTCCAACTTGAAAAGATCTTGGTCGCAATCGTCGGCTGTGGTAGTTTCAAGTCTGTTGGTATTTCGACTCGTGACAGGTACTTCATCTCGAGCCTCATCAAGTGCGTCGACATCATCCTCCAAAGCTCTTAAGTTTCTTCATCATATTCGTAACTCTTGGGGAATCATGCTCTATTTCTATCGGCATACTGCTTCAGCTCCATGGACCGGGAAGAACGGCGTCTCTGCGTTGCCGTATTTGGTGTTGTTCGGATACTCCATAACACACTTGGCAGCTCCTCGGCCAAGTATGTCTTTTTTCAATGGACCTAACAGGCGTTTCTTGATACCGTTGCGGATCATACCATTGGCTTTCTCTTGACCGTTGGTCTGTGGATGTGCGACAGACGCAAAACTCAATTTAATGCCCACTTCTTGCGATGCTTTGAACTCCTTGGATGTGAAATTGCTGCCATTGTCCGTGATGATGCTATGAGGGACCCCAAATCGAAAAACAATGCTCTTCACGAACTTGATTGCCGACGCCGTCCGGTGAATTTATCGGCTTTGCTTCTATCCACTTGGTAAATTTGTCGACAACAACGAGCATATACTCATATCCTCCTGCGAAGCTTTGTGTAATTTTCCCACCATATCGAGACCCCATTGAGCAAAGGGCCAAGACAATGGGATTGGCATCAATTCTGCTGCCGGAGAGTGAGGTTTTGCGGCGAATCTCTGGCACGCGTCGCAAGTTCGCACTATTTCCTTTGCGTCCTCAATTGCTGTTAACCAATAAAATCCTGCTCTAAAAACCTTGGCCGCAATAGCTCGACTGCTTGCATGATGCCCGCATATTCCTTCGTGTACATCTTTCAGGATTATCCTCCCTTCTTCGGGTGTGACGCATCTCTGGAGCACACCTGAAATACTTCGCTTACAACTCCCCTTTGACCACAGTAAAGGCTTTAGAACGTCTAATTATTCGCCTTGCTTCAACTGGATCGTCGGGTATTGTTTTCCTTAAAATGTAGGATATATATGCCTGCATCCATGGAGTTTGCACCATCATGACTAGCTCATGGTCCTCGTCTTCTTCCAGTGATTCTTTTGTAACACCCGAGGGTTTTTCATCCTTCTCCTTCTTCTTGGGTTTCATTGGCTTTGTTGATCTCTCGCTTATTTCTTCCCAAAACACGCCTGGAGGAATCGCGAGACATTGCGACCCGATATTTGCGAGAACATCGGCTTCATCATTGCTCAATCTGCTGATGTGATTTACCTCGCATCCATCAAACAGCTTTTCTAGCTCATTATACATCTCCTTGTATGCCATCATACTCTCGTTGACTGCATCACATTGATTCATAACCTGTTGTGCCACCAATTGTGAGTCACCGAAGATTTTCAATCGGGTTGCACCGCAAGCTTTCGCCATCTTCATCTCGTGTATGAGAGCTTCATATTCCGCTTCATTGTTAGACGTGTTTGGAAACGTCATCCGTAGGACATACTTCAGTTTGTTGCCTTCAGGTGATATCAGTATCACGCCTGCTCCAGCGCCTTCTAACCTTTTGGACCTATCAAAGTTCATAGTCCATGTGCTCGATAAATCTGGAGGCCCTATATTTTGTAGCTCCATCCACTCTGCGATAAAATCTAGTAAAATTTGCGACTTTATTGCTTTTCTTTTCATCGTGGTGAGAGGAAAGCTCTATTCCCCAAAGGGAGACACGACCCGTAGCTTCTGGGTTGTTTAATATATTTGACAGAGGAGCCTCATTGACCACTATTATCGGGTGCGCCGAAAAATAGTGTCGCAATTTTCTTGCCGTTGTAAACACTCCATACGCCGTTTGATCTGGTGCTGTTTTGAAGGCGATGCTTCGCTAATAAAATATCTTGCCTGTGTACTCCATGGAGCTTTCCTTCTTCCTCTCTTTCGACTACCAGAGCGTGGACCACGAGGTGTGGCTGCGATGTATAGCGGGAGGGGGTCCTTCTCTTTAGGCGCCACCAAGATTGGTGGTGTCGAATTGTGCGCTTAAGATTTTCGAAAGCTCTATCTGCTTCTCGTTCCATGAAATTTCTCTCCTTGTTTGATCAATGCATAGAACGGCGTGCTTTTCTCCCAGCTGGCGGAATCCTTAAAGTGCGACTCGCCCCGTCGGTTGTTGTATTTCTTTCAACCGTCGGCTTCCTCATTGTTACGATGGCCTGGATTTTCTCACGGATTGGCCTCGATCCCTCTTCTGATACCAAGAATCAGAAGTTCTCCCAGGCACACCAAAGGAGCACTTCGTCGGGTTTAACTTAAGGCAAAACTTATCGAGGTTGTCAAAGGTTTCTTTCAAATCTTCGATTAGCGTTGTCCCCTTTTTTGATGTTATGACGACATTGTCAATATATACTTGTACATTTTTACCAATCTGTGTTGCAAGGCACTTCTGCATCATCCGCGATATGTTTCTCCCGTTTTTCGGACAAAGGGCATTGTTCTATAGCGAATACGCCGTAAGGTGTTATGAACGCTGTCTTGGCTTCATCATCTTCTTTTAATCTGATTTGGTTGTAACGATACGCGTCCAAGAAGGAAAGACGTTCACATCCTGCCATGGAGTCGATGATTTGATCGATCCTTGGGAGGAAAGTGATCCTTGGGACAGTGTTTATTGAGACACGTAAAGTCGACACACATGCGAAGGACTTTCGTGTTTTTCTTCGGCACCATCACTAGCTACCCACGTGGCTTCTGTAGATATCTCTTTAATAAAACTAGCATCTTTGAGTCGATCTATTTCGATAGCATAGCTTTGCGGTTTGGTTCAAAAACGCCGCAAAGGTTGTTTGATTGGTCTCGCAATAGGATCCAAGTTTAGGTGGTGCTCGGCAAGTTCCCTGGATACTCCTGGCATGTCATTGGACACCATGCGAAGATTTTCCAGTGCTCATGGAGGAACTCGACGAGCGCGCTTTCCTATGCGAGGTCCATATTTGTTGCGATGACGTCGTTTTCTTCGGGTCCGTCGGGTGGATTTGCACCTCTTTTGAATCCTTAGCAGAATTAAAAGTTGGTTCCCTGAGTGGCCTCCTGTGTCGGCAACACGTCATAATCGGTGAGCCTTGGCGCCATATATTACTGCTTGCATCCCGAAAGTTGACAGTCGATGAAAATCTTTGTCGCACTTATCGGCCAGTAGCGAAACTTACCTTGATTGTGATTGGTCCCTTAGGTCCAAGCAATCTCCACAATAAGTACGTGTAATGAGGTACCGCCATAAACCTGGCATATGCTGGTCGTCCCAACAAAGCATGATATTGCGACGGGAAATCCACGACTTCGAACTCTAGGTTCTCTATCTTGTAGTTTTCTCGGGTCCCAAGTGAACGTCGAGATTGATCTTGCCCAACGGATAACTTGGCTTCTCCGGCGTGATCCCATGGAAACGTGTATCGGTTGGTTTTAGATTTGCCAGGATATGTTCATCTTCCTCAATGTATCTGCATACATAAGGTTTAAGCTGCTGCCACCATCTATAAAAACTCTCGATACATCAAAACCAGCGATTACTGCGGGTAAGATAAGTGCGGTGCCCTGGTCGAGGAACTTGATGCGGATGATCCGCAATTGTGAAGCCAATGTCTTGTCCCGACCAATTTAGGTACTCGATTGTTGGTGGAGGCATCTTCTGCCATGAACACTTGCCGCGAGATTACTGCGCCCTGTTAGATGGCCTAGCTTTCTGAATCATTGAGACCGCACCATTGGAGTTGGGGTCAACATATGGAGGTGGATGTGGTGCTGCCGTATCTGAGGTGGTGCCGATTTTCATCCGTAATTGCGGGAGGAGGTGGGAGGTGGATCTCACTCCTTGGCCCTGGGGTTTTTTCATCGCTTGGGCATTGGCGATCCCTGCGGCTCGCAACATTAATTGGAAATTGCGACAATCTTTCTGGAGATGACCTGACTGCCTCTTTCCATTATTGTCGAGATAGAAGTGCATCTGACATGCCCCGTTCATCATTTCTTCGGGAGACACATAAGGTCTCGAAACCTTGGTCCACTATTTTGCCTGTTACGAAATCACCTCTATTGTCGCCTTGTTGCTCATTACTCCTTTGGTAGTCATCTCGACTATTCCCTCCGGAGTTTCCTCGGAAACCAGCCGATATGTGGCCAGGAGCATCATTATTGTAAAGGCGAGAAAATCGCCTTCTATTTTGAAAATTTCGACCGCGGTCCTCTTGGCGACCTATGTCGCTTGTTGTATATCGCATCTTCTCCATCTGCCCACTTATTTGCTATCTCCATCAATGCTGATATTGTCTTAGGGTTGGTTCTTCCTAAGTCTTCGACGAAATCTCCTCCTGCCACGAACGCATCTATTGCTCTCTCGTCAGATATATCCTCTGCGAGTTTTTAATAATGTTCCACCTCTGTATATATTTTCTCATTGATTCGTCGTGTTTCGCGCACGCCTCAGCTCTTCCAATGACGCGGGTTTCTTGCGGGTGGATCGGAAGTTCCTCACGAAGATATCCTCGAAACTATCCCAGCTGTCGATGGAACCTGGGGAAGTTTCTTTATCCAAGATCGCGGCACCACTCAAGTGTACTTGGATGCTTTGCATGGCTGTTGCTCTGGTTCCGCCTATCAATTTCACCATCTCGAGGTAATCAACGAGCCAATCCTCGGGATCTGTAGATCATCGATTTCTTGAAATTTTCGGGTAACTTAAACCCTTTTGGGACTCGAGTTTTCGAACTCGTCTCGTAAAGCACGTTAACCCGCACATATCCTCATCGGCGACTTCTGGTGACTGCCGATGTTCTCTTCTTTCTTGTCGCGCTCTATCCACCCTTGCTTGTGCCGTCGTATCCCTTGCTCCGCTTGTCCTTGGTGGATCTTCCACTGCTGTCGTGGGTCGTGGACTATTTTGCCTTGGAGTTCCTTCGGGAGGTGTAGCTGCGAACGCTGTTCCCATGACTCCAACTCCAGCCATTGCCATATTAAACAATGGTTCTCTCGGGTCCCCAAGGGGTGGTCTGGACGCGAGGATATAAGCTTGCGTTGCCATGTATCCAGCTTCTGGTGTTTTGGGATGATATTTCCCCTTGTATCAATCGTCATGAAGGACATGTCGAGATTTTGAATTATATTTCCTCTCTCTGCCGGGTATATTTTGCAGCCGAGGTCTTGCTCTCCTCCGAGCTTCTCTGTGACTATCTCCGAAGTTCTGATTGTCGGTGAGCTCGCCGCCTTTGCTTACGGCTGCCTCTTTTCTTCTATTCGGGGATGTTGTCTGTTTTTCCAGCTCCCTACTCACACAAGCAAGTCTATATAGATAGGCTTGTAATTCTTCTACGTAGCGGTTGTGGTCATTGGTTCTGACCCGTCCATGGCTCTTGCGGCCCTATCCCACGCTTCTTGCGGAGTTGAACTCTTTCGCGAGGTGAAGACCCGACATATTTAGTGCCTAGGCCTCTTCGAGATCAGCGGGATCGACGTATGGGTTTCCCAAATCATCGAAAGCCTCTGACGTCTGGTTCTGCTCGGCTTGCCTCCTCGATTGCATAGACTTGATGATTTTTTGGGTATTGGTTTTTGTCGGGATTGGTGACACCATCATAAAGATTGGTGAAGACCTTTCCGATGGCAGCAGATTTGTCGATGAAGTTGAAGCTGTCGACGCTGTCGGAGTCGCTGCTTATACCGGAGTCCGCAGACGACTCGAAGGATGTGTCGCTGAAGATCTTGGCGAGCTTTCCGCTTGCCTTGGTGTCGACGAAGTGTGGCGACGAAAACTCTTCATCGCTCGATGAAAGTCAGAATCGATCGCTGAAAATTCGACGAGATCGGAACTTCGAGACGATAGGATCCTTCCTTGTTGACGCCGAATCGGAAATCTCCGAACATCATGACGATGGGCTCCTCCAGATACACACATGCATCCAAACGGGAGGGCGGGTGAGGAATAAAATCGACTAGATCAGTTTTTTTCCCGTTTACCTCGATCCATCGCATTGCTTGCTACCGACGAAGTCGACGATTCTGGACGTGCCATCGAGATCAGCTCCTTGCAACCTCTAATTCCCACAGACGGCGCCAATTTACAAAGGATTAATTTGTCAATGTCTACAGATTGTAGACTAGGATTTTGCTGGAAGTAGAGGGCAAGTAGATCTCGAGGGTTTCAAAAGTACTCGATTGTAAAAACTAGGGTTGTTGACAATAGATTCGATCCTTTCTTTGTCCCTCGACTCCCCTTATATAGGAGGTGGAGCCGAGGGTTTTCATACACAAGTTAGAGTCCGAGAGGGTTTCATACCCGTCCGTAAGATTACAAGTTTCTATATTTCCTAATACAATCTATCTTTCCTTAATACTAATTGGGCTTCCGAATCTTTACATCCTTCGAGTCCTGGGCCTTCAATAAACCCCGGGTACTACTTTCGGCAGGCCCATTGGGGATGCCTATGTCACTTAGTAACACATCACCACTCAGCTCTTTACGACTATACTGACATAGCTCATGAGCAAAACCTTGTTGCTACTTCTGTCAATCTTCACTAAGGAAACTTGTTGCAAATATTAACTTGGCCCTTTGGGTTTATGTTAAGTAACTTTTTATATCTTCTACCTCCTCCATTCCAATGAATAACACGTTTGTATTTTACCTTTGACCAAAAGTTAATATTTGTATAAAAAATATATAATATAAAATTGATACCGTTGGAAAGTATTTTTTAAATACGGTTGTAACGATATTAGTTATGTATTGCCTCGGTTCCGAAATATAAGCCTTTTAGAAAGCTAGTTTAGCTCCCTAAAAAGTCTTATATTTTAGAACAAAGATAATACAATATAATCAAGATATTGTTGTTCAATTTGTTGGATCAAACTTCACAAATGTGTGTGCACCGAACGGAGGTAGCAAAATTAGGGTATGCATTTTCTTAGTTTAGAAAAAACTTGTCACCCAACATATATATTCTCCCTTTATAGTCCATAAATGTATATCAAAAATTTATCTAAATTTGGAGGTATCTACAAATTAAAGAGTGTGAAAATACATATAAATTTAGATAAACTCGCGACATCTTTATAGAAAAGAAAAATAAAATTTACTTAAATGAGGAAAGAAGCACCCGCTTACTTATATGTCCACTCGCGACATCTCGTATATGTAGCACAAATGAGGAGAAGTTATTTATTTGTTATGTGATCAATGTTGAGAGTGTCCACTAGTGAAAGTATGATCCCTAGGCCTTGTTTCCACTCAAACACCGCTTTACTGTTGCGCATGTTTACTCGCTGCCATATTTATTTCAGATTGTTATTACCACTCATATTCATCTATACCACATGTGTTTTACTATCTCTTCACCGAACTAGTGTGCCTATATATCGACAAGTGTATTAGGTGTGTTGGGGACACAAGAGACTTCTTGTATCTTAATTGCAGGGTTGCTTGAGAGGACTATATTTGACCTCTACCTCCTGAGTTCGATAAACCTTGGGTGATTCACTTAAGGGAAACTTGCTATTCTCCAAACCTCTGCTCTTGGAGGCCCAACATCTACAAGAATAGAAGCACCCGTAG
The DNA here is from genome assembly GCA_030979885.1 of Lolium multiflorum. Lineage (NCBI taxonomy): Eukaryota > Viridiplantae > Streptophyta > Magnoliopsida > Poales > Poaceae > Lolium > Lolium multiflorum. Next base: position 247,262,573 of record CM061747.1, read on the forward strand.
ACATCAGCACACATCTAGGGGAGTGCCTCTCTCTTTTTGGCAACATGTTGTTTCATACGAGTGTTTTATTGCAAATCCGTATGTTGTCATCAAACACCAAAAAGGGGGAGATTGAAAGAACATCTCTTCACCATTATGGTTTTGTGTGTCTGATGACAACATGTGTGATACTCTAATGCATTTAAGTGGTGCCATGTTATCTATATTATTTACATGTTGAGAAGAAAGAAAAAGGAAGAATCATTTGTTGAAAAGAAAGAAGGGAAGAAATTGCATTTGCACAGGCCGGATATTCTTCCGGCCCCCAAAAAACGGGTAAGGACAAGGGGCCGGAAATTTCAGTGGATTCCAGAAATTTCAGTGGAGGCCAGAAATTCCGGGGAACGGGGGGCATATTCCGGCCCTTACTTTTCCCAGAATTTCCGCCTCTGTTTCTTAACCAACGGCTCAATTTCAAGGGGGTATAAATACCCCCCTTCTTCCCCAAGCTGAGGTTGCTCGACTTGTTCATGTTCTTCACCTTTATCTGAGCCACCAAAATCATTTGATCTCCTCCCTCAACCACCCAAAGTTCTTGATATATGGAGAGTCGAAGGAGAAGACCCCGATCTACATCTTCACCGAAGCGTTTTACATTTCCCCCTCATTTGCTTGAGGGCACCATTGCTAGTGTTTCCTTTGAAACCCTAGTTGTTGTTACTTGATTTGATCTTGTTGTTTGTTGTGTTGTAACAACTATTGAGAGCCTCCAATACAGTTGTGGATGTCTGCCCCAAGAATCTTGCAAAGGCCCGGCTTCCGCCTCGAGGAAATCCCTTAGTGGACAAGTGAGCTATGCGTTTGTGGTGTTGTTCACCGGAGAATAGGGTGAGGCCTTTGTGGCGTTGGTTAGGCCTTCATGGCAACCACACCGCTCCAACGTAGACGTAGTTCCCCTTAAAAGGAAGGAACTACGGGAATCAACCCTTGAGTCTCCGTGTGATCCACTCTCACTTACCTCTATCCTTTATTGCATTACTATATCTTGCTTAGTGATATCTTTCTTAGTTGTGTATCTTGTCATCTAGGTAAATTCAAATAGTTGCATATCTAGAGAATTTATCTTTGTATCAAGCCTTAATTAAAAAACAACTAAAAATAGGGTAGCACCTATTCACCCCCTTGTAGGTGCGGCATACGATCCTTTCACGACCACCGCTTCCCCAACACCCAACCGCCTGGCCCGAAGTTGTTGATCGGATTGCCGCGACGGACAACGATGATGAGATGTTGGTGTAGTTGTTCATGGAGTAGGAGAACACTGTCGCAGTCCGGCGGCAGCTGATTCTGATGAGTCTCCTCTGTGTTCACCAGCCATTGATGGTCGTGCCTCCACATGGCAGTTCAAGGCCAGGCAAGAGGAGAAACATCGACTGACATCGTCAAGCCGATGTCATGCTGCTTGAGTGTGACTACTTCGCCGATGATGCTACTCATACGCCAAAGGATTTTTGGTGCCAGTTTAGGATGAACAAGGATCTATTCATGAAGATTTTCTTCAGCGCCAGGGAGTACGACGACTACTTCATGAGAAAGCAAGATTGCATAGGTTAGTGGGGCTTCTCCTCAATCCATAAATGCACTGCTGCAATGCGCTATCTTGCATACGGAGCTCCTCAAGATACAACCAATGACTACCTGCGCATGGTGGAGTCGACACGTTCACAGACTGTCTACAGGTTTTGCCGAGCCATCATAGCGGTGTTTGGCGGGGATTATTTGAGAGCACCAAGGGCAGATGATACAGCTCGAATCCTAGAACAAAAATGCAGCCCGAGGGTTTCCTAGGATGCTCAGAAGCATCGACTGTATGTATTAGGGTTGGAAGAATTTCCCTTTTGATTGGCAAGGTATCTACAAGGGGCATACCGGTGAGTGCAGTGTCATTCTTGATGCGGTGGCACACTATGACCACTAGATTTGACATGCTCTCTTTAGCATGGCAGGAACAAACAATGATATCAACGTGTTGCAGCGCTCTCTCGTGTTTTCCATGCTACCTGAGAGAGAAACTCCTGCCGTGAACTTTGAGGTAAATGACCACGCATACAACAAGGGGTACTATCTAGTGAGAGATTAGAATTTTTGTTTACAACCCAACCATTCAGTTTAAATCCCCATGATGCAAATTTGGGTTTTTATCATTTTTTAAAATAGTCTTAGGTGCTTCCCTACCACTTTTTTTATATACAAAGAGTAGACATTTTTTGTGAATATCTTGGCCCTTTCGATTTATTTACTCACTCAAAAAAGTGGTTTTATATTAATGAAGAAACAAATTTTTGGTTACAATATTTCCAAGCCGCTCTCGACGCGCATGACGGGACCGCACTTAGTAACACACCACCACTCAGCTCTCTACGACTATACTGACATGGCTCGTGAGCAACCTTGTTGCTATTTCTGTCGGTCTTCACTAAGGAAACTTGTTGCAAATATTAACTTGGCCCTTTTGGTTTATGTTAAGTAATTTTTTATACCTTCTATCTCCTCCATTCCAACAAATAAGGCGTTTGTATTTTACCTTTGACCAAAAGTTAATATTTGTATAAAAATATATAATATAAAATTGATACCGTTGGAAAGTATTTTTTAAATACGGTTGTAACGATATTAGTTATGTATTACCTCGGTTCCGAAATATAAGCCTTTTAGAAAGCTAGTTTAGCTCCCTAAAAAGTCTTATATTTTAGAACAAAGATAATACAATATAATCAAGATATTGTTGTTCAATTTGTTGGATCAAACTTCACAAATGTGTGTGCACCGAACGGAGGTAGCAAAACTAGGGTATGCATTTTCTTAGTTTAGAAAAAACTTGTCACCCAACATATATATTCTCCCTTTATAGTCCATAAATGTATATAAAAAATTTATCTAAATTTGGAGGTATCTACAAATTAAAGAGTGTGAAAATACATATAAATTTAGATAAACTCGCGACATCTTTATAGAAAAGAAAAATCAAATTTGATGAAATTAATAACTTAAATTTCACTTTCTTTGCAAATCGACACGATTACTCCCTTCATGCTTTGCCTTTCTCTCAGTTTTGGACTCTTTGCTCCTGGCCATTCCACGTGTCAGAATTCTTCACCAGTCAACGGGTTGCCGCACGCGGGACCTACCTCGTGGCCCACATGTTAGTACGAGAATGCCCTCCCACGCACGAAGAAATCGCAAAAATTCTCACGTGCTTTTCCCGCGCCGAACTTGGCACGCCGCACCATAAATACGAGCTCAAGCCAACACAATCCGATCATCATCCGAGACACCAACAGAAGGAAAGAAACATATCGGAAGCAAGCAGGATTTGTCAATGGCGCACGGCGCGGCGACGATCAGCGGGCGGCGGGAGCTGACGCGGCTCCGCACGCTGGGGCAGGGCGCGTCTGGCGCCGTGGTGTCGCTCTTCGCGGCTGACGGCGGTGGCGAGGACGGCCAATCGCTGGTCGCGGTGAAGTCGGCGAGCGCCGCCTCCGCGCAGGCCCAGCTGCGGCGGGAGGAGGGCATCCTCGCCTCGCTCTGCTCGCCCTACGTGCTCCCCTGCCTCGGCTCCCGAGCCATAGCGGGCGGCGGCGAGTACCAGCTCTTCCTCGAGTTCGCGCCCGGCGGCTCGCTCGCCGACGAGGTGGAGCGGAACGGGGGCAGCCTCGAGGAGGGCGCCGTCCGGGCCTACGCGGCGGACGTGGCCAGGGGCCTCGCGTACCTCCAGGGCGAGTCCATGGTGCACGGCGACGTCAAGGGCCGGAACGTGGTGATCGTGGCCGACGGCCGGGCCAAGCTCGCGGACTTCGGGTGCGCGAGGAGCGTGGGCTCGGCCGGACCGATCGGGGGCACACCGGCGTTCATGGCGCCGGAGGTGGCGCGCGGTGAGGACCAGGGCCCTGCCGCCGACGTGTGGGCGCTGGGGTGCACCGTCATCGAGATAGCCACCGGCCGTGCCCCATGGAGCGGCGTGGCGGACGTGATCGCCGCGTTGCATCTGATCGGGTACACGGACGCCGTGCCAGAGGTGCCCAAGCACCTGTCGGCAGAGGCCAAAGATTTCTTGGACAAGTGCCTCAGGCGGCGCGCCGGCGATCGGTGGACGGCGGCAGAACTGCTGGAGCACCCGTTCCTGGCGTTGGCCGGCTGCGGCTGCGACGTCGAGGTTAAGTGGGTTTCTCCGAAGAGTACATTAGACGCCGCAATGTGGGAGGTAGACTCCGAGGATGAGGAGGAGGACAATGTGCCGGAGGATTGCACGACCGAGAGGATGAAGGCGCTGGCGGGATCATACTCGGTCCTGCCGGACTGGGAGTCGGACGACGGCTGGATGAATGTATTGAGCTGCCAATCTGGACTTCCCAGATGAATGTTGTTGGGATGGTGAAGGATTAGAAGAAGCAGAGATAGGAATATTAGAAGCTCTAGTCATTGGCGCTGCCGTGCCGGTGGCCGCGGCGCCGTCGGAATAGACGGCGTTCAGTTACGACACAGCTTTTTTACTAGACTAGAAGCAGAAATGGGTGCCGACTGCCGATGCTTTTGATGCCGGCGCGCGTGTCGCCGATGAGCTCGCGGTGGACAATGTAGGAGCAGCCCATAATGAAGTTTCAGTGAATCAGCAGCAGTCAGATGTATAGTTTGGTTCCACTAATGAATCGATTGTAGGTGGTGTTGATAATTGTGATGATGAAGGAATAGTAAACTCAGATTTCATCTATCTCTGCTGTTCCTCCTCATTCCTTTTGCACTATTACACGCCCTCGGGGTCTTAGCTTGGATTACCACAAAGTGCAATTACATACAAACATTTCGTCTCCAAAATCACATGAATTTGACACGTACGGCCTCGTGCAGATAGTGATAAGCTTAACTGTTTCAGCAAACTGGAGCGAAACGTGCTGGTGGATCGGAACACGCATGAAAACGACCACGGCGGTAGCTTTTCGATCGATCGACAACTCACAAACCCAACTCAATGTCTCAACCACAATCCATCTAGCGTGTGCACACGTTCCTCAAGCTCCAAGCAATGGCAGAAGAATGTGGCGACCTCTCGGAATTGCTGACAGAGAGGCACAGGTGTATGTGCGTGCGCTCTGCAACTTTCCCGTCAACGAAACAGCTCAGTTCTGGCAAGCGATACAGTCTGCTAGGAGCAGCTGCCTCACGTTAACGTTGTTAGGGAAGCACCTGGGACGTACTGGGACATCCATGATCCATTGGAGGATGAAGTTATCCATGACGCTCGTCAAACTACCGGGATAAACTCAGCCCAAGACTCACCAGATACTAGTATTAATTATCGATCTGATCTGGGAATTATCAGCGGAAATCCAGGTTTGGGTAGACGGTTCAGCTGCATCCTGGCATGATGTGGGCGCCTAACGAACTGTCTTAATCAGTACTGTAACATATATTGCGTGGCAACGGCGGCGTAACGGAGCCAGGTTAGGCCTCCTTTCCGCAGATGGGATCGTATCCATGGAACGAACGCCGAGGTCAGCCTGCCTTGCCTTGGCGCTGCACGAACCCTCATGATTTCGCTCGGCGAGCACACGTCCAACATACTCGTTTTGATTAGGATTGCTAGGGCTGTTGTTGTCAAGCTCGTGTTTGACAGACTGGCTGAAGAATGCTAATCCATCAGCAGGTCGTTTTGAGTGATGCTATATGAGTACAAGTATAGTATGTTCTATTTTTGTGTTCAGAAAGTGGTCTCGGGCCAGTTGGGTCGGCTCAACCAATTTTTTTTTTTTTGGTACAATCAGCCTCCGTGTCGCCCTCCTCTGGCGACACGGGGAAACCCAAGCCGCCGGCCGCCTGTAGCCACCTCCCCTGCCCGCCCTCGCTAGCCGGCGCATGGCCGGTATAAGAACCCCAGGCCATCAAAGCTCGCACTGGTTCCGGCGCCTTCCACATCATTGCCGACGCAGGACCCCAAGCGACGGGTATTGATGGCCAAGTACTGTGCATGCCATAGGTCAGCCTTCTGCCGCATGCGCTCAAAGCTTGTCGGCCCACACGCGCTACGGTTCGGTCAGTGCCCGCGCAAAAGCCCAGACGGCGTCACAACGGCGTCATTAATGTCCATGGTTGTTGCGCCGTCGGTCAGCCTTCTGCCAGAGTGGGAAGGGCCGGTCCATGAACGTTCAAAGTATCCAAATTTAGGCGTGAAGCATGCGCTCGGCCGGTCCTCCCTGTCATAGTGGGAACTGGCGGAGGTAAGCAGCCGGTAGAAGCGCACGACTTTGGGAAGGGCCACATGTATGTGGCCACTACAGTGGCGCACCATAGTTTGGTGCGGTACTACTTTATGGGTGCAACCTAGCTAACCCTAGCCACATTTAGAAGTGGCACACCGTGGTATGGGGTGCACCACGGGTAAGGGCATAGTAGTGGCCCACCATTTTTTGTTGCATCACGGGTGACAAGGGGTAACCTTATCAATGCCCATAATGATGGACTTGGGTTTAGAGGAAGGAGAATTCAAAGTCCGGTCAGCCAAACTAGGCAGTTGCCGAAAGTAGGATCAAGGGCGAAAATTGTCGAGATTGTATTATCAGAAAACTAGGGTTGCAGGTGTATCGCGGGTTGTGAATCTAGTTCCCCTTGGGTGGCTCCCCTAGCTCTTATATAGTGGGATAGGTCTCAAAGTTCACCTCGATGTTGATTACATTGTATATGTCGGTTTACCCGATATGGGCCCTAACTTTCCTATTTTACATAATAACTGGGCTTCGCCTTCATGCAGTTTTTTTCATGGGCTTTCGCCTATTCCGTCCTGGACTTCGTACCAGAGATGGTAATGTTGAGTATCCGATATGTCATACCCATGTCAATGGGTATTTAGGGCGACAGAGGTAAATGATCCATCTATAACTCTATTCTAGTAGTGTATAGTTTATACTCCCTACAATTCAAAATAATGATCTCAAAATAGATTGTCTGCGCACTATAACATGTCGGTATACATTCAGTTTTTTTGCAATTATTTTGAACCAGAGAAAATATTGTTGTTGGACCCAGTTTATATTATAAACTGAATCAGTCTTCTATCTAATCGGATGATAGATAGGATGATATTTACCTTAAAACACTATTGTTCATGAAAATATATTCTTACATATCATATATATGGAATAGTCTTCTAATCAACCGGTTGTTGCTACAGTCGGTTCTTGTTAATTCAGTGAGGCCGCCGTAGCCTGATAGCCCTAGATGTCCACCGATGCAGTGCGGCCACCGCCGGTGTTGTCCTTGCACTGTCGCGCGCCATAACTGTCCCCAATCCCCACACCGGCCGCCGTTGCGCGTTCCCGTCGGAGCCCAGACCATTGTGGCTACAACTACTCCTCGGCCGCCGCGACTAGCCGCCCACCACTGCCGACTATTTCCCCACGAACGGTCGCTGCCGCGACCAGCCGCCCACCACCGCCGATTATTTCCCCACGAACGGTTGCCGCCGCGACCAGCCGCCCACCACCGCCGACTATTTCCCCACGAACGGTCGCCGCCGCGACCAGCCGCCAACTATTTTCCCACGCACGGCCGCCGCCGCGACCAGACACCCACCACCGCCGACTATTTCCCCACGCACGACCGTCGTCGCGACCAACCGCCCACCACCGCAGACTATTTCCCCACTCACGGTTGCCGCCGCTTCTCCTCCTCTGATTGTCCACCGCGCATCAACGGCTGTGACGGTCAGCCCGCTGCCGCAGCTTCCCCTCTTGCGGCTGCTCCTTCTCCTCTCGTTGGCCGCTACAGCTGCTCCTACACCACCAGCGAATTCGTTGCCGACGAACTCAAATTGGGCACGGTAGTACTCTATGGATTTGGTACAGAGAGATGTGCGCCAATGTTACGCATGTTATCGCATAATGTTGGATATATTAGACTAATATGTTGGATGCATTGTAGAGAAATATTTTATAATAATGTCGCATTATAAAAAATGTTACATACACAAAGAAAAAATGATACATTAGAATTTTGTTGTACCGTTGGCAAAAAATTGTACCAATATTTCACCACAAAATAAAAAATGTTGGAGTTAGATGTCACATACTATGAAATTATTTTGTTACATATGAATTGTTTTTTACCACAATCGGATGCGCGGAATTTGCTCACTTAAATTGATCCGACGGTCCGAAAAGCAGGATGAGTGACTATTTTACAGCCGGTTGATACCTAACGCTGGTTAGAATCACTGTTCAAAAACTAGGCCGATTCAACGATTACTAGGCCGATTAATCGCTACTAGGGGCTTGACCGTGTCGATTACCATTAATCTCTTGTGTTAATCCTTTAGCCCGATTAATCAGTCCGAAAGTCCGATTACTAGGTATTTTCCCGATTAACTACCACACTTGGTCAAAAAATTACAATATTTTCAATGCATATCGCTAATACAGGCGCTACCCCTCCCCAATAAAGTAGATTTACAATATTTTTCTAGGATTTTAGGCTTTAGAGAAATAGGGAGAGAGATATATAGAGGCTCATATACTATTATTATTATTATATAAATTGTTTTAAGTGCTAATTTGTGTAGGTTGCACCGATTAATAGCCGACCGATTAAATCAGTTAATCGTCCGAATTTCGATTAATCCCTACTCCCAAGCCGGCCGAGCAGTTAACGATTACCGATTTCCTTAACATTGGTTAGAATATATATTCTCTTAACAAAAATAAAATGTAGCTCACATTTTTTCGATAAAGAGCATATATTAATATCGCGAAGATACCAATTACACCCAGCCTCTGCAACAGCATCATGCCCTAATAACATAAAGGATGCACACAGCCAAAAAAGAGAGAAGAATTACAGAAAAGAAAAGTCCCGCTACAGAGATCGAAAACTTAAAACAACAACACTGACACCACCAAGACAACACCAGAAAATCAGCTTCTCCATAAGCGACACCTCCAAGAAGGAAACAATGCATAAATGCTATTGTCGATCATAGATCTTAGGTTTTCACCTTGAAGAAAGTCCTCCCTCTCAAAACAATTAATGTCTTCAACAAGAACATTGTAAGGCACAACCAATTAAGACTAGACCTTGGATTTTCACCCTGAAAGGTAGAACTCTGAACTTCTCCTGTGCAGCTACCCCCACATACACGTCGTTGTTTGAAATCACGAAGCTCCAAGCCAATTTCACCTCACCACCAAGATCCGACCACCATTGCTCTTCCACCGATATCTGCTTTTATGACCTTCTCCGCCAGCACCATGGAAAGAAAACGAGCTCCATGATATTAACAGCCAGCAGAGCTTCGAAGCGCTCCCTTTGAAACCAAACGGTCAGATAAAAAACATGGGTGCGCCCGACCAAAAACACCCAATCCAGCAATCTTCAGGCATTGATCGCACAATGAATTTCGCTGGCGGGACCTTCCGGAACACGACAATCTAGCCAGCCCGGTGGGAAGAAGCTTTCGAGCGATCTTCACTTGGCGTGAGAGAAACCCTAGGACAACCACATTTATTATGCGGAACGGCAGGCCCCCTCGCCGCCGGTCGACCTCATCGGCGGAAGAGGAGGCCGCCACCGACCACAGACCTGTCGACGAGTCGTCCGCCGCCACCCCCAAACTCGAAGAAGGCCACCAACGTGAGCCGCCGGAAGGGGGCGCAGAGGACTCACCGGCCACCACCAGGCATGGCCACGCCACCGAGAAAGCCGGATCCGCAGCCTTCGGGGTTACCCCCGCCGCCGGCCACATCGCCGAGCCATCACCCGGCCACCACAGCCCTTGCCAAGGCAGCCGGCGCGCCGCGCCGCGCCGCAGAACAACCGTGCGAGGCCGCCGCCCCGGATCCTACCCTAGATCCCACCACGCTGGCCACCGACCAGCCCCGCCGCAGGCCGATCGATCGTCACCGCCGCAGATCCAGCGCCGCCTCCGCGCACGCGACCCGAGAGGGAGACCTGCCGCCTCCACGCACGCGCCGGCGGCGGCAGGAAATAGGGAGATTAGAGGAGGGGAGGAAGTGGCGGTCGCGGTAGGGCTCCGCCCGAGTCGCCCGACGCAGGGGAGGACGCGGGGGCCAAATGTAGCTCACATGGCATTAAAAACATAAATCTTTCCCTCCTCTTTGTAAATCGGCACGATTAGTCCCTTCCCGTTTGCTTTGGCATTCTCGCGGTCTTGTAGTCTTTGCTCCTGGCCATCCCACGTGTCAGAATTCGTCCACCGGTCAGCAGGTTTCTGCACGCGGGACCCACCGCCCATGGCCCACATGTCAACACCGACCCCGCTTGCCATCGCAGGAATCCTCACGTTTTTTTCCCGCGCCCAACTTGGCCATAAATACCTGCTCAAATTGAGGCACACCAACAGAATCCCATCATCGATCAGCTCGCACACCACAGAGACCATCTTCCCAAGACAATGCAAGGCGCAAGAAACATATCGGAATCAAGGAAGAATTTCTCGATGGCGAACGACGCAGCGGGGATCAGCGGGCGGCCCCGTCTGACGCACCTGCGCACTCTCGGCCGTGGCGCGTCGGGCGCCGTGGTGTCGCTCTTCGCGGCCGGCGACGACGAGCTGCTCGCGGTGAAGTCCGCGGGCGCCGCCTCCGCGCAGGCGCAGCTGCGGCGGGAGGAGGGCATCCTCGCCTCGCTCTGCTCGCCCTACGTGCTCCCCTGCCTCGGCTCCCGTGCGGCCGCGGGCAGCGGCGAGTACCAGCTCTTCCTCGAGTTCGCGCCCGGCGGGTCGCTCGCCGACGAGGTGGAGCGGAACGGTGGCAGCCTCGAGGAGGGCGCCGTCCGGGCCTACGCGGCGGACGTGGCCAGGGGCCTCGCGTACCTCCACGGGGAATCCATGGTGCACGGCGACGTCAAGGGCCGAAACGTGGTCATCGGGGCTGATGGCTGGGCCAAGCTCGCCGACTTCGGGTGCGCCAGAAGCGTCGATTCAGCGGGCCCGATCGGGGGAACTCCGGCGTTCATGGCGCCCGAGGTGGTGCGCGGGGAGGAGCAGGGCCCCGCGGCCGACGTGTGGGCGCTAGGGTGCACCGTCATCGAGATGGCCACCGGGCACGCGCCCTGGAGCGGCGTGGACAGCGTGTTCGCCGCAGTGCACCTGATCGGGCACACGGACGCCGTGCCAGAGACGCCCAAGCGGATGTCGGCGGAGGGAAAGGATTTCCTTGACAAGTGCCTCAGACGGCGGGCCGGTGAGCGGTGGACGGCGGAGCAGCTGCTGGAGCACCCGTTCCTTGCATCCGCCGGCTGCGGCGCCGACGTCGAGGCCAAGTGGGTCTCTCCCAAGAGCACACTGGACGTCGCAATGTGGGAGTCTGATGCCGACGAGGACGACGACATTGTGCCGGATCTCACGGCCGTTGAGAGGATGAAGGCGCTCGCAGCATCCTGCTCGCTCTTGCCGGACTGGGACACCGATGACGGCTGGGTCAATGTACTGAGCGGCCAATCTGTACTTCCCAACGGCGCGGCGGTGGAAACACCGGCCGTGCGGTCCAGCAATGAAGATTCGCCGGCGGCCGCACTGGCCGGGGAGTCGACGTCCGACGGATGTTCTTGGGATGATGAAGGATTAGAAGAAGAGATAGGAGTAGAAGACGCTCTAGTCACCGGTGCTGCTGTGCCCGTGGCCGCGGCGCCGTCGGAGGCGGTGGTGTACGATTATGACACATGCCTCTGGGACGAAGGATTACTGCTAGAAGGCAAAGTGTGCGCCGAAGCTTTGGACGCCGGCGCGCGCGTCGGCGACGAGCTGGTCTTGCAGAATGTAGGAGTAGCCGATAGCCAATATTCAGTGAATCAGCAGCGGGTAGATGTAGTATATTCGGATCCCATTAGCGATCCGACTGTAGTTGCGGATAGTGAAGCAATGCCAGATTTCCTCTACCTCTGTTTTTCCTCTGTTCCTCCACCTTGCTCTTGCACTTTTATTTACCGCGAAGTCCAAACTGAAACCACAAATATGAACATTTCGTCTGAGAATCACATGAACTCGACACGATGTAAAGCAGAGCGACAACCTCCAACATGTTCATGCACCGTTTTCAGAAACTGGTGGAGCGAAACGTGGTCGTTGGTCGGAACCCGTTTCCGTTGCCTTGGTAGCTTTTTTCGACAGCTCACTGAGCCACACCCCATCTACCCGTGGACACGTTCCTCAGGCTCAAAGCAACGGCAAAAGAAGCCATGATTCCGTGGCGACCTCTGGGAATTGCTGACAGATGCGGCAAGCGGCGCAGCTACGTGGGCGCTCTGCAACTTTCGTCTAGCTCTGAAACAGCTCTACTCCTGCCAGCTTTCGCTCATCCAAGTGGCAGGCAGGGCGAGCTGTACAATTTGGTGGTCGCACACGTTGTCCAGCACTTGGAACTCTTTTTTTTTCGAAATGAAGGTTTACCCAACATCTGAATCGAAATAATGCACATATGTTTTTATTAAAATTAGCCTTATGAAGGTAATACAAGGATCAATCCAAAGCTGCCTAACTAGCGACAACTGTGGTAATACCTACAAGCTTGATGAAGGAAGTGGACATGGCAAGGACGCTTGCCCTGTAACTCGCCGCCATTGACAAGAAAGATGGACACTGCTCCACCTCTTGCCTCCACCATCCAACATCTCATCCTTAAACAATGCCCTCATGAGGGAGATCGACACAAAAAGTACTGGCATCGTCCGATCCGAGGTATACAGATCTAGGGTTTTCCCTGGAGCAGCACGAGTAGGGAGACAACGACTACAAAGGCGATGCCTTCAACAAGATGACGCCGCGAAACACCGACATCCCCCCGCCATGACCGTAATTAGAGCTTAGTTTTCATTGGCAGCTGCACCTACCCAATTCGCCGCAGGCCACCACCAACCGACCGACCACCTCTGATGGAGGAGGATGCCACCATCGCCATGCCCGATATACTCATGTTGTAGACAAAACCCTCGATCAACCGGATGTCAACGTCGAGCAGCAAGACATGAGGTAGATGTCGAGACCTGTTCGGGCCCATCTAGGCCTAGAACGGGCTTGCCTAAACCACACACATCGCCAACCGCCTTTGTCGCCCGCACGCCTTGCTCCCGGCCGCCAATGTCTGCACCACCGCTGCAAGGTTGGCCAGCGAGTGCGCGCCACCAAATCCCGAAAGGCAGCCGGGGAGATCCGCCGCGCCGCTAGGGTTTTGCCCGGCGATGCCTCCGGCGGCATCTGCCGGAGGGGAGTTGCACAGGGGGAGGGGCGCGTGGAGCGGTAGGTGGCCGCCTTGGCGTGGCACGGCACCGCCACGCAAGGCGAGGATTAGAGGAAAGGTTACTAAATTAGGTATCTACTTTAGAAGGAGAGGTGTGATAGCTGTCCTGAGTACTTGCTCGTTCACCTGGGAATGGGAGGGAGATCCATTCGACGGGGCAGTTATCCATGACGCTCGTCCAGATCACATGGATTACATCAGCACCGAGATATTATCATGCTAATCCAGATAATTCGGGGATAATCTGCAGGGATCCAGGTTTGGGTAGATGGTTGAGCTGTATCCTGGGATGATGTGGGAACTGGGAACTGCATATCACGTTTGACCTTTGATATTTGTTGGAGTACGAAAAATCTAATGGCAGCCTTTTTATCGAGAAAAAAAATATCTAATGGCAGCCCGATCGTGCTCATGCGACGTGCGTGGGTAGCGGCCGTCACATCGATCGCCCTCCTCATGAGGAAGCTCTGATCTACAGTTATTCAAGCTGGTCCGATTTGGGGGACGAAAAGAGGAATGCTATGGTCAGCTCTGACCGACAGTTATTCAAAAGTAGATGTTTCCCCTCTTGATGGGTTTTAAATTTGCTCGAGATTTAGGGGAATAAGGGCATCTCCAGCGCGGGTAGGCAAAACGTCCGCGTGCGTTCGTTTGGGTAAAAACCTGTCCCAACGCGCGGTCCCAAATGCAAAACGGACGGTCCGCGAAGTCCGGCAGGACCCAAACCTCCACCAAATTTGCGCGACTTTTGGGGCGAGCCGGACGAGCGTGGACATCCTTTTCATCCGCGCATGTCCGTTCGTGGTCCATTTGTCAGTGATACAAAAAAGCAGACATATCTTCTCTCTCCCTGCTTCCTCTCTGACTGCTTTTCCCATGGATACCTTCATCCTCCCCGCCGGATTGGAGCTCGCCTAGCTCCGTTCCGCCGTCGACCTCCGCTGGAGACTCCCGGCGCCGCCGCCTCCTTTTTTTTCATCCCAGCTAGAAGTCGCCGGAGCCAAAATGAGCACAGCGGGCCTCGACGCCGCCGAGCAAGATGAAGATGGGGCGGAGTTCGCCGGAGCGGGACGGGGGCGGAGGTCGCCATGCGTGCCTCGCAGCGACGCAACGGGGGCAGAGCTTGCCCTCACTTTCCCGCACAGAGGCGCGACGACGCCGGCGGCGCCTTGCACTCGAGCCAGGAGCGGCCGCGCGCCACGGCTGAGCCCAAGACGGCAGCGCACCCAGGACGCCCGCGCCATGGCCGGGGGTGCCGCTCCGCCCAGCTCGCGGCCAGCTGCCCACGGCGGCAAGGGGGCCGCGCCCGCGTCGGCAAGGAACGGGGCCGGCGCTGGGGGCCGCGCCCGCGGCGAGCAGGGCAGCGAGGGCGCCGCGGCGGAAGGCAGGCGGGGCCAGGGCGCCCGTCGGCGAAACGGAGCGCGGCGGGGGCGCGCCGTCGGCGAGAACGGAGCGGCGCGGGGGCCGCCCGCGTCGGCGAGGAGGGCGGCGCTCCGCGTCGGCGAGGAACGGGGCCGGCGCTGGGGGCCGCGCCCGCGTCGGCGAGGAACGGGGCCGGCGCACAGGGCCGCGCCCGCGTCGGCAAGGGGGCCGCGCCCGCGGCAAGGGCGGCGGCGAACAGGGCGTCGGGGACGCGCGGCATGGACCAGCACCAGCTCGCGGCGGGCGACGGCGCGGGCGAGGCTACCAGCAGCCGGCGGCCCTGCGGGCGCGCCATGCTCGCCTGCCGCCCTGGGGAGCCGTGCTCTGCCTGCACGTCTTGGTCGCCACGACGCCGACCTCGCCTCCATCCGGCCGCAGAGCTCTGCCTGCCCGTCTTGGTCGCCACGACGCCGGCCTCGCCTCCATCCGACTGCCGCAGAGCTGTGGCGAGCACAGGCTCGGTTGACGACGGCCATGGCAGGAGGAGCTTGCGGGAGCTCGCCGTCGTGCGCCTCGAAGTAGTACTACTAGTATGGGCAAAATTTGGGTATCTGCATGCGTTGGGGAACCAAAAAAATCCACGGACACATTGTCTATCCGCCTGTCCGGAGGTCGACCCAAACGGTCCAAATCGGACGACCAAACACGTCCGTTTGGGTCGTTGGGTTGGAGATGCCCTAAAGCAAGAAGGCGGTAGGCCAGGGAACTTCAAAGTGGCATGATAATAAGGTGGGAGTTTGCTAGTCAGACATCTCGTGCGGTGTCCAACGAACTAACGCGTTTTAAATTAGACATTATGAGCTCGTGTTTTATGGACTGGCTGAAGAATACTAGTGATGTGTTCTACTCCAAGATGAAAACCATATTACTGCCAACTCCAAATTTGACATGGAAATGTGGAATAGTTAATTTGTATATATCTGACATGGAAATGGAAATTTGACGTGTTTTATGGACCTTTGTAGATGTATTTTAGTGCGTGTGTGCAAGATGAAAACTTGATGACAAGGTTCTTGTGTCTAGTTCAAATTTGACTTTAAATACACATTTCACTAAAAAATATTTCTGTCAACCAACCCCTTAGATTTAGCTACCTGAGCAAAATTGATCCGATCACTTGTTTAGCTAAGAGAATATTCATCCTTGAATTAGAGAAAATCACTAGATTAAAAAAAGTTCTCTACATGTGCTGTGTTGTTATTTTCACCACGTGAAAAGGACCAAGAGATGGTCGAACGAAAAAAAAAACTATGATCTGAGGGATTTTAGCGAACATAATGACTATTCCATGGTCAATTGAGAAGTACTTAGTCCAAGAAATAAGATATTTGTTTAAAAGGTAACCTAGAAACTTAAAAGTGGGTAAAAATCTGGCAACTATACTGACCAGCTAGTTGAACAAGAAATCTGACGAATAAGGGCCACCTACAATTGACTGACCATAAATGACTTGGTTTGACCTCGTCTCAAGCTCGGGTTGACCTAAAAAGTGTATTTAGTTTTCTTACTTGATGGGAAAATCGCCTAAATGTTTCCTAGAATATACTTAGGATAGTTTCCTTCCTTGTTATAATTTTTTTAGACAATAAGGAGCAAAACCTCCTAGTTCTATTAAAATGCAGCCAAAGAGTGTCACAAGGAAACGAGCGGTAAAATCGTCTTTTAAAGGCTTACAACTTCCTCACAATCACAACCAAAGGCAACTTTTCACTAGGCTAAGAACAGAGAAGGAAAAGCAATGAAAAGCTAAGAGGACATCACATACAAAAAGAGCTAGCGCGGATGAACTTTATCCATCAGTCTCTAGCAAGCGGTTTCCTGGGACCATTGCTTGTGGGGTTTAGCTGCTGAACCATCAGATTTTCCAACGGCATCCAGCAGCAGCACGCTCATGTCCAGGCAATCCGCAGCAGTTCCTCCCGATTCAGCAGCAGCAGATTGGAGCCAAGCAAACTCGAGTTTTTTTTCCAGGCGCAAAGACCGACAACTTATGATCGTCATAGATAGGTTTTGAAGCATCTCCTTGACACCGGATTAGATTTTGCCCTGAAAGCATAAATCATTGCGGGTAGAACACAAGATCCACAAAGCCCCAGATGAAAACATATTAAGAACTAAATTGTTGTTCTCGCTAATCCATCATCTAGCAATGGATTCAAAATCCAAACCAAGAGGCTGGTTTACAAAAGATATGAGAAATGGTTTTCCAGAACATCTTGGCAACAACACATTCAAAAAATAAATGACTAGCCTCAGGTTCACAACAGAACAAACAAGTTTTATCATCAACAATCCTACCTTTAGCAAGATTGTCCAGAGTAAGAAGTTTCTTGTTTGATAATAGCCGCAAGAAGACATAAATTCTCGGTGGTATATGCAACCTCCGAACTGCAAGAGTGTGGACTGGAACAACACCACCGTCATTCACAATCCCACAAAAAGATTTCGCTGAGAATTCACGAGTATTCACCAGGCGGATGAAAGAGCCATACGGGCTTATCCTCACAATCAACTGAACTATCTGGATAAGACACACTAACTCAATCCACCTATTAAACATAGCAGGAGAAACGTATTTTCGAAAGGTAAACCGTAGATCAGCACCATCCTAGGCCTCTGAAACAATACATTTTTGTTAATAACAATTGTATAGAAATCCTAAAATAAAAACACCGAGGAATAATGACCCAACAATATGTCCTCCAAAAATAAAACCCTCTGGCCATCACCCACATTCCACTTGAATTCAACCTTAGCCGCGGAAGCAACCTACATCACACCCTTCCAAAAGGATGAGCAATGTACATGTTGGGCTCGAATCATACTAAGGGAAAGATCATACTCCTACTTATAATCTACTATCAACCTCCAGATTTTGTTACCATCTAAGTGATACATTTTAATTCATGAAGCCAAAAGATAAATATTAAAGTCACCCATATTTTGGATCCCCGGACTACCATACTCTTTTTTTCCTACTAACAAAATTGAAACCGGATGATACTTCTGTGAGTCACCAACATTGTTCCAGAAAAAATGTACCATTTGTGAATTGATAGTATCAATGGTCTATTTAGAAAATTTGAGAAAAGGAAGGAGATACATAGGGATGCTAGCAATACATGCTTTTTAAGGAATAAGCCCGACTCGATAATAAAGTAGTTTACCCCTCCAACCAGCAATGTGTTTAATGATTTTATCTATAATCAATTGTAATCATATTTCCAAAGTTCACAGAAATGTAAAGGCACCCCTAGCTAGATAGGTAAATGGAAAATCACTCAACTTACACCCAAAAGTGTGTGCAAATAGATTAGCCTTAGAAACATGCATCAACATTGATGGCCAGCAAGTCACTTTTATGGTAATTAATCCGCATACATGACATTTGTTCAAAGCAGGTAAGCAACTATTTTAAATTCTAACCATATCCAAGTCCTTTTGCAAGGAAAGGATGGTGTCATCAGCTTGGGGTAGTAAAGCACATATAAAAAATATTTTAGAAAACACATCAACAACCAAGTTGAATAAAATGGGGGGACTATCATGTAGAATGTCTTTAATCCTATTCCTCCATATCTCACCAGCCATAAAATATTTACTGTTAACATCATTAATTCTAACACAGAAGGAACTATCATGTAGAATGTCTTTAATCCTATTCCTCCATATCTCACCAAAACCCCTAGATTTAAGTATCTTGTTAGAAAAAACCAATCACTCCTGTCATAAGCTTTTTTATAGTCCAGTTTTAAAACCAAACCAAAATGTTTCTTAGAGTGGACTTCATGAATTACTTAATGGGAAGCTACCACACTTTTCAAAATAAAACGACTTTTAATAAAAGCGATCATGTTATTAGAGAAAAATTTATGGCCAATTGGAGCAATCTGATTAGCCATAGCTTATGAGATAATTTTAAGACTACAGTTCCCAGACTAATAGGGCAGACTTTTTTTCATATCTCTAGCATCAGGTTCTTTCAAAATTAGGGTAATTCTGTCATAATTTAGTCTAGCAAGGTCTAAAGTGCCAGCCTCAAAATATTTTTATCAAGGCAATAAAACCCTTTTTGATGATCTCCCAAAAAGTTTGGTACTCCCTCCGTTTTTATATGTGAGGTCATTTGGTATTTTGAGCCAAAACTTTGACCAATAAAATATAAGTTATATGACACCAAAGATATATTGTTGGAAAGATCTTTCAAATATGAATTCAATGGTATACTTTTGGCAACATATAAATCATGTTTTGTTGTTCAAAGGTCTTTCAAATATGAATCCAATGGTATACTATTGTTAACATATAAATAATATTTTGTTGTTTAAATTGTTAGTCAAAGTTCTACCTAGAAATGTGTGGTGGCCTTATATTTCTGGATGGAGGGAGTAAAACAAAAAGGAAAACCCATCAGAGCTTGGAGCATTAGCATCGTATGAACCAACCATCGCATTATAAATTTCCTTCACAGAAAGAGGGTCATCAATGATAGCAGCCTCCTCAACAATTAGAAGATCCTGCTCATCCCAAAATTCATTATCCAAAGAGAAAGTTGGCTTGATTTCTTTAGCAATTTTTTTTAATAAAAATCAGCCACAGGGTTAAGCATGCCACTTGTTTGAGAAAGCGGACCACTAGGACTATCCAAGAAACCAACGTCTTTTTTCTTTCTCCTTTGATTCGCCACCACATGAAAATAAGATGTTTTACAATCTCCTTCCAAAAAAAATTCTATCCTCGAACAAAAATTGCATCTAACTCCTCTTTGATACAACCCATATCTTTTACCTCATTAGAAAGATGATTTTTTTCATAGAAGACATCTAATATATCAAACTTTTGTAAAAGACCTTTTCTCTTTTTCTTGGTATAATTTACTGAAAATTTCCGTATACTTTAAAATTCCAATTCAACTATGACATAAAAATTAACCATATGAGTCACACTTATTAGTTTCAGTTACTTGTTTGTTGTCAATTTTATCTATTCACTTTGAATTTTTAGTTAAATTTGACCAAACTATTCGAAACATTGGCACCTGAATGTGTGGAAAAAAGAACCTAAAATAGAACAAGTCGATGAATACTTTTCATGATAACAGAAGATTGTATTGTAGACCATTGTACATGCCCGTACGAATACGAAAAGACTGAGTATTAATTTGATGATAAAAATAGATTGGTAGGTTCACTGAGGTGCATTTTTTGTTCAATGCCTGAACTGATTTCTTGCATCCTTGGTAAATTGAATGTCTAGGGAATTCAGCATTTTCCTGTGATTTTCTTTGAGCACCTATGTGGAGAATGTATCCAATACTCCTATGTATGGGAAAGTAAATTGGATTATGAAAAAGAAGATTTTTTTGGTGATATAGGCATAACACTTATGGATCTGTAACAAAATTTCAATTCGAATTCAAAACGTAAATAAAAAAACAAAAAATTAGAATCAATTGTGAGTATTAGCTTATTCGGGTTGGGACATGAATTTGGGCCAATTAACAATTTTGGTATTCAATTTGTCTTTTCTGTTTACCAAGATAAACTTCGAGTTTGGATTTGAAAGTTTGTGCCATAATCAATGCCTATAATATTAGTCTTGTATCTTTCACATTTTGTAAGATACCAAAAAATGTGTGTGCACCGGGAGTTCCCTGGGAGATGGGGTACATACATGATAAGTTGTCGAGAAAGTATCAGGTGCACCGAGGGTTGTGGTGCACCTGGCTCCGATTGAAAATTTTACAAGTTTTTTTTTAAATTATGACATAGAAAGTATCTTTAGCTACCATGTCACATAGTTTCAAATCAAAGTTTATAATAAATAGAGAAACAAAATAGTAAAATCACACGGCATAGTGCCTAATGCAAGCTGGGCTTTAAATTTGTCCCATTATTATTTTATAAAAAAATCATCTTATTTTTTCAAGTTATATTCCAAATTTGTTACTTGAACTTTCGTGGCAATGTAGATTTCAATATCTCAAGAAAATGTTTCTAGATTTTCAATTTTTCAAAATTCTCAACCGGAGCCTGGTGCATGCCACAAACCCCGGTGCTATCCGTAGAAGGTAGAACATCTTCCCCTGCACTCGCGGCTCCCCGCTCCATCCGTTTCCCGCGTCCAGCGCCGCCGAACTCTCCGCTCCTCTCCTCGCGAGCGCCGTCCATGCGTCCTCCCGCCACCTCCAGGAGGCCATTCTCCTCCCATCCACTGGATTGGCGCGGAGTGGACCGGAGACCCGCCCAGACTGACCGAATTTCCTCCCTCTGTGCGGAGGTTTCCTGCTCTTTTCCGCCTAATGCCCCACCATCGGCGACCTCGCCGCCGGCGACGGGACTCAGCTACCCATACTGCTTCCGCCCAAAGAAGCCTCCTTGATTAGGCGACCCGGTCCGGTTCCTCCCTCCGTTTGGTAAGGAACCCTAGCCTGATTGCATATCGACTGTTCATTTCGTTTTGAACCCTGTTAATTAATCTGACACACCCATGGTTCGATCAGATTCTTCCTCTTCCGACGCACAAGATCGATCTCGGTTGGTGCTACCGGAGGTGCAGCTGCAGTTTAATTGTACACAGTTTTAGCACCCATTCCGTACATTTAAAGGAGATTCCATGCCTCATGACATCTGCACATGAAATGCACAATCAATTCCCAATTGCAGAAATGGCATGATTTTTTTCTAAAAATTATCTCAAGTTCCTTGCCATGTGGATGTAGGACACGTAGATTTATATGTGTCAATTTTCAGTATCTAAAATTTCCATGGTGTACAGCACCAAGAAATTAAGGGATGGCCTATCCTGGAATATTCATGTGAACTAAAAGTTTTTTTAGTCGATACCAGCGATGAATTGGAAGTAGAGATTTGCATGGTTAGTCAAATTGTGTGAAACAACTTATTGCCATAGTTTTAGAGCAGTATCATGACCTTCACACTCGCAGTGGGGAGGCAGGAACACTTGGGCACCAAAATCACATTCGTTTGCTCATATTTATTGAAATAATACAGCTGATATTGGCCTATTGTAATTGCTCAGCAATCCATTCTTGTGATGCTGATACCCCATTGCTAGTTTATCCGTGCAGATACCGGTGATTAAAGGTGAAAATAGAATGGTGACCTGTTGCTGTTTAGATGACACCAGATGATAATGTGAGTCTCTAAATACTGGATTGTGTATCATTTCTCTCTTTTTGGCTGAACACATATGTGTTTACTAAATAATTTTTATGCTAATCTGGACTATGTTTTACATTTCTGAAAGGCCCTTATTACTTTAAAGAAAGGCAGCAAGCTTATCAAGTATAGTCGGAAGGGAAAACCCAAGATCCGCGAGTTCAGACTTTCTAGTGTAAGTTTATGTGTATGGTTGTGTGGTACTGGTGTTCATTTTCTTGGTACAGGATGAGAACAAAGTTCTCTTTTTTTTTCTCATTACAGGACGAAACAGTATTAGTTTGGTATTCACACAGCAAGGAAAAGTGCCTCAAACTGTCTGCTGTGTCTAAAATTATACCTGGCCAGAGAACTGTAAGTGAAACTACCACGGACCAGTTATCCCTCTGGGTTACATTCACATGATCAACTTTTAATATCCAAGAGTTTATTGAGACTCTGAAATTGCATAGTTTTTCAATTCTAATTTATTAAATATCTAAAATTGGGATCTTATGCATTTGTGCATCATTAATCAGGCGGTTTTTAGGAGGTTTCTACGCCCTGAGAAGGATTACCTATCATTTTCCCTGATATACAAGAACGGACAACGCTCCCTTGATCTGGTAAAAGATAAATTCTTCATGCTCGTTTTAACTGATGCGAAATGCCTCATCTTTATATATGCCTAGCACGATGACCTGTCGAAGACAATAATGACACGATATTCTAGCTGATTTACAGGTTTGCAAGGATCAAACTGAAGTTGAAGTGTGGTTTTCAACACTTGAGACACTAATTACTTCACGCCGTCCAAGTTTTTCCACTGATTGCCCAAGTGATAGAATATCATTTTCCGACGTGAGTTAGTCTTCCTTAATGACTTGAGTGTTTTCATTTAATGCAATATTATAAGAATTCTTCTACAGGGTAATCAAGAGCGAATTCAGATATCATCCATGCATTAGTTAGGCCTTGTTTGGGAAAGGGTTACTTCCTTTCAAATCCATAATTTTTGGAAGCTACTTGTTACTTGTGAGGGGCTTCAGCTTCCCTAAGATTCCCGAAAAGCTGCCAAAACATGGTGCATGTCAACCATGTGATTTATCTTATTTGAGAAAACAAAATATAACTGTTGAACCGAAGAGCATATACCTTCAGTGCTGGTGTGATTTACAGCAGTCCCCAAAACAAACATTGGAGGCGCCATTTATTTAGTTATTATTTGATGTGCGGATCAGTTAGCATCTGATTTCCTACTTATGTGTCCATCTCACCACTCGTTGTATCAGGAGAAGACTGGAGAGTGGCTTACATTTGATCATAAATTGCATACGATGTTCTCTGTTTAACACACATTTCCTTTTTCCAGGAAGTGTCCCAATATCAAGTTGCGTATGATACAAGATTAGATACTGCCTCAAGTAACACCCGAAATTTTAACTCAGCTGGTTATGGCACAGCCTATTCATTGAATTCTTCAAGAGCAGATGTTGGATCAGATCGTGCCAATATGCTGAGAGTAAGTACCGGAGACAGTAGTCGGATTAGTATTTCCAGCAGTGTCCCTAGTTCTTCCAGTCAAGGTTCCGGACCAGATGATATAGAATCACTTGGTGATGTTTATGTATGGGGCGAGGTGTGGATTGACGTGGTCCAGTCAGAAGGATCCTCAAATTTGGTGTGCTCCAAAGCAGATGTTTTAATTCCTAAACCTCTTGAATCAGATGTTGTTCTGGATGTACAGCAGATATCATGTGGTTCGAGGCACATTGCTCTTACTACCAGACAAGGAGAAGTGTTCACTTGGGGTGAAGAGCTTGGTGGAAGGCTAGGCCATGGAACTGACGAAGACATTAGTCGTCCAAAACTTGTTGAATCCTTAGCAGTATCTAATGTGGAATATATTGCATGTGGGGAGTTCCATACTTGTGCAGTAACTGCCTCAGGTGATTTATACAATTGGGGTGATGGTTCTTACAATGCTGGACTTCTAGGACATGGCATTGGAGCTAGCCATTGGCTTCCAAAACGAGTCTCGGGACCTTTAGAAGGGCTTCAAGTGTTGTCTGTTGCATGTGGCTCATGGCATTCATTACTTGTCATGTCAAGTGGAAAAATATTCACTTTTGGCGATGGGACATTTGGTGCTCTTGGACATGGAAATCGTGAAAATGTTGCCTATCCGAAAGAAGTTGAATCTTTGATCGGATTTAAAGTGCTGAAAGTTGCCTGTGGCGTTTGGCATTCCGCAGCAATTGTGGAGACCAGTAGTCAGACGGGCATGAATGTGGTGTCCAGGAAACTGTTTACCTGGGGAGATGGAGATAAGAACCGCCTAGGTCACGGGGATAAAGAGGCTCGGCTAGTTCCCACTGTTGTTCAAGCCCTTGTTGACAATAATTTCCATCAGGTAGCCTGTGGGTATAGTATGACTGTTGCACTCGCCACGTCCGGCCATGTCTTCACAATGGGTAGCTCTAACTATGGTCAGCTTGGGAATCCAAAAGCTGATGGTAAACAACCCTGCCAAGTACAAGACAAGTTGAATAGTGAGTTGGTTGAAGAGATCTCATGTGGTTCTTACCATGTTGCAGTCTTGACTTCAAGAAGCGAGGTATATACATGGGGTATGGGGGCCAATGGAAGGCTGGGACATGGTGGCATTGAAGATAAAAAGAAACCAACTATTGTGGATGCATTAAAAGACCGTCATGTTAAAAGTATTGCATGTGGTTCAAATTTCACGACATGCATTTGCATACATAAGTGGGTTTCAGGTGCAGATCAGTCTGTATGCTCCGGCTGTAGGCAGCCATTTGGTTTCACAAGAAAGAGGCACAATTGTTACAATTGCGGGCTTGTTCATTGCCATGCATGTAGCTCAAGAAAGGTCCTGAAGGCTGCTTTGGCACCAACTCCTGGCAAACCACATCGTGTATGCGATTCATGTTTCATGAAACTGAAAGCTGCAGATGGCGGCGGCGGTGGCGGTGGCGGTAGCGGTAATAGTCCATATAACAAAAAGAGTGTCATTACTCGCCGCTCTGTTGATATCAAAGATAAGTCAGAGAGGCCAGACATAAGGCCTTCAAGGCTAGCAACAGCAGCAACTGCAGAGCCAGTGAAATATGCTGATGCAAAATCAGCTAGAAACGAGATAAAACCTGAGGCTGTGTCTATGGCAAGGGCACCCCAAGCTCCTTCAATGTCAGCTTTGGCAGTCCCAACTACTGTAAAGCCTATGGGAATGGGAATGGGGGGAATGGGGGGAATGGGTATGGGCATGGGAATGGGTATGGGTATGGGAATGGGAATGAACATGCCTATGGCAATGGCACCAATGGGAATGGGCATGCCTGTGGTGTCACCAGCTCAGCCAAAGAAGCAAAGCCCAACTCCAGCAACCACAAGTACTCTTAGCATTAAAAGTGTTGACTCCAAAAATGATATTGACAACATGAAGAAGACTAATGAAACGCTGAATCAAGAAATCTCAAAGTTGCAGACTCAGGTATGCTTTAGAAGATTATACCATCTTCCTACTTTATGGTGGTTATCTGCTTTTGATAAAATCACCATATTTTGATAGGTTACTAAGTTAAAACAGAAATGTGAAGTCCAAGATGACCAACTGCAGAAAGCAGAAAAAAGAGCTAAAAGCTCTGCCTCCCTAGCCGCAGAAGAATCTGCCAGGCGCAATTCTATGTTGGACTTTGTTAGGTTTCTTGACAGTGAGGTACTACTACTCTTCCAAACTATATATGCAAACATGAACCTTTTGTCGGAGCACTCAATATTTCTGCATATCCTGCTGCTGTGCTTATTGTACTTTCTTTCTATGGCACGCCATTTGAAGTATTCACACTTCTGTATTTAGTTGCTCATAGCAAGGGTTATGTTAATCTGTATTAGCGGACAATATCATAACATGCTATCTTTCAGCTCAAGGGAATTGCAGATAAGGTGCCCACTGAATTTACTGACAGCATCAAAACCTTGCAAAGTCAATCAGAGAGATTTCTTACTGGGCAGTGTGGTCATCCACCGGAGGGCATTTCCGGACATGAACAGGCTCGCCTCTCCAGTAGCGGGATGCACGAAATAACACACAACAGATCTGCTAGCATGGGTAACCTAGATGGCAGTGGCTTTTCCCTGGCAAGTGAATCTCCATGCCATCGAGTCTTGGATGGCAATGGGAGGGCTCCAGGTGACTTTGCGCCCAAGTTTGGTACTCATGGAGAAGTGCAGCTGATTGAGCAATTTGAGCCAGGAGTTTACGTCACGCTTATCCAGCTGAGAGATGGCACCAAAGTATTCAAGCGTGTTCGGTTCAGGTATTCCATCCCAACCCTTGTTACCGCGTTCGTCCTGCACATATCTCAACCTGATTGATTTGTCAACAATACTTTTACCAAACGACAACCCCAGGACACTTCTCTTTTTTGAGGGGAGGCGCTAGTGAATTTTATTACTTACGGTTCTTCTCTTAAATGTTTTTGTTAGCAAGAGGAGATTCGCTGAGCAGCAAGCTGAAGAATGGTGGAGGGAGAACCAAGAGAGGGTGTTCAGGAAATACAACCATGCACCCAACTAGGCTCCTCACCTCGGCATCATCCACCATTTGTTAGTTTTGTTTTGGATATAATGAAAGCCGTCAGCCAGGAGATGAATCGCATAACGAGGCGCTGTTGCTGCTCGGGATTCTGCATCGTACAGGGAGTGTTGCCTCCTGTCTGCTGAATGCTGATGCTTAGTCTGAAGATCCTGGCGATTCTTTTATTCTTTTGACGTTCATCTTTGTTGCTTGTTCGTTTTGCTTTGGAGATATGATTTAATTCCATTTCCTTTAGCCTATTCGCTGAGAGACACTTGTCGCTTCTCAGCGAGGTAAAGTAGCTTGTAATGAACAGTGTAATTATGTGGGCAAATATTCTTCAAGTATGTATAAAGGAATGTAAGGTAATAAGTCCGCATTATGCTCACTTCATGCTTGTTTCCGATGGCACAAACTATGAAGCTGACCGAGATTTTTCAGCTCATTTGCTATTATGCTGCTGCTTTAATTGATGTTAACCTCACGTGAAGCGAAGCACCGACGGCATGAGTGTCCGACGATGGCCAAGCTGAGGGAGGAGACACGAGATCCTACTAGAGGGGTTAGAACGAGATGCGGAGCCAAGGGAGAAGACCTGGCCAGAGCTGTGGGTGCTCAGTGACAGTGAGGCACTTGGAGTAAATTCATGCTTGATCCAATGGCTACCGAAATGCTGAGCTGGAGGTGGGGAAATGGTGGTAAAAAGAAAGCTGTGATGAATAAATTGTGATTCTAAAAATAACTCCGGAAGTCTTATATTGTATAGTAGAAAAAGGTGTAAAAGTTTTACGAATAAGGATTCAAACCTGAGTAATGGCATAAACCAATTTGTTCGCACAAGATTATCATTGGAATTTAAGGGGTACTCTGTCTTCGCCATCACAATTTCAATTTGCATCAATGTGAGGAATTTCAGTACACCAAAGAAAAAGAAAAAAGCAGACTCGTAACAAAACAAGGTGGATAAAATCAAGCATCAGGAGCATAGCACAAAGCCACAAAGTCACACTCGCTTCATTCATATATGTATGTAAATATATACAAACTGGCCATGTCACAAAAATATCATCATGCGTCCCAGGCCAGGAACAGAAAATAAGAGACATCTCCAACTCATCATATACCTTTGTGCTTTCGGAATTCTCACCCCCATTGCAGGCATCCCCGTCGGCCCAGCATATCATACAGATATACAACACACCTCCACCATATACATACACTGAGTAAGTAATTACATTTACACTCACTGACATACATACACATGTGTTACGATCAATCCAATATATATACCAGCATACACCGACAGCTCTGCGCATCAAGAATAGCTCCTCCTCCAACTTAAGTTCTTCAGAAGCAGAATTTCTTCTTCTGCTGCAAAACCATATACATGAAGGACGTGCATTAGATAGTACTCAGGTATAGCAAAATACCTTCAGAAAATAAGGCATTGGGTGACTGCAACATACGCGAAACTTGAGCATGTCTTGTTTGTCGATGAAAGCGAGCAGCTCGTCCTGACGCATCAACGCCTCGTGGAGGGCCTGTCAATGGAAATTGGGGCAGCCACTTCATCCCATTATTAAATTTTACACAACGACTAGACAATATTTGTGTCCTGCTGCTGTGTAAACTGTAGTGTGCATACCGGGGCACTCTAGTTCACGCATAATTCAGACTGAAGGCTGGAAAGCAACTGTGGTTTAAGCAGGAAAAAAGCATACCTTCTTTGTAGAAATCAAATCGGCCTCCAAAGCATCCACGCGGCGGGCAGATGCATTGAGCAGCTCCTCCTTCTCGAATGGCATCTCAGAGGGCTTTGTTTCAAGCACCTGCACCTTCTCTTCCAGTTCAACTAGCCTTCTTAGCACAGCTGAAAGGACATCCTTCTCCGTGTAAGATGGGACAGGAGATGGAGGCCGGAATTCCTCCTTGTACTCAGGCTCTTGAGGACAGTCCACGTAATAGTGGTCATGATTTTCGGATTGGTTTGATAGCCTTTTAGCCATTCTGCTCGGGATAGTTCGAAGCATGGTGAAAAGGCTCACAATAAAGACTGTCAGCCATGCGATAGTCAAAGTCCGAATTCCTTCAAACGTGGTCGGCACATTACTCAAGGAGAATGAACCTGGGTAAAGCATGTTAAGGAAACAGGTTCAGTAACAAGAACTCAATACAGTGCACTTGCATACCGATCAAGTGTTGACGTAGTTCTGAGGGCTGCGTTTCTCATAATAGCAAAAACTAGACTAAACTAATTAAACAGAGTATTTATTCGATTAGCTTGCATGGTATATGATTGCAAGACGTATTCATTGATCAAAAGTATATTATAGCTACTTCTGGCAAATCCAATAGACGTGAAAGAATAACAAGAAGAATTAGGATATGGGAGTAGACATGGACTAATTCTCAGACTCAATAATAATTCTGAAGTAAAACTCCACATATGTCTTTTTTAGGAATATAGTCGGTCGCAAGCCCGGGTCAGGGAGGAGTGTTGTAATAGGCTTGGCGAGCCAACATAAAAAACCAATCATTCCTATGGGTATGAAAACTATAGCCTACCCCAACTTGTTTGGGACAAAAAGGCTTTGCTGTTGTAATGAAACTAAAAAAGCTATAGTTTTGGACAAGCAGACAAAAAGCTTCCATGAGGGGTAAAAGGTTAAGTAATAATGTAAAAGACCTGATGAAGAAGCTGTTGGACTAGCTCTGGGGCTGCCCCATCCGTCATCCACAACCTTGTCAACAACAGGGATGCTTTCTTCAATAGTGGGACGAGTAGCAGATGTGGATGCATGTGCTGCAAATTTTGACTGACAAAAGTAACCACCTATTAGCAACATGTATGCAATGCTGAAGGTGCGTTAAATAAGAATCTAGCAGTGGCCATAAGATATCTTTCATGGTTGTTTGGAAATCGTACTTATAAAAAATTCATGTTATCTGACATCTGAAAGTTTGGGTGCAATGGCATTGAAGTTCAAATAAATGTTAAGGAAATAGTCATACTTTTGTGATTATTGTTGAGCAATTTTCTTGTTCTTGTGATGCTGTTACCACTAGTCAATATTTAGTTGACAATATTACTGATGTAGACTACGCCCAATTGTTTATAATGCCAGGTTTCTTGATTGTAGGATCGGGTAAATAGGGAGTAGCTACTTGCCTCCTCATGGACAGGGGTCAGCAGAGGGTTTGTTATGAGGTTCTTTGGTGCAATAGGAGATGTAACATCCTCAACTTCAGAGCCAGACTCAGCAGATCCGTCACTGCCTTTTCTCTGCTTTAATAAGATAAGAAAGTATTCATTAATAGTCGAACAGGATGGTTCTACAAATCATGATGTCCAAGCATGTTCATTGAAGTTACATTTGGACGCTGTGGCCTAGCATAACCAATAATCTTTCCGTCGGAGCTGGATATGGTCACGATTTGCCGGTCGTAGTTTGCCTCTCCATTCAGGACCCTCTGGGAAAATTGAAGATGCATCACATTAGCAGCTACAAGATGCCTTGTGAATCGCAGTGTTAATGCAACATCCTGTCTGGGGAGGAGGAGGAGGAGCACAAAACCTTTATTGTGTTGGGATCCTTCCAAGGACCTTTATCTGATCTTTGACAACCTCCGTGTTCGTCACACCTGCATTTGCCACCAAAGAATTCTGGCAATTCACTGCATACATTGAAACGAGAAAGAAGTTAGGGTAAAAACCAATAAACACATGTATGCAGGGGCGGACCCAGAACGAAAACAACCCGGTGTCACTCTTTCAGTTATGCATATTTTTTTAGCTTGATTTAGGGGTGTCACACGCTATAAATGGGCAAAATTTACAAAGGATAGCATGTTTGACCCGGGGTCCTGTGACCCCTGCTAGCTTAAGGTAGGTCCGCCCCTGCATGTATGCACGGAGAAGATTAAAGTTTCTGACCTCTCGTCAATTATTTCAAGTAGCTTATTTTGATACTTAGTTCCAAGAACCTTCAAGTGAAGACATTGAAATATGATCAGTATCAATGTACCAATAACACTATGGATTGAATAAATGTGATAATGAAAGTATTTACATGAATCTTTGAAGCAGTTTTTGGATCAAGAAAAGATTTTATTGTGCCCCATAACATCTTGAAGCCTTGGCCAGCATTAATTACGTACATCCGGCATAATGTCTGCAACAACATTCCGAACACATTACATATTATACTGTTTGGTTAAGAGACAAGCACATAGCACAGGAAATGGTTCATCCGGAATCAAAATCAAAATGACAGAATTTAAATTCGGCCCAATATCCATCACAGGATCACCTACCTCTGGATAGTTGTCACTGTCAATCTTCTGCAATCGTGTGATTAGTTCCCTTGCATATTTCGAGAAATTCTTCAATCCCTTGAATTTATAGAAAAATAGTTAAGTTTGAAATCTTCAAAGTGTGAGTTTTAATGTTGAGAGCAATGTTCGGTCAAACTGAGACATACCACGCCTTGCACATCCAGAATAGTAGTGCACGAGTCCAAGTGTCGTTTTGCAGCAATTGAGCAAGCTGGAAATCTCATCTTGAAACATTGCTCAAACTCCTTGACATGATATTTCACATATCGGTCTATAGTTGTTACTTGCACTAGCTTGTTTGCATCAACTTTTCCTATTAACTCTATGTAGATAGGTCTTCCGTCTTTATCCACCCCGTGGTAAAACTGTGGATAATACTTCATAACTTCGTTTAACTCGGAGTAATTAAACTCCTGAGAAAGGAAAACGAATTGATATCATTATGAAGTTACTCCAAGCAAGAAAAATGTTATCCCATGTTATGATATATTTGTATAGCCTTCTGATTTAATTACCTCTATATCGTCGGTCCCAAATTCTTTTCTCCACTTAAGCATTTCTGACCACATATGCTTTGCTTTCTCAACATCAAACTTGCGTGCCTTCAGGAACCTATAAGTGATTAACATTAACAAAACTCATATAGTTAAAACAGTTAAAAGCTATTGTAATGATACCCTTTTGAGATTGCATAAGCAACTGCTAGAGCATACATAGTTTATGTGGTGGGACTATTGGAAATAAGACGAAAAATAAATTCACATAATAAGGTCAGATTAAGACCAATGAGATCAGAATATTCGGTACCTCAACATCATGTGGTAATCATCATGCTGCTGTGGCAACAAGTCCTCATCAAGCAAGCACTGTCGAAATGCATCAACTGCTTGAAGATCTTGAACATCTCTTATGTCCTCGATGGAAATATTCTTCTTTTTGCTTTTCCTCCTTAGGGAATGTCTGAACTTGTTCCCTGCATTGATAGCTTTTTTCTTGAAAGAGTTTATTTTAGTCTTCTTCTCTCCCTCTGAGTTGTCCGCGTCCGATCTGCTCTCTCTCTTTCCATCGTTATGTGCGAACCCTTCGAAAGCTGTGCCAGTAATGATATATTAATATTACTTGAAGCAAAAGTAGCTAGAGTCACTACTCTAGTAACAAGAAACAGATTATGGACTGGGTTGATAATGGTGCTCCGAAAGGAACTAAAACAAGAGCCCACACGACATACTACATGTATGCTTCGCTAGTATGAAGATTGAGCACAGAGGGTGCTTTGCAAAAGGGACGGTGATTGCATCGTCAAATTAGTTCAGGGCCGTAAAGAATGCAAGACAATAAGAAAGTTACATAAATAAGTTCAATTATTTATATGTTGGTCATACTTGACATAAAAAACACACTATATTGTTGATTCTTCAACATCTGTTTATACTCTGTTTTTTTTGTGGTCATCCTTGTTGATGCTTACCTTCATGCATCAGCTATAATGGCCTCTAGTGATGCCAGGTATAAAAAATTGGAACTAGAATAGACTTCTGCGGGAGATATTTTATAGACGGTTGTTGGATATTTACAAGTGAAATTTACTGCTAAATATTTTTTTTAGGGAGATAATCCCCACCTGAATATATTTCTTCAAATACTGCCAAATACTTAAAACGAAGAACATGATTCTAGTAGCACCAAATTCTATTTTACGGTGGTTGGAGTAGCCCCAAATCCTGTAAAACCATGTAACTGATTCGAGGAGCGCCTGAATCAAAATATGCGCCTACCTAAATCCCTAGAACGATACGCACATGTCCAAATTGGAGAGGAAGCAGACACGCTGAACCCTAGGACATCGATTCCTCTCCCCAAAGTTCAAACGCGAAGACCCTATTGGGGATTAAAACTGTATACTCACATGGCCTGGCCAATCGGTCGAGGGGTCCTGACATCCCCCTCCGTCACCGGCTCTGGAACCGAATGCCCCGACCAAGCTCCAGGCTGAGAAATCCGCTGAAATAATCCAGGCGAAGAATTTCAGCGACGGAAAACAATAAAAGCGCCACGCTTGGGCGCTAAATTGACGAATTGTATGTGGAAAGAGGGAAAGAAACTGCTGTATTTGATTTTGGAGAAACTTTTGGATATGGAATCTTTTGGAGAAGATTTTTGCGGAGATTGTTACCTGGATTTTGGAATCTGGGTGCGGATTTAGGAGCAGGAAGGAGGAGGAGAAGCTTCTCCCGTTTTAATGTGTGGGCGGCTCGGGAGGGAGGGAGAAGGAGAAGAAGAAGAGAGAGGACACGAGGGTTTCCGTCTTGGCGCGGGTAGACGGAGTCCATAGGCCAGAAAACGGTTGACTTGTGTACGACGTGGACGTGCTCGGTGCACGGACCGGGCGCACGGAGGTGCCAGGTAGGACGGATCTGACGGGGACAGGGCTAGGGCATCTCCATCAGCGTTACTCAATCCTCTCTTTTGAAATAGGCTTTCCTCTGCTAATATTAATATAGCAACCATATAAGTGCTTTGGCATTAGTACAAACACGATGAAAAGAAAACATACAAGGAAGAAAAGGGAAACTAATGTTGAAAATGTCGGATCGACGAAAACGTAGATTAATCGCAACGGAGAGTTCCCACCACGCTTCTTGCACTCTGAAGCCATGCGTACCAAGCATCACCTTCAAGAAGGGAGATGACGACAACGACGCTGCTGCCCAGACCGGTCCTAGGTTTCCCCCGGTATGTGCAAGGACAAGAGCAGAAGGCTTCACCCAACGCCCTTCAAGAAGGAAGGGTGACGCGTGTAGACGTCACCGCGTCGGTGTCAGCTAGAACGACAAAGATTTCTCCCGACCCTCACAACCCCGCCTCGAACGCTCCATCGTGCTCCAAAACACTTGCCGCCCACCACCACGCGCCACCACGGTCTTGCAAACACCACACGCCGTTTCATAGTGATCATTGAAAACGGGACCATCAAGAACAAGAAGGGCCAAACCTGGAGCGAGAGACATCACGTCAGCAACCATGGGGGAGGGAATTTCCTCCACCACCACCTGCAAAAACCGACCAGACGCATCAATCGGAACAAACCAGAGGTCGAGCGGCTTCATGAAGTTCCTGCCATGGGCCGTTCGAATCGGTTTGCTCAAACACGCGAACTGGCCGCATACTTTCTAGCAGGACGACTCAAACGGACCGACTTGCACGGACCAACCCATCCGTTTACCAAATTTCGGGCACGAATGTGTTAGACTAGACAGCGTGTGCATCCTGTCGGACCCTCTAGCCAGGGCTAGCGAGTGCTCCCACGTCCTCCTCTTTGCCACCTGGGACCTTCCCAAGTGGCCAGCGTGGATCGAATGGGTCATGTCGCTGGGAGCACTGGCCTAGCTGACCGGACAGCATCCCAATTTCTACCCGTGATGCGACTTAAACATACAGAATTGGATAGACCGCCTTTTTAGGTCGCGTCGGTGGAGATGCCCTTACAACAACACGGTTGGGCAGGACCCACCAGACTGTGTGCCGCCGACTAGGATCAAGATTCGTGCTGGCAACTCCATCGGAGCAACGGATGGCTGCCATGCGCTCGGGCTCATAGACCACGTCCACGAAAGTGTGCACCTGATGTTACACGTGGAGGTTTTGGCCAAGTCAGATTTGGTTGGTTGGCCAACGCCAACTGCTTCCTCCTCCACTCCTTGTTTATTCTTAGACAAATGCCACTACTAATGGTTTTACAAATTATTATTTTTCTAAAGTATTTCTATGTTGCCATTGTAAAATCAGTAACATTTTTGTTGGAACAGCAGCATTGCAGTTTAAATACATATTTTAAGCTTAATAAGATTTGTCAGTAAACTGATTCTGTTGGCTAACAGCCTGACACACTATATATATTGCCTTACAGTTAGTGGTTGCTTCTCCTTGAACGCAACGATTGTAATGCTAACATTAGCCGGCTAGGATAGGTACTTGTTGGGTGCAGGCTGTTCATAGGTGGTTTCACCATGGTAATTTAGAGATCAATCTGGCAGTACAGCCTTGAACTCTAAACGGAACACATGCAAGTTAAAACATTTTACCAGCCACGATCAAAAGGACCTGTTAAGACAGCAATATAGTTTATTGTAGAGATGGACACTGAACAATGTAACTAAAATACAGTATAGTCCAACAAGAACTAAGCCTAGGGCAATTGTTCGATAAGTGAAATGTGTGCAATTTTCGCCACCATTGGTCAGAGTTTCTCCTTCTGCTTTCCATCTTTATAATAACCAATGGTAGTACACTATGATATATACCCCAGTGTTCTGTGTAGAGCTAAATAACAAGCAGCTAAGCTACAAGAACCCGTTCAATTAGTGCTGGCTGTCCCGCAGTGTCCGATTCCTGTTCCAATCAATCCAGCGGAGCAAAACAAAGCAGGTGGCAAAGATACACATCAACGAAGCCGGCACCGTGGAAATTTTTTTTCGATAAAGGGAATATATTAATATCAAAAGATAAAATTCACCACTCTGCAAAACCAGCACACTACACACACAAAAAAGGAAAAGAAAAAACAAAAAATCCCGATTCTAACTAACAACAAGATACATCAAAACAACACGAAATACGGACTCTCCAAAACACGCCTCCAAGAAGGAAACAGTGCTCTAACACCGTCGTCGCTCGATCAACGATCTTAGGTTTTCACCCGAAGATAGTCCCCTCTCAAAACAATGCCTCCAACAAAGTCATTGCCGACACAACCTGGTCGGAGGTTTTCACCCGAAAGGTAGGACTACGAACTTCACTGTGTTGTCGCCCCACTTTCATATCTGCTGTGAAGCCGGAACACCAAGCAAGTCCCTCAACAGCGCGGAGACTTGAACCTCCCTTAGCTAGTCCTCCCCTCCGCCTTCATGAACTTCTCTTCTTCCGACTTTCATCATGGATCCATAGTCACTTGATGTCAACACGAAAAAGAGCTTCGCGCTCCCTCCGAACCAATCGGTCGGAATAAAAGCATGGGTGCGCACGACCGAATACCACCGATCCAGAAACTCCAGGCAAAAAGCACATTCAGCGGAGCCTTAGAAACTCAACACTCCTGAATCACGAGTCCCTCGGTAGGTCTTCCTCTTCACGAAGAGACTAGGACCATTGCCTTTATTCAGTCGGACCCCGTCGGCGACCATCTGGGCTGGCCACTCAACCTCCGGCGACTCCGTCGCCGGCTTCCACGCATCTCCATCTCGCCGCCGGAACGCGGTGATAGATAGATAGATCCACCACCACCAACCGCAGGCCGACCCTCTTCGGCGAAGAAGAGGGCCACCTCCACCTTCGTACCCAAGGCTGCTGCCCCGGCGACCTCGTGTCGCGGGTGAAGCCCGAGATCGCCTCCACTCCCGGCGAGGGCGGGGCGCGGCCATGGGCACGGCCGCCGCCCCACCAGCCTGCCGGAGTCTTGCGGAGAGCCGACGGGAGGAGGCGCGAGCAGGCCGCCGCCCCACCGCCGGCCGATCCACTGGGGAGAGCCGACGGGAGAAGAGGCGCGGCGCGGGCCGCCGCCCCATCCGCGCGTCCGCCATGCTCGAGGGAGGGAGATCCGGCCGTCCACCATGCGTCGACGAGGAAGGGCCCCCGCCGCCACGCCTGGGTCTTTGCCCGGCGCCACCGGCGGCGGCTAGGGCTGGGAGGCTGGGGTACGGTAGGCTGGGGGCTGGAGGCTGGGGGCACCGTGGAAATTAACCTTTTTGTTTCTGTTGGCAGTCTGCCCACCTGTGCCTGCTAATCTCTTTAATCACTTCTCGTTTTGTTGAAGACATCTTTAATCAGGTTGTTAGGCTGTTACTTTACACTCGTTCGCAGACATCCAATCATTGTCCCGTGATCTGCATTAAATCGATGGGGATTTGATAGCAGGGAGCACGGGGTCGTTGGCTAACATAAACAAGTGTCTAGTCATCTAGTGCAACCTGACCAGATCCTAGAGCTTAATAAAAAATTAAGAAAACAAAGGTTGTATTATTCTGAGAAAAAGGCATTGGGCAGAAAAGAACAAAAAGATGCTACGTACAATAGGACCAGGCAAGAGCCATATGTTCAGCCGTGTGTGTCATATGACCAAACGTGCTTGACTTTTACTACCAACGACCACTGATATATCATTTTAAAATTTGTTACTTTTCCTTGTTCATAGAAAAATCAGTAATGTGAAATATGGTTAGAGAGGGAAAAAAGAAATACTTGATGTTGAAATAGCTTGTTGTATGACCGGTATGCTGCAAAATTTGAAATACTACATTCAGGTGGGGATCCTCTTCCCCTTCCCGGTGATTGTTTCAAAAAAAAACTGGTATGTGAGGAAGATAGAGGAGATCGTGAGGCGTCCTTTAGAACACATCTAGGGTTTTCCCCCTCCTCGTCGTTGGTATCGGTCCGCTCCGGTTCAGATGGCCTTGGGGCCTTAGAGGCATGGCGGACCACGCACCCTCGCCGGTGAGAGGGTTCCCGTTCTTTGTTTAGGTTATTTTTAGTGTCTTCTTCGAGATGTTGAGGCGACGGCTGACCCCCCTGCCCTATCCTTGCTCGGTGATGCGTCTAGCGCCGGCGGATGGCGTGTGGAGTTGTGCTTCCCGTGGATCTTCCAAGTCCAATTGGTTTTCGTGTTCATTGGTGTGTTTTCAGGTTTCTCTCTTCCGGTCTACAAGTCTCATCTTTCGCGATGATTGCTGCTTTGATGTGTTGGTCCTTTGGGCCTGGAATTAAAACTCGAAACTCGCGAGCTAAACGAGTAACTCGTGACTCGACTCGCCTCGACTCAAACTCGGTGCGTTACGAGCCAAGCCGAGTTTCATATTTTATCGTTAAACGAGTTCAGGCTAAACGAGCCGAGTTCATCGAACTCGCGAGTAGCTCGTTTAGCTCAGTAAAAATAAATTCGGCCCAAGCCCACCAAAATGTGCAAGTATATTTGTGGTTTCTCAACTTGGCAATATTATGTTAATGATATATTGATCGTTGTGGTTTATATTTTTGTGGTATCATAGTCCTAATGCTTGCTGTTCATCATTTATGCCCAAATATACGGGGAAAATGCATTGTACATTTTACATGTTCTATTTGACAGTTTTAAACGAGCTACTTGTGAGTTACTCGCGAGCTTTGCGAGTCGAGCCAAGTTTCAAATCCGGACTCGATTGTTAAACGAGTCGAGTCGAGCTAACTAAATTATTGACCGAGCTTTAGCGAGTCAAGCCGAGCTGGCTCGGCTCGGCTCGAATTCCAGCCCTAGTTTGGGATCTTAGCACGACGACTTAATGTTTGTCTACTGCAACAAACTCTACTACAACGGTTGCCCGGGCCCGGTGATCGAGGGGCAAGGACGGCGACACGCCTTTGGTGACATAGGCATACCCAATGGGCCTGCCGAAGATGGTACCCGGTTTGAAGGCCCACTTGAAGAATAAGGAGATTTGGAAGCCCAAGATATTGCTAAGCAAAGCTAGAGTTGTAGTAGAGAGTATTATTTGTAAACTTGCGGGAGGAGTTAGAAACCTACCCGGACTCTGTAAACTTGTATGATACGAAACCCTCGG
The DNA here is from genome assembly GCA_030979885.1 of Lolium multiflorum. Classification (NCBI taxonomy): domain Eukaryota; kingdom Viridiplantae; phylum Streptophyta; class Magnoliopsida; order Poales; family Poaceae; genus Lolium; species Lolium multiflorum. Next base: position 247,300,953 of record CM061747.1, read on the forward strand.
CTCCGCCTCCTATATAAGGGGGAGTCGAGGGACAAAGAAAGGACAGAGTTATTGTTTTCCCAAACCCTAGTTTTCATATTGTCGAGCGCTTTTTGGCTGAAACCTTCGAGATCTACTTGCCTCTACATCTAACAAAACCCTAGTCTACAATCTGTAGGCATTGACAAGTTAATCCCTTGTCAATTGGCGCTGTATGTGGGATCTAGAGGTTGCAAGGAGCTGATCTCGATGGCACGTTCAGAATCGTCGACTTCATCGGTGGCTAGCAACGCGATGAATCGAGGTAAACAGGAAAAAACTGGTCTAGTCAATTTTATTCCTCACCCGCCCTCCCGTATGGATGCATGTGCCTATCTGGAGGAGCCCATCGTCATGACGTTAGGAAAACTCCGATTTGGCGTCAATAAGGAAGGATCCTACCGTCTCGAAGTTCTGATCTTGCCGGAATTTTCGACGGACGATTCTGATTTCTCATCGAGTAACGATGAGTCTTCGTCGACAAGCTTCGTCGACACCAAGGGAAAGCTCGCCAAGATCTTGCAACATCTTCAGTCGTTGCATGCAAAGCAGCGACTCCGACACAGCAACAACTTCAACTTCATCGACAAATCTGCTGCCTTAGGAAAGGTCTTCGCCAATCTTTATGATGGTGTCACCAATCCCGACAAAAATCAATACTCAACATATCATCAAGTGTATGCAATCGAAGAAGCTAACGGAGCAGAACCAGAGACGTCAGAGGCTTTCGATGATTTGGGAAACCCATACGTCGATCCCGCATGATCTGAGGATTTAGGCACCAAATGTCGGGAACCCACCTCGCGCAAGGGTCCAACTCCCGCAAGCAGCGTGGGATAGGGCCGCGAGAGCCATGGATGGATCAGAACCAATGACCACCACCGCCACTGCCGAGGAATTACAAGCCTATCAATATAAACTTGCTCGTGTGAGTAGGGAATTGGAAAAACAAACAGCATCCTTGAATAGAAGAAGAGAGGCAGCATCCGCGTCAAGCAGGCGTCGAGCAGACCTCAGCCGACAATCAGGAACTTCGGGGGATAGTCACAGAGAGGCTCGAAGGAGAGCAAGATCTCGACTGCAAAACATACCTGAAGGAGAGCAAGATCTCGACTGCAAAATATACATCTAACAAACCCTATCTGTACGCAGCGTTAATGAGTGTCATTTGGCTCGTGCCCCTGTCGTCGTTAGGTTTTTTATTTTGTTTTTTATACTACTCTGGATAATTATCAATAGATGAAAAAACAGAGAGAGGATGTTGTAGTCCAATGATGTAGAGTTGTAGACGCAGATGATACAATTGGGAGGTTTAGTCGTTCTATCCATTTCTTGATTCATTCAATAGGATGTGGATGTGGAAAAATCGCTCGCCATATATTGGGCTTATCCGCCAATTGGCCGCAATATAAGACGCCACAACACAATAATGCTGCCATTATCAGTAGACATCCAAATGGAAAATACTCTGCTATTCTAACGACCAGTTGCAGAAATCTATTGCGTACTGCTTCCTGTCCGGTGCCTGCACCTGCAATCGAGAAAAGGACTTGCAAACATGACTAATTCTTTCGAATGGAAAAAAGGACAGCGGCTCGACTTGTGACACATGCATGCATATGTGGATGCGCACGGTGGGGAACAAGGTCAAGAACCTATCAAGGATCGGTAGGTAGGTACGAACCGATCGACGACCCCTGCTGCTGCTGGGCTTTGCTCGTTCTGCGTGGTGGGAGTGCATACATATTCCGCTTTGCAAATGGCATGATGGGGTTAGTGTAAGAGACAACGACCTTACATGAAACGCCATGATTTTATTATTGGGCAGCTTGTTTTATCCATGGTGCAGTTAGGCTGTTAGGCAGTCCCTGTTTGTGTTTGGGCAGTTGTACTTGCTGGATCTCCTTCGGAAACCGCGTAGTCAAGCTTGCAAAGTATAGTACTCCTAGCTAGCTTCTTAGTAGATGGCAGGCAGGGAGGATGCTGGAGCTAGCAACCTAGCAATTAGCAAAGATACAGCATAAGAACTGCCAATCTATCTAGCTGGTCCCGCTGATGGTTTCTGAAGCAGCCACCCAGAGTTGGAAGCACTGAAATCGAGACATCATTTTCGACGAATGGTTCTCTTCATATACGACGACGCGCACTTAGGTGTGTTCTAGTAGAAAGGAAATAAAAAAAAAACCAAACGTCCATTGCTTGGGTCACCTGCTCATGGTTGAGCCGGTAAGCGGCATGACGAGATCAGTTTTTTTAGGGGTCAAACGGAGAGGCGAGACAAGCCCACGAACATGAATTGCGCTTGACTGGGCTGCTATCGGCCCCGCGGGCTAGTACTTGCATGGGTGAGGCCCGGTGGTACTATTACTCTTCTTGGGCTGAACAGGCTAGAAAAACCCTATATGCTGACCAGGTTGGGAGGTGCTATACACGCGAGCTCCTCGCCACCGACCTGGTGGGAGCGGCGTTTCCTATATGCCGACCAGGTCGGCGCCTGCACCGCGCCGCACACCCCCGCGCGCGGTGTGGGCCGGCCCGGTTAGGCGATTTTTCCTCTTTCTCTTTTTTTCCTTTTCCTTTTCTTTTCCGTTTTCTGTTTTCTTTTTTCCCTTTTCTGTTTTCTTTTCTGTTTTCTTTTTTTTTCTCTCGTTTTATTTTTCTGTTTAAAAATAATTTTCGAAAATTTTAAATCTGAAAAATGTTCAAGTTTCACAAAATTTGAACGAATTTCGAACTTTGAACAAATTTTCATTCTTGAACGAATTTTCAAATTTGAACGAATTTTAAAATTTGAATAAATTTTAAATTTTGAACGAATTTACATTTGAACGAATTTCTATATTGGAACAAAATTTAGTCTTGAACGAATTTCCAAATTTTGGATGAATTTTGAAATTTGAACAAATTTAAATTTTGAACTTTTTTTGAATTTTGAATTTTTTTACATTTTAGACGATTTTCAAATTTTGAACGAATTTAAAATGGAAAATTTTTAAAATCTGTAGACAGAAAAAAAACCTGTAAAATATTATTTTTTTAAAATAAAACTATAAACAGAAAGGAAAAAATAAGAAAACGAAAAAAAGGTTATCGTTGATTGTCGAACCCACCGACTGGCAAATGAGTCAACACCGTAGAGCCGGAACAACTAGGGCTGCGGCTGGCGATCCCTCGTAGCGACGCCCGCAAAGCCTCTGTGTGCGCCGATGCAACAGGTGCGTGCCACCCGACCTATACAGGTCGAAGGTGTGGATGATGCCTCGCTTAGTTTCGCAGGGCACACACGTACACGTTAAATACGAGCCTCGATCGGCTCATGGCGATCGGCTCTCAGGAGCCGATCCACCCATGATTCGTCCAAGGTGGCCGAATATATGGTGGTCCTGCTGATCAAGATAAAGCTAAAGAGACCCACGACGATTTAGGTTTCACCGTATAATGATCATCCTACTCACGATGGCCTCTCGCCACGCACGGTGATCGTAAGCTAACCCTAGACAAGGCCTAAAACCAACACGAGGTTGATCCTAACATCCTGTCTAGGGCTCGCAAACTACACCCTACACGCTGGATCCTCCAACCCTTTGTAAGGCCTAACTATTGCGGATGTTAAACTAATCCTTGATGAATCAAGGAGCAACCGTAACGGATCGATCTACTAAACGATGATCAAGCGGGTGCCCCCCACACCTAGATAGGTGTAGGGCGGCTAGATATGCAAGGGTTGCACTACGAAAGCATGTAATTCAAGAACAATGCTAACCCTAACACATCTAAGATAACTACGTTGTTCGCCCATCAAAAACGCTTCAAGAACAAACGCATGAACAACGAGGCAGGCGTGCTGCCTAGATCGCAAGATGCGATCTAGGCAGCATGGTGCTTACCGGAGAAACCCTCGAGATGAAGGGTTGGCGATGCGCCGAGATTTGTTTGTGGTTGAACGTTGGTTGTTGTTTATTCCATAAACCCTAGATACATATTTATAGTCCAAAGGACTTTCTGGCGTGCACCTAACCGTGCACGAGTAAAACTCTAACTTTAATCTAGATGCAATCTATTGTAATTAAAGATACATGGGCAATCTAGCCCAAACTCTCCGAGCAAGGCCGCCGAGATCTTCCACGTGTAACCTTCCAAGCCCATCTTGATCGCGCCCACCTCTGATTTGGCCAAAATGGTGATAACACATGCCCCCGGTTTTGGTAATGATAATTTCAAAACCACTGTTTTTTCCGAGGGGTCATGTCGTGGCAGCGTAACCGTCGCAGATGTTTCATCATGACGACTTGCCTTCCCAACTTCTCTGCACGATTTGACGCTTTCACCATGTCCTCGAAAACTGCTCGAAAATTAAATCCTCTTCTCCTTTTATTTAACCGCATCGAACAGTTCTCTCCCTCATCCCCTTCGCATTAGCACTTCCAAAAGCCCTCCTGCGCCACCATGTCCTCTTCCTCCTCTGCTTCATCGGATCTTTCCTCTTCGTCTTCTTCGTCTCGCGCGCGACGCCGTGAGCCGAACCCGGGCGGAGGTCCACGCGGCCAACATTCGCCGCGCCATTGAGGCCGGGAGGAGTCTAGCCATGACTTCTCCCTCGTCGAGAACGACAAATCCTCGACGGACGGAGAGCGACCTCCGCTTCCTCGCCGACGCGGGGAAGGGAGAGGAGAGCGATGACGACGTTCTCCGGGGACTTCACCACCTCCGAGGAGATGGAGGAGGAAGAAGAGGAAGACGACGACATGACAGCTTCCCCGACGAGCGCGCCAGCGCCATTGCTGGCGGGAATCGAGCGACTTCCGATGGCGACGACGACGACGACGAGGAAGACGAGGACAACGAAGGTCCCGCCGGCGGCCGCTGGAGCAGCGACGACGAGCCGGCCGGGAGTAGCGCCGACAGTGGCGACGACGGCGACGACGAGGGCAGCAGCGGCCCGTAGATAGGGCCCCTAGCATAGGGTTGGTAGCAGTAGACAGGGCAATGCATCCCCTTAGTCCTCCCTTTTGAGAGCAATCAGCTCTTCTATGTAAGAAATCTGGTTTATCAATGAAGAAATTCCCCAATACGATTTTGCCGATTTCCCTTAAGATAATTTAGCCGACTGCCCTTCGTGCTGATTCTGCCGATTGTCGATTTGGTCAAAGCCCAGTGAGCCGACGGCAGCGCATCGGTCCCTGACGATAAATTTCGAGATAGATCCATCCGGGCCTAAACTCCTGGTCGGCCAAGCCATAATCGCGCAAATCCTAGGACTTGTAACTGCAGATCTCACAGGATGACATGTCAGACTTAGCGGCAAACCCCTGAAATGATGTCCAGTCTCCTTCTTAATTTTAAATTTCAGACATTCTTCTGCCGCATTATCCTCTCCAAATAATTCACCCTCTTTCAAGCGGGCCGAGATGAAGAGTGAGCCGATTTCGACCAAATCGGCTAAACCTCAAGGTCGAGCTGCCCCCCGAGCCTCAGCCAAGGCGAGGATAAAGAATGGACCAGCCTAATGGACCATCACTAGCTTCCCAACTGTGGTGCTGCATCGGCCGATCCCAACACATCGATTTCCCAGATCATCGACATTTCAAGGCGGGCTCAACCACGTTCCAGAGAGCTATCCTACAGGGCCCCCAGCCAATCACCTTTCTTCCGTTGGCAGTCGATACTGTGGACGATTACCCACAGCTCCATGGACAAAGCTGAATTGCATGCCAACATCCCTCTAACAGTACTGCTGAACTGGAAACCTGACAACTTCGCGCACTTGTCCTAGGGTCGATGACCGTACATCGGCTCAGGCTGGCAATCTGGCTTCGGGCAGGTGTCTACAACAGAGCCCTGTCATGCTGAAGAACTGATAATTTTGCAATATCAGTACCATTCTTCAGACAGGTTGTGATGCAGCGCCAGCCGATTCCCCAAAAATCGGCTTCCTGTAACGACAGATCCTTCGGGGTAAGCTGCCCCCCGAGCCTCAGTCGGGGCGAGAATAGCAGTAAGCCGACCAAGTCGGTCATCCTCAGTTTCCCACTCGTAATGCAGCATCAGCATCAGCATCAGTCGGAGCTACCCCACCGAGCTTCCCTAACTCACATCTTGCACCTGGCTGATCAGATCGACTCATCGTCTTTGGCAGGCTGAGGCAACTTTTGATGCCCTCCAAAACTCTGGACGTAACACCCCCTTGAGGCGACAGCTACCAAGTCACCACCTTGGTTAGAACATTACAGCCCATCGCCTCGTCATCGGCTGTTCTCCTGGTCTTAGAAGAGATATTGCTTCGTTTAGGCTGAATTATGGGTCCTTGAAGAGAAAATCCACTTCCTACTCCATTGATCCTTAAGTCGATGTCTGCACCTCGGCTGTGCTAAAAAAATTCTGAATTTTCGGCCGATTTTCGTATCGGCCCCCATACTCCAATCATCATCAAAGGGTGAGACACTTCTGCATATCCTTCAACTTTTATCCACCTAGGTGCCCCCCCGAGCCGATTCTGTCAAGAGAATTGATGGTATCGGCTCTGTTGGATAACATGTTGAACCCAGGCAGAATGGATGGTGAGGATAAATTTGGCCGATCAATCTCATGAATCGGCTCTTCCTGGGTACATACTCCGTGGCCTTGGACTCCTTCCATGCATGTGCCCCCCGAGCCGAACTCTCCAAGTGGTCATCGGCCTCGCGGCCAATTGTTGTAACACCCACCATGTTAATTAGTACAGCAGTGAACACTCGTGGCGAGAACAATTTTAGCCGATTGCCGGAAATCGGCTTCCCTTGCAGTTGTCAATTTGACTATTCACGCCTCGGAGTAGCGTTGCTAGGGCCCTGGTCGTTTATAGCGATGCGCCATCGGCCATCCTTTCTCTTCATAAGTACAACATTGGGAATCCATTCAATGTACCTGTGTGGCCTGATGCGTCCGGTATCCAACATTTTCTTGACCTTGCCCTTGACTTCCTCAATCTCTTCTAGCTCGTCAGCTGATGTAAACCCATAACCCGGCTTCCCGTGGCCTGCCAAGTCAATGTTGAACACAGGCAAAGCGTACGTTGGGGACGATACTGGCCGATCGCTAAAATCGGCCTTTATTTTTGTTGCACTGCCCAACGAGGGTTTACAACTTCTTGGTCTCTTATCACAGCGACGTGACTCGCTGGAGGAAGGTTCGCTACGTCTTGGGTCGTAAATCTCTGACGAGATCCTGGTCACTGTGTTTATAACAGCCGATGCTTCTGCATCGGCATCAGCTGGTGCCTGTGCATCGCCTTTCGCCTGTTTAGGGCGCCATACTCTCTTTGGCGGGCACGCCTCTGTCTCCAATGTTTGTTGGATTTTCACGGCCAGATCGGGCCGTGCCTTCCTCAATGTGTACAGGTCGTGCCTCGGCTTCTTCCAGCTTCGCAGCCGCGCACCCTACGCTTTTGAGAATGGGAGGCCCATCGGGCACCACCTCGGTTGGTGGTACCTATCGTTTTCTGAATCCTCGAGATCTTCCAACCGAGGGGTCTCAGCGGGTTTGCTTTGAGGCGGGAGAGGCCCTAAACGCTGGAACACAGACACGTTGGCTGCCTCCTTCTTTCTCTGGTTACATTCTGGGCAATTGCCGATGGTTGGCAATCGGCTCATTCCCGAATCCCAGCAGTGTCTGAAGAAAGGACAATCCCAGTGCCTGTCCTTGTCGACTTGCTCCCGCGACTCTTCCCTGGCGTGGCGCTTGCCATCTTGACGGAGCCGATCGCGTGGAGCGGCTTCCTCTGTGTCTTTGCTATGAGAGCAGCTGCCCTCATCCCGTCCTTCTCAGAGTGGTGCCCAAGCCCTACCACGTTGATGTTGCATGAGGGATCTGGCTGGCACCCTCCAAGGTAAGTATGTTCCACCCTATTAATGGCGGGGGAGGGGTGTGTGTCGTCCTTCATGGCGTCCTGGTCGAAAATTAATTGTCCATTTTCTATCGCCATTTGGATCTGCTGCCGCCACGCCCTGCAGTCGTTAGTGGTATGGGTGAACGTGTCGTGCCACTTGCAGTATGGCTTCCCGTTCAGCTCCTGCACCGTAGGAATCTCGTGGCTTTCGGGAATCTTCATATGCTTCTCCGCGAGTAAGAGATCGAAAATCTGCTCAGTTTTAGTCACGTCGAAGTCGAATCCTCCTCTGGCGTGACGTTCGTACCCGTTGCCTCCGTCACGCTGACGGTACCTCCTGTCCTCTGCATTGGACCGATGACTTCTTTCATCGTCTTCGTCGTAGCGCCGACGCCGGTCATATTGTTGCTCATACTTGTTGAGGAGACGTACGGAGCGTGGGCGTTGATGCCATATGCCTTTCACTTCCTCCGCGGTTAGGTACCGTCTGTCGTTGCCTTGGGGCCGGCCGCATGGAGCGGCCTCCTCTTCATCTTTGCCACGGAGTGGCTGCTTTCCGCCTTGTCTTTATCTTTGTCATGGCGGCTTGCAAGCCTGCATGTTGATGCCAAAGGAGAACTCTGGCTTCCTTCTGCGGTGGCTAAGGTCCACCATGTTGACATCAGGCAACGGACGTGTGTCTCCGTTGAGCTTGATGCCGTGGCAGTGTCGGGGCCGATCGCGTGGACCGTCTCCTTCTTCACCCTTGTTATGAGAGCAGCCGCCCTCATCACTACCTTCACCAGGGCGGTACCCAAGCTCTACCACGTTGGTGCGATGCCATGGGAGCGGGTGCCGTGGAAGGAGTCGATGAGTTCGGTTTCGAGGACTGCCCGATCTTGTCATGCTTCTCCTTGAGCTTGTCACGGTCCTCGTACTTGACCGGAGTGCTTTCGCCATCTCAGATGTAGATGGCGATGTGGTGGATGTTGAATATGTGTCCCACCGGGCGTGCCGTAATGTGTTGACGTCGAAAACCCACCGACGGGCAGCGAGGTCAACACCGTAGAGCCGGGAACAACTAGGGCTGCGGCCGCCCCTCAGCGACGGCCCGCAAGCCTCTGTCGCGCGCCGATGCAAATTGCAGGCGTGCCACGACCTATACCTGGTCGGAAGGTGTGGATGATGCCTCGCTTAGTTTCTGCGGGCACACACGTACACGTTAAATACGAGCCTCGATCGCTCTCAGGTTATCCCGTGAATCGGCTCAAGGAGCCGATCCACCCATGATTCGTCAAGGTGGCCGAATATATGGTGGTCCTGCTTGATCAAGATAAAGCTAAAGAGACCCACGACGATTTAGGGTTTTCACCGCATAATCGGATCATCCTACTCACGATTGGGCCTCGCGCTCGCGCACGGTGATCGTAAGCTAACCCTAGACAAGGCCTAAAAACCAACACGAGGTTGATCCTCGGAACATCCCTAGGGCTCGCAAACTACACCCTACACGCCGATGGATCCTCCAACCCTTTGTAAGGCCTAACTATTGGGATAAAAACTAATCCTTGATGAATCAAGGAGCAACCGTAACGGATCAGATCTACTAAACGATGATCAAGCGGGGTGCCGCCCCACACCGAGATAGGTGTAGGGCGGCTATATGCAAGGGTTGCACTACGAAAGCATGTAATTCGAAGAACAATGCTAACCCTAACACATCTAAGATAACTACGTTGCTCGCCATCAAAACGCTTCAGCACGAGCAACGCATGAACAACAGAGGGCTGGTGCCTAGATCGTAAGATGCGATCTAGGCAACATGGTGCTACCGTAGAAACCCTCGAGATGAAGGGGTTGGCGATGCGCCGAGATTTGTTTGTGGTTGAACGTTGGTTGTTGTTTATTCCATAAACCCTAGATACATATTTATAGTCCAGCGGACTTTCTAATGTGGGCGTGCACCAAACCGTGCACGGGTAAAACTCTAGCTTTTAATCTAGATGCAATCTATTGTAATTAAAGATACATGGGCAATCTAGCCCAAACTCTCCGAGCAAGGCCGCTTCAGAGATCTTCCACGTGTAACCTTCCAAGCCCATCTTGATCGCGGCCCACCTCCTGATTTAGCCAAAATCTGGTGATAACAGTACCTAATGGGCCGCGGCCCAGTTACAGCCGCGGCTGGAGGGTGTGCGGGCGCCCGTACCTACCTACCCGGTCGGCATATAGCAGGTCCCGGTGGGAGCAGCTATACACCGACCTGGTCGGTCGGTGCAACGCACCGCACACCCCCGCAACTCGGGGCGGTTCAGTGGGCCGCGGCCCATCCCAACAGGTAAGCTTTTTTTCCTTTTTCTTTCCTTTTTGCTGTTTTATCTTTTCTGTTTATATTTCCGTTTTTAAAATCTAACAACTTTTTTGGAAACACAAAACTATTTTTGAGATAGAATATTCCGTAAAATTGGAACATTTTCAAAACTGAACAAATTTTAGAATTTGAACAGTTTTAAATTTGAACAATTTTAAAATTTGAACATTTTTTAAAGTTGAAGATTTTTTGAAATTGCACATTTTTAACTGAACAATTTCAAAGTTTGAACAATTTTAAAATTTGAACAGTTTCAAAGTTTGAACATTTTTCAAAAATTTAAATTTGAACGGTTTTCAAATTCGAACGGTTTTCAGATTTGAACAATTTTTAATTTAAACATTTTCTCAATTTGAACAATTTTTAAAAATTAAAATTTTCGAATCTGAAAAAATATAACAAAAACCGAAAACAGAAAAAAGAAAAGAAAACAAAAGAAACCAAAAAGAAGAAAAAAGCAAAACGAATCTACACTCTAAACACACCTAAATGGGCCCGGCCCATACCCGACCAGGGGGTGTGCGGTGGCCGGTAGCCACCGACCTGGTCGGTGTATAGGTTTTGCCCGACCTGGTCGGCAGGAGCGGAGATGCCGCACACCCTCCCGCACGCCGAGTTGGCTAGCTGGGCCGCGGCCCAACAGGTAATATAGTGTTTATTTTTTTGTTTCTTTTCTTTTTTCTCTTGTTTCTTATCTCTATTTTTTGGGATATTTAATTCTACAGAACTATTATCCTAAAACTAATATTTTAAAAAATTATTTTTTTTTAATTTTCAAAATAATTCAAATATCCGAATATTTTTAAATTTTGAACAAATTTCAAAATTGAACAATTTTAAATTCGAACAATTTTTTATTGGAACAAATTTTTTGTTTGAACGGTATTCAAATTCAAACTTCTTTTTAGATTTGAACGTTTCTCAAAGTCGAACAATTTTCAAATTTGAACATTTTTTAATTTGAACATTTTCTCAATTTGAATAATTTTTAATTATTTTTTCAAATCCGAAAAATAAATATAAAAGAATGAAAAAAGAAGATAGAAAAGAAAAACAGAAAAAGGAAATAGAAAAAAAGAAAAAAGAAAACCGAAATGGAAAACCGAACTACTAGGCTAAATAGAAAAATGGGGCCTAGCCCAAACCGACCAGGGGGTGTGCGGTGGCCGTGACTGGTCGGTGTATGTTTTGCCCTAACCGTGCGCACACCCTCCAACCCGGCGGTTTTGTAGTGGGTTGCGACCTCTTTTTCTTTTGTGTTTACATATTTTCGTTTTTTAAGCAGAAATATTTTTAAATCCGTTTATTTAAAATCCAAATGTTTTAATTTTTATTAATTTTTTAAAATATACATTTTAAAAAATAATTCATAAAACAATTTTCAGAATTTAAACATTTTTTAATTTTCTTTAAAATTTGAACATTTTTGAACATGAACATATTTTAAATTTGAAGATTTTTCAAATATGAACATTTTTCGAATATGAACAATATTTTAACTTTATTTTTTTTAGATTTGAACAATTTTCAAATTTAAACATTTTTAGTTTTAAATAATTTTAAAGTTTGAACAGTTTTCAAAATTGAATATTTTTTAATTTGAACGTTTGACGAATTTGGAAAAAAATGAAACAAAAAAGGGAAAAAGAAAGAAAAAAAAGAAAGAGAAAGAATAAACAGAGAAAGAATAAACAAAAAGCGGAAAAAGAAGAAAAAATCCAAAATGGGTCGGGCTCTATACCCGACCAGGGTGTGCGGCATGCCGTACACACCGACCTGGTTGGTGTATAGGATTTGCCGACTAGGTTGGCCGTTACCACGGTGAATCCCTATTTATCGCCAGCGCATGCAAAGGGTGTTCACCTGGGTCGCGGGCCCAGTAAGTGCATCCTAGTTGTTTTTAGGCCGGTTCTTCCGCTTTTTCCGTTTTTTTCGGTTTTTCACTATTTCTTTGGTTTTGTTTGGTTCTTTCGAGTTTTTTGTTTTTCTGAAATTTGAGCAAACTTTGATTTTAAGCAAAAAAATTCGAGTTCAAGCAAATTTTAAATTTGGGAAAATTCTGAATTCGAGCAAAATTTGAATTCAAACGGATTTGAATTTGAGCAATTTTTGAATTCGATTTTGAGCATATTCTAAATTCGAGCAAATTTTGAATTCGAGTAGATTCAAATTTGAGCAAATTTCGAATTCGAGCAAATTTCGACTTTGAGCAAATTTGGAATTCGAGCAGATTTAATTTCGAGCAAATTTGAATTCAACCAGATTTGAATTTGGCCCATCTAGATCGACCTAGTTAGCTTACGGTACAACAACATGCTAACGAGTGATATATAGGGCAACTTTTTACCGTACGCCGCACACCCTCATGTGTGGTAAGGGCTGGCCTGGTCGGCCCAGTTCGCGGTTTATTTTTTCTTTTTTAAGGATCACCATTACCGAGAATGTAGCAGCCGAGAGAAATATTGCCAGGACAATCCTCCTCGCTGCAACCATGAGAAAAGATCTAAAAACGATCCACCAAAGAAAGATTTAAAAGACCATACCTAGAGAAATTTAATCTTCTAGCAGCACCATTGACTTCGGGAGGGAGATCTCGTCGATGAATGAAGGATCGAATATCACTTATATTCTAGACGATGCAATCCCATTGACGTGAAGGCGAAAAAGAAGATGCTACCAAAAACCCTAACACAACCTATTGAAAAGACTACTTTTATTATGAACTCTACATATAGATAGGATTTTTCACCCTTTCCAACGCTGGAGAGGCCGACTGGAGGAGGGGGAACCAATCTATGGAGGGGCGGAGTTGGAGGAACGGCTAGGTTTTCGGTAGAGGGGGCGGCTGTCTTCCTGAGAGAAGAAAAGAAAGAGGAGAGATGCAGCTGACCGGTGATGTCTACGCACGCTTCTATTCTTGTAGACAGTGTTGGGCCTCCAAGAGCAGAGGTTTGTAGAACAACAGCAAGTTTCCCTTAAGTGGATCACCCAAGGTTTATCGAACTCAGGAGGAAGAGGTCAAAGATATCCCTCTCAAGCAACCCCGCAATCACGATACAAGAAGTCTCTTGTGTCCCCAACACACCTAATACACTTGTCGATGTATAGGTGCACTAGTTCGGCGAAGAGATAGTGAAATACAAGTAGTATGGATGTATATGAGTGGTAATAGCAATCTGAATAAAATATGGCAGCGAGTAAACATGCAAATGTAACAGAAATAAGCGGTGTTTGCAGATTAGAAACAAGGCCTAGGATCATACTTTCACTAGTGGACACTCTCAACATTGATCACATAATAAATAAGTTCTCTTCCTTTGTGCTACATATACTCTTGTTTGATAATGAACACCATTCGTTGTGTAGGGCTACAAGAGCACCTCAATGTCGGAGTTAACAAGCTCCACAACATTCGATATTCATGTTTAAGCAACCTGATGTCTACGGGTGCTTCTATTCTTGTAGACAGTGTTGGGCCTCCAAGAGCAGAGGTTTGTAGAACAGCAGCAAGTTTCCCTTAAGTGGATCACCCAAGGTTTATCGAACTCAGGGAGGAAGAGGTCAAAGATATCCCTCTCAAGCAACCCCAATCACGATACAAGAAGTCTCTTCCCCAACACACCTAATAAACTTGTCGTATGTATAGGTGCACTAGTTCGGCGAAGAGATAGTGAAATACAAGTAGTATGAATGTATATGAGTGGTAATAGCAATCTGAATAAAATAGGGCAGCGAGTAAACATGCAACAGTAAATAAGCGGAGATTCGATGTTTGGAAACAAGGCCTAGGGATCATACTTTCACTATTGGACACTCTCAACATTAATCGCATAATAAATAACTCTTTCTCATATGTGCTACGTACACTCTTTTGTTGGATGACAAACACCAGTCGTTGTGTAGGGCTACAAGAGCTCCCTCAAGCCGGAGTTAACAAGCGCCACAACATTCGGTATTCATATTTAAGTAACCTTAGAGCATAATAGATCATTGCAAAATAAACCAAGAACTAACATAGCGCACACACTGTCCACATTACACTATGAAGGAGGAATAGATCACATCAATACTATCATAATGATAATTAACTCCACAATCTACAAGAGATCATGATCATAGCCTACGACAAGAACCACACGGTGCACACACTAGTCACCTTTACACCATGCGGGAGGAATAGACTACTTTAATAACATCACATGAGTAGCACACAACTAGTAGCGATACAAAGCTCATCATATGGATCTCAATCATGCAAAGCAACTCACGAGATCATTGTATTGGAGTACGAGAGAGAGATTAACCACATAGCTACGGTAGAGCCCTCAGCCCCGTGGGTGAATTACTCCCTCCTCATCATGGAGGCAGCGATGGCGGTGAAGATGGCGGTGGAGACGGCGGTGGATGGCTCCGGGGGCAATTCCCCGTCCCGGCGGCGTGCCGGAACAGAGACTTCTGGCCCCCGAATTGGAGTTTCGCGATGGCGGCGGCTCTGGAAGGTTTTTTCGTATCGTGGTTTTTCCGTGTCGGAGTTTTAGGTCAAGACGACTTATATAGGCGAAGAAACGGAGTCGGAAGGGGGCTCCCTCCTCATAGGGGCGCGCCCACCCCTTGGCCGCGCGCCGCCCTATGGGGTGGGGCCCTCCTGGCTCCCATCTGGCCCTTCTTCGGTGCTCTGGAAGCTTCTGATGAAAATAGGAACCTGGGCGTTGATTTCGTCCAATTCCGAGAATATTTCGTTACTAGGATTTCTGAAACCAAAAACAGCAGAAAACAGAAACACTTCGCATCTTGTTAATAGGTTAGTTCCAAAAAACGAATATGACATAAAGTGTGCATAAAACATGTAGATATCATCAATAATGTGGCATGGAACATAAGAAATTATCGATACGTCGAGACGTATCAGCATCCCCTTAGTTCTCTCGTCCCGAGCAGGTAAAACGATAACAAAGATAATTTCTGAAGTGACATGCCATTATAACCTTGATCATATTGTAAACATATGTAATGAATGCAGCGATCAAAACAATGGTAATGACATGAGTAAACAACTGAATCATAAAGCAATGACTTTTCATGAATAGCACTTTCAAGACAGGTATCAATAAGTCTTGCATAAGAGTTAACTCATAAAGCAATAATTTAAAGTATAGACATTGAAGCAACACAATGGAAGATGAAGTTTCAGCGGTTGCTTTCAACTTATAACATGTATATCTCATGGATAATTGTCAATGCAAAGCAATATAACAAGTGCAATATGCAAGTATGTAGTAATCAATGCACAGTTCACACAAGTGTTTGCTTCTTGAGGTGGAGAGAGATGGGTGAACTGACTCAACATAAAAAGTAAAAGAAGGGTCCTTCAAAGAGGAAAGCATCGATTGCTATATTTGTGCTAGAGCTTTGTTTTTTAAAAACATCAAAAGAGTATAAAAGTAAAGTTTTGAGAGGTGTTTGTTGTTGTCAACGAATGGTAATGGGTACTCTAACTACCTTATCAACCAGACTTCCAAGAGCGGCTCCCATGAAGGACGTTATTTCTACCACCGTGGTAGATCATCCCTCTTCTCTTTTGTTTACACATGTATTTTAATGTATTTATTTTTGGGTGGCACTCCTTCCAACCTTGCTTTCACAAACCATGGCTAACCGAATCCTTCGGTGCCTACCAACAATCTCATACCATGAAGGAGTGCCTTTTTATTTTAGTTTTATTTAGATGACACTCCTCCCAACCTTTGCTTTCTCAAGCCATGGCTAACCGAATCCTCGGGTGCCTTCCAACCTTTCACATACCATGGAGGAGTGTCTATTTGCAAAATTAAGTTGCTTACTGATGAATCAGAGCAAAACATGTGAAGAGAATTATTAATGAAGTTAATTAATTGGGGCTGGGAACCCCTTTGCCAGCTCTTTATGCAAAGTTATTGGATAAGCGGATGAAGCCACTAGTCCATTGTGAAAGTCTTTCAAGTAAATGACAAGATCGAAAGATAAAACACCACATACTTCCTCATGAGCTATAAAACATTGACACAAATAAGAGATGATAAATTTGAATTGTTTAAAGGTAGCACTCAAGCAATTTACTTTGGAATGGTGGAGAAATACCATGTAGTAGGTAGGTATGGTGGACACAAATGGCATAGTAGTTGGCTCAAGTATTTTGGATGCATGAGAAGTATTCCCTCTCGATACAAGGTTTAGGCTAGCAAGGCTATTTGAAACAAACACAAGGATGAACCGGTGCAGCAAAACTCACATAAAAGACATATTGAAAACATTATAAGACTCTACACCGTCTTCCTTGTTGTTCAAACTCAATACTAGAAATTATCTAGACCTTAGAGAGACCAATTATGCAAACCAAATTTTAGCATGCTCTATGTATTTCTTCACTAATCGGTGCAAAGTATATGATGCAAGAGCTTAAACATGAGCACAACAATTGCCAAGTATCACATTATCCAAGACATTTTATCAATTACTACATGTAGCATTTTCCAATTCCAACCATATAACAATTTAACGAAGAGGAAACTTCGCCATGAATATTATGAGCTAAGAACACATGTGTTCATACGAACCAGCGGAGCGTGTCTCTCTCCCACACAATCATGAATTTATTCAAACACAAACAAAAACAAAAACAAACAGACGCTCCAAGTAAAGTACATAAGATGTGACCGAATAAAAATATAGTTTCAAGGGAGGAACCTGATAAATTTGTCGATGAAGAAGGGGATGTCTTGGGCATACCCAAGCTTAGACGCTTGAGTCTTCTTGAAATATGCAGGGATGAACCACCAGGGCATCCCCAAGCTTAGACTGTTCACTCTTCTTGATCATAGTATATCATCCTCCTCTCTTGACCCTTGAAAACTTCCTTCACACCAAACTTTAACAAACTCATTAGAGGGTTAGTGCATAATCAAAAATTCACATGTTCAGAGGTGACACAATCATTCTTAACACTTCTGGACATTGCTCAAAGCTACTGGAAGGTAATGGAACAAAGAAATCCACCCAACACAGCGAAAGAAGCAATGCGAAATAAAAGGCAGAATCTGTCAAAACAGAACAGTCCGTAAAGACGAATTTTAAAATGGCACCAGACTTGCTCAGATGAAAATTCCCAAATTGAATGAAAGTTGCGTACATATCTGAGGATCACTCACGTAAATTGGCATAATTTTCTGAGTTACCTACAGAGAATTAGACCCAGATTCGTGACAGCAAAGAAATCTGTTTCTGTGCAGTAATCCAAATCTAGTATCAACCTTGCTATCAACGACTTTACTTGGCACAACAAAACACAAAACTAAGATAAGGAGAGGTTGCTACAGTAGTAAACAACTTCCAAGACACAAATATAAAACAAAGTACTGTAGCAAAATAACACATGGGTTATCTCCCAAGAAGTTCTTTCTTTATAGCCATTAAGATGGGCTCAGCAGTTTTAATGATGCATTCGCAAGAAATAGTAGTTGAAGCAAAAGAGAGCATCAAAAAGCAAATTCAAAACACATTTAAGTCTAACATGCTTCCTATGCATAGGAATCTTGTACACAAATGAATTCATGAAGAACAAGGTGACAAGCAAAAGAGGATAAAACACGAGTAACTTCAAAATTCTCAACATAAAGAGGGGAAACTTAATATTATTAAGATGCATATAACCATGTTTCCCTCTCTCATAATAACTTTCAGTAGCATTGTTGATGAAATCCACAATATACCCATCACTTAAAACATTCTTATCATGGTTCATATGCATAGGAGTATCATTAATTTTAGCATAAGAAGAGTTCTTCTCATTAATAGTAATTGGAGCAAGATTATTATCAAGAATTTGAACATGGTAAACAAGTTGCATATTAAGGGAATGGTTTTTGGCAAGCCCATCGTAACTATGACAAGTTTCATAAGGATAATTGTAACATGTGTCATATCCATCTCTATAGTGATTATCTAAACCAGAATATGTAATATCATCATTTTCACTAAAAGTAAAGGTCTCAAATATAGGATCTTCAAGCACAACATCCCTAAGCTTAGAGCTTTCAATATCATCGTTTGAGGGGACATGAATAATGCTATCATCATTACTTTCATAATCAGTACCAAAAGATTTCCAACATCAAAGGTAGTGTGTTCTTCCAAATCATGATCACTAACATGGGTAAAGGGTATAGTTAGATCATCGTACTCAGATTCATTATCATAATAATCATTAGGAGCAACATACTTATGGTTACCTATTGTTACCTCATACACGCGGGATGTGCCGTTACCTCTTTCTTCTTATTCCCCCTCTTCTTCTTCTTCTTCTTCTTCTTCTTCTTCTTTCCCTTCTTCTTCTTTTCCCTCTCCTCGTTCTCCTCGTTCCCTTCTTTAGGAGGAAGAGGCTTGAAGGGTGGCTTGTCCGCATAACCTGATTTACTTAAACAATAGAAGAAACTTGGGAGGATTCCTCCTTTTCATTAATTAGTTCAAAACACACAGCGGTCCTATCATATTTTGGTAAGGTGTCATCTTCTAAAATATTCTGTATGTAAGTATTTGTATGGCTATTATCAATGCAATAAGAAAAACACCCATGTAGGACATCATCAATATCAAGATCATTAATATCTAACAAAGAAATTTTCCTTGATAACTCTTCACACCACAAAAATAAAGTGAGTTCATCATGCTGATTAGGAGTAATCTCATCATCACAATACAAATTTGCAACACTCATTGGGTTCAAATTATCATTGGTGGAGCACTGAAAATTAAAATGACCCACTTCATGGCAAACTTCACAAATAAAAGGATAGAGGGCACAAACTTTTTTACCAAGATCATCTAGAGTCCTAGCCCACTTTCTAGTTTTTTCATTAATATGGTGGATACAATATTCATCTTCGATTTGATTAATTCCACAAGGTCTATGCATTCCACAAAAATTAACATGCTTATAGGAAATAGCATTCTTAGGAGTTTGAGCATGCTTATTGCAATCATTAACAACAATTTCATTCTTCATGCAAGCCTCTTTAAAAGGTTCATGATACTTATCAAAATTCTTTTTAGGCAATTCAAAATGAGAAGCAAAGGCTTTATAAAGATTTGCAGCAACTTGAGAGTCAAGACCATAAGTAGCACTCATATCTTTATCAGTATCCAAAAAAGTTTCAATGCATTCATAATCATAATTTATACCTGACTCTTCACCTTTGTTGTTCTCCCAATCTTCAGCGTTCTCCTTAATCCGATCAAGAAGGTCCCTTTTAAACTCTTCTTTGTTGCGCGTGAATGATCCAGAACAAGTAGTATCCAGCAAGGTCTTATCTTGAAAAGAAAGTCTTGCATAGAAATTATCAATGATGATATTACCTGGAAGCTCATGATTGGGGCATTTGAGCATTAAATACTTCAATCTTCCCCATGCTTAGGCAATACTCTCTCCATCATGAGGCCAAAAATTATATATGCGGCTCCGGTCTTTGTGAATTTCACTTGGAGGATAGAATTTAGAATAAAATAGAGGCACAATGTCCTCCCAATTAAGAGAATCACCATTCTTCAGCAATTTATACCAGTGCGCCGCTTTACCAGACAGCAATATAGAGAATAGTTTCTTCTTCACTTCATCCATAGAGATACATGCACACTTGAATAACCCGCATAATTCATGCAAAAACAGTAAATGATCTCCAGGATGGATAGTTCCATCCCCTTCATAGCGGTTATCCATAACACGTTCAATAATTTTCATAGGGATTTTATATGGAATACTTTCAGTGGATGGATTTAAAATATCACAAGCATCATTAGAATTATCGCATATGGGAGATAAAATATTATCAGAGCAAATTTTCTCCCCTAAAGATGGGAAGCTAAAAATATCACAAACTAGCTTCCCCAAGCTTAGACTTCTCCATAGCATTAGCAGTAATTGCATTCATACTAATAACATTGCTACTATCATGCAAATAAGGTTCCATAGGTTTTTTAATTTTCGCATCAAACAATTCTAAATTAGGAAAAGATTAAAAAGCTCACCAATTTTGTTGTTTTCCATTATGCCTAACTAGTGAAAATAAAAACAAGAAACAAAAAGATGCAATTGCAGGATCTAAAGGAAATAGCTTCGAGCACTCACACACGGCAACAGTGCTAGGAAATAGCTTAGTAGTCGGAGGATGTGAATACCTTTACCTTACCTCCAACGGCGCCGGAAAATAGCTTGATGTCTACGGGTGCTTCTATTCTTGTAGACGTGTTGGGCCTCCAAGAGCAGAGGTTTGTAGAACAGCAACAAGTTTCCCTTAAGTGGATCACCCAAGGTTTATCGAACTCGGGAGGAAGAGGTCAAAGATATCCCTCTCAAGCAACCCTGCAATCACGATACAAGAAGTCTCTTGTGTCCCCAACACACCTAATACACTTGTCGATGTATAGGTGCACTAGTTCGGCGAAGAGATAGTGAAATACAAGTAGTATGAATGTATATGAGTGGTAATAGCAATCTGAATAAAATAGGGCAGCGAGTAAACATGCAACAGAACAGTAAATAAGCGGAGATTCGATGTTTGGAAACAAGGCCTAGGGATCATACTTTCACTATTGGACACTCTCAACATTGATCGCATAATAAATAACTCTTTCTCATATGTGCTATATACACTCTTTTGTTGGATGACAAACACCAGTCGTTGTGTAGGGCTACAAGAGCTCCCTCAAGCCGGAGTTAACAAGCGCCACAACATTCGGTATTCATATTAAGTAACCTTAGAGCATAATAGATCATTGCAAAATAAACCAAGAACTAACATAGCGCACACACTGTCCACATTACACTATGAAGGAGGAATAGATCACATCAATACTATCATAATGATAATTAACTCCACAATCTACAAGAGATCATGATCATAGCCTACGACAAGAACCACACGGTGCACACACTAGTCACCTTTACACCATGCAGGAGGAATAGACTACTTTAATAACATCACATGAGTAGCACACAACTAGTAGCGATACAAAGCTCATCATATGGATCTCAATCATGCAAAGCAACTCACGAGATCATTGTATTGAGTACAGAGAGAGATTAACCACATAGACAGCGGAGCCCTCAGCCCCGGGGTGAATTACTCCCTCCTCATCATGGAGGCGATGGCGGTGAAGATGGCGGTGGAGACGGCGGTGGAGATGGCTCCGGGCAATTCCCCGTCCGCGGGTGCAAACGGGCTGTCCCCCGAATTGGAGTTTCGCGATGGCGGCGGCTCTGGAAGGTTTTTTCGTATCGTGGTTTTTCCGTGTCGAAGTTTTAGGTCAAGACGACTTATATAGGCGAAGAAACGGAGTCGGAGGGGCCACGGGGCTCCCTCCTCATAGGGGGCGCCCACCCCTGCCGCGCCGCCCTGTGGGGTGGGGCCCTCCGGCTCCCCTCGGCCTTCTTCGGTGCTCTGGAAGCTTCCGGTAAAAATAGGAACCGGGCGTTGATTTATCCAAGAGAATATTCCGTTACTAGGATTTCTGAAACCAAAAACAGCAGAAAACAGGAACAGGCACTTCGGCATCTTGTTAATAGGTTAGTGATGTCTACGTTCCCCTCCTTTCCTGTAGACAGTGTTGGGCCTCCAAGAGCAGAGGTTTGTAGAACAGCAAGTTTTCCTTAAGTGGATTACCCAAGGTTTATCGAACTCAGGAGGAAGAGGTCAAAGATATCCCTCTCATGCAACCCTGCAACCACAAAGCAAGAAGTCTCTTGTGTCCCCAACACACCTAATAGGTGTACTAGTTCGGCGAAGAGATAGTGAAATACAAGTGGTATGAATGAATATGAGCAGAGTGGCGCCAGAAAGTGCTTGCAGCATGCATTGATGGTAGCAATATTGCAGGAAGTAAACAAGCAGAGTAACTAAAAAAATTAACAAGCGGCGATAGCAGTATGTAGGAACAAGGCCTAGGGATTAGACTTTCACTAGTGGACACTCTCAACATTGATCACATAACAGAATAGATAAATGCATACTCTACACTCTTGTTGGATGATGAACACATTGCGTAGGATTACACGAACCCTCAATGCCGGAGTTAACAAGCTCCACAATTCAATGTTCATATTTAAATAACCTTAGAGTGCATGAAAGATCGAAACGACTAAACCAAGTACTAACATAGCATGCACACTGTCACCTTCATGCTTATGTAGGAGGAATAATACACATCAATACTATCATAGCAATAGTTAACTTCGCAATCTACAAGAGATCATGATCATAGCATAAACCAAGTACTAACACGGATGCACACACGTCACCATTACATCGTGCAGGAGGAATAAAACTACTTTAATAACATTGCTAGAGTAGCACATAGATAAATTGTGATACGATGCACATTGCAATCATAAAGAGATATAAATAAGCACTTCACTATGCTCTTCATAATAGTGAATAAGTATTCGTGAAATATAGCCTAAGAGACCCACACGGTGCACACACTGTCACCTTTACACACGTGGGACAAGGAGTCTCCGGAGATCACATAAGTAAAACTCACTTGACTAGCATAATGACATCTAGATTACAAGCATCATCATATGAATCTCAATCATGTAAGGCAGCTCATGAGATTATTGTATTGAACTACATAGGAGAGAGATGAACCACATAGCTACCGGTACAGCCCCGAGCCTCGATGGAGAACTACTCTCCTCATGGGAGACAGCAGCGTTGATGAAGATGGCGGTGGTGTCGATGGAGGAGCCTTCCGGGCACTTCCCCCGGCGGCGTGGAACAGACTCCTGTCCCCCAGATCTTGGCTTCGCGATGGCGGCGGCTCGGAAGGTTTCGTACCGTGGTTTTTCCGTATCGAGGTTTTAGGTCAGGGACCTTTAAATAGGCGAAGAGGGGAGGGGGCGACGAGGCGGTGGCACCATAAGGCGGCGTGGCCGGGGCCTGGGCGCGCGGCCTATGGTCCGGGGGCCCAGTGCCCCCTCTGGTCCTTCTCGTGTGTTCTGGATGCTTCCGGTGAAAATAGGAACTTGGGTCTTGATTTCGTCCAATTCGAGAATATTTCGTTACTAGGATTTCAAACCAAAAAATGCAAACAGGAACTGCACTTCGGCATCTTGTTAATAGGTTAGTTCCATAAAATGCATAAATATGACATATAATGTGTATAAAACATGTAGGTATCATCAATAAAGTAGCATGGAACATAAGAAATTATCGATACGTCGGAGACGTATCATCCCCAAGCTTAACTGCTCGTCCCGAGCAGTAAAACGATAACAAAGATAATTTCTTAAGTGACATGCCATCATAAACTTGATCATATTGTAAACATATGTAATGAATGCAGCGATCAAAACAATGGTAATGACATGAGTAAACAATGAATCATAAAGCAATGACTTTTCATGAATAGTACTTTCAAGACAGCATCAATAAGTCTTGCATAAGAGTTAACTCATAAAGCAATAATTCAAAGTAGAGGCATTGAAGCAACACAAAGGAAGATTAAGTTTCAGCGGTTGCTTTCAACTTATAACATGTATATCTCATGGATAATTGTCAACATAGAGTAATATAACAAATGCAATATGCAAGTATGTAGGAATCAATGCACAGTTCACACAAGTGTTTGCTTCTTGAGATGGAGAGAAATAGGTGAACTGACTCAACATAAAGGTAAAAGAATGGTCCTTCAAAGAGGAAAGCATCGATTGCTATATTTGTGCTAGAGCTTTGGCTTTGAAAACATAAAGAGAGCATAAAAATAAAGTTTTGAGAGGTGTTTGTTGTTGTCAACGAGCGGGTACTCTAACCCCCTTGCCAGACAAACCTTCAAAGAGCGGCTCCCATTTTATTTTATTTTTGTGTGGCACTCCTTCCAACCTTTCTTTCACAAACCATGGCTAACCGAATCCTTCGGGTGCCTGCCAACAATCTCATACCATGAAGGAGTGCCTTTTATTTTAGTTTTATTTAGATGACACTCCTCCCCACCTTTGCTTTCTCAAGCCATGGCTAACCGAATCCTTCGGGTGCCGTCCAACAATCACATACCATGGAGGAGTGTCTATTTTTGTTAATTAATTTGGGACTGGGAATCCCATTGCCAGCTCTTTTTGCAAAATTATTGGATAAGCGGATGAAGCCACTAGTCCATTGGTGAAAGTTGCCCAACAAGATTGAAAGATAAACACCACATACTTCCTCATGAGCTATAAAAAATTGACACAAATAAGAGATGATAAATTTTGAATTATTTAAAGGTAGCACTCAAACAATTTACTTTGGAATGGCGGAAAATACCATGTAGTAGGTAGGTATGGTGGACACAAATGGCATAGTGGTTGGCTCAAGTATTTTGGATGCATGAGAAGTATTCCCTCTCGATACAAGGTTTAGGCTAGCAAGGCTATTTGAAACAAACACAAGTATGAAGCGGTGCAGCAAACTCACATAAAAGACATATTGTAAACATTATAAGACTCTACACCGTCTTCCTTGTTGTTCAAACTCTTTACTAGAAATTATCTAGACCTTAGAGAGACCAATTATGCAAACCAAATTTTAGCAAGCTCTATGTATTTCTTCATTAATGGGTGCAAAGTATAAGATGCAAGAGCTTAAACATGAGCACAACAATTGCCAAGTATCACATTATCCAAGACATTATAGCAATTACTACATGTAGCATTTTCCAATTCCAACCATATAACAATTTAACGAAGAGGAAACTTCGCCATGAATATTATAAGCTAAGAACACATGTGTTCATACGAACCAGCGGAGCGTGTCTCTCTCCACTCAAGGATGAATTTATTCAAACATAAACAAAAACAAAAACAAACAGACGCTCCAAGTAAAGTACATAAGATGTGACCGAATAAAAATATAGTTTCAAGGGAGGAACCTGATAAATTTGTCGATGAAGAAGGGGATGCCTTGGGCATCCCCAAGCTTAGACGCTTGAGTCTTCTTAAAATATGCAGGGGTGAACCACGGGGGCATCCCCAAGCTTAGACTTTTCACTCTTCTTGATCATAGTATATCATCCTCCTCTGACCTTGAAAACTTCTTCCACACCAAACTTTAAGCAAACTCATTAGAGGGTTAGTGCACAATCAAAAACTCACATGTTCAGAGGTGACACAATCATTCTTAACACTTCTGTACATTGCTCAAAGCTACCGGAAGGTAATGGAACAAAGAAATCCACCCAACACAGCGAAAGAAGCAATGTGAAATAAAAGGCAGAATCTGTCAAAACAGAAAAGTCCGTAAAGACGAATTTTAAAATGGCACCAGACTTGCTCAAACGGAAAAACTCAAAACTAATGAAAGTTGCGTACATATCTGAGGATCACTCACGTAAATTGGCATAATTTTCTGAGTTACCTACAGAGAATTAGACCCATATTCGTGACAGACAGCAATGCTGTTTCTGCGCAGCAATCCAAATCTAGCATCAACTTTACCATAGAGACTTTACTTGGCACAACAAAACACAAAACTAAGATAAGGAGAGGTTGCTACAGTAGTAAACAACTTCCAAGACACAAATATAAAACAAAGTACTGTAGCAAAATAAACACATGGGTTATCTCCCAAGAAGTTCTTTCTTTATAGCCATTAAGATGGGCTCAGCAATTTTAATGATGCTCGCAAGAAATAAAAGTAGCAAAAGAGAGCATCAAGAAGCAAATTCAATACACATTTAAGTCTAACATGCTTATGCATAGGAATCTTGTAAATAAACAAGTTCATGAAGAAAAGTAACAAGCATAGGAAGATAAAACAAGTGTAGCTTCAAAAATTTCAGCACATAGAGAGGTGTTTTAGTAACATGAAAATTTCTACAACCATATTTTCCTCTCTCATAATAACTTTCAGTAGCAACATGAGCAAACTCAACAATATAACTATCACATAAAGCATTCTTATCATGAGTCTCATGCATAAAATTATTACTCTCCATAAGCATAATCAATTTTATTAGTAATAGGGAGCAAATTCAACAAAGTAGCTATCATTATATATAGGAGGCATATTGTAATCATAATCAAATTTATCCTCCATAACAGGTGGCAACAAAAGACTACTATCATTATAATCATCATAAATAGGAGGCAAAGTATCATCAAAGTAATTTTTTCCTCAATGCTTGGGGGACTAAAAATATCATGCTCATCAAAACCAGCTTCCCCAAGCTTAGAATTTTCCACAGCATTAGCAACAATAGTGTTCAAAGCATTCATATTAATAACGTTCCCATTAGTTTGCATATAAAGTTCCATGGGTTTTTTAATTCTCTCTTCAAACACATCATGTCCTAATTCAAGATAAAGTTCATAAAGATCTCTCATATTTTTGTTGTTTTCCATTATGCCTAACTAGTGTAAACAAGAAACCAAATGTCGCAATTGCAGAGTCTAAAGGAAATAGCTTCGAGTACTTACAACGGCAAAAATAGCTTAGTAGCCGAGATCCGGAGTGTGAGTACTTTTACCTTTCTCCCGCAAGCAGCGAGATAGCTTGATGTCTACGTTCCCCTCCTTTCCTGTAGTGTCACTCCAAGAGCAGAGGTTTGTAGAACAGCAGCAAGTTTTCCCTTAAGTGGATTACCCAAGGTTTATCGAACTCAGAGGAAGAGGTCAAAGATATCCCTCTCATGCAACCCCGCAACCACAAAGCAAGAAGTCTCTTGTGTCCCCACACACCTAATAGGTGTACTAGTTCGGCGAAGAGATAGTGAAATACAAGTGGAATGAATATGAGCAGAGTATGGCGCAGAAAAGTGCTTGCTGCATGCAGCTTGATGGTAGCAATATTGCAGAAGTAAACAAGCAGCAGAGGCACTAATGAAACAGAACATGATGCAGCTATGTAGGAACAAGGCCTAGGGATTAGACTTTCACTAGTGGACACTCTCAACATTGATCACATAACAGAATAGATAAATGCATACTCTACACTCTTGTTGGATGATGAACACATTGCGTAGGATTACACGAACCCTCAATGCCGGAGTTAACAAGCTCCACAATTCAATGTTCATATTTAAATAACCTTAGAGTGCATGAAAGATCGAAACGACTAAACCAAGTACTAACATAGCATGCACACTGTCACCTTCATGCTTATGTAGGAGGAATAATACACATCAATACTATCATAGCAATAGTTAACTTCGCAATCTACAAGAGATCATGATCATAGCATAAACCAAGTACTAACACATGCACACACTGTCACCATTACATCGTGCAGGAGGAATAAAACTACTTTAATAACGTTGCTAGAGTAGCACATAGATAAATTGTGATACGATGCACATTGCAATCATAAAGAGATATAAATAAGCACTTCACTATGCTCTTCATAACAGTGAATAAGTATTCTGTGAAATATAGCCTAAGAGACCCACACGGTGCACACACTGTCACCTTTACACACGTGGGACAAGGAGTCTCCGGAGATCACATAAGTAAAACTCACTTGACTAGCATAATGACATCTAGATTACAAGCATCATCATATGAATCTCAATCATGTAAGGCAGCTCATGAGATTATTGTATTGAACTACATAGGAGAGAGATGAACCACATAGCTACCGGTACAGCCCCGAGCCTCGATGGAGAACTACTCCCTCCTCATGGGAGACAGCAGCGTTGATGAAGATGGCGGTGGTGTCGATGGAGGAGCCTTCCGGGCACTTCCCTGTTCCGCGGCGTGAACAGAGACTCCTGTCCCCGATCTTGGCTTCGCGATGGCGGCGGCTGGAAGGTTTCTCACCGTGGTTTTTCCGTATCAGGTTTTAGGTCGGGACCTTTAAATAGGCGAAGAGGCGGAGTCGGAGGGGCGACGAGGCGGTGGCACCATAAGGCGGCGCCGGGCCCCACGCCCATGGTCCGGGGGCCTGCTCCCCCTCTCGGGTCCTTCTCGTGTGTTCTGATGCTTCCGAAAATAGGAACTTGGGTCTTGATTTCGTCCAATTCCGAGAATATTTACTAGGATTTCGAAACCAAAACAGCAGAAAACAGAACTGGCACTTCATCTTGTTAATAGGTTAGTTCCATAAAATGCATAAATATGACATATAATGTGTATAAAACATGTATCATCAATAAAGTAGCATGGAACATAAGAAATTATCGATACGTCGGAGACGTATCAGTTAGTTCCAGAAAATGCACGAATATGACATAAAGTGTGCATAAAACATGTAGATATCATCAATAATGTGGCATTGAACATAAGAAATTATCGATACGTCGGAGACGTATCAAACCTTAGAGCATAATAGATCTTTGCAATTTAAACCGAGTACTAACATAGCATACACACTGTCACCTTTACACTATGAAGGGGGAATAGATCACATCAATACTATCATAGTAATAATTAACTCCATAACCTACAAGAGATTATGATCATACCCTACGCCAAGTACTACACGATGCACACACTGTCACCATTACACCATGAAGGAGGAATAGACTACTTTAATAACATCACAAGAGTAGCACATAGACTAATAGTGATACAAAGCTCATCATATGGATCTCAAGCATGCAAGCAATTCATGAGAACATTGTATTGGTGTACAGAGAGAGAGATTAACCACATAGCTACCGGTAGAGCCCTCAGCCCCAGGGGAGAACTACTCCTCCTCATCATAGGAGACAGCAGCGGCGATGAAGATGGCGGTGGTGTCGATGGAGATACCTTCCGGGGGCACTTCCCCGTCCCGCGGCCGGAACAGACTCCTCTCCCAGATCTTGGCTTCGCGATGGCGGCGGCTCTGGAAGGTTTCTCGTACCGTGGTTTTTCCGTCTAGGGTTTTCGCGACGGAGACTTTAAATAGGCGAAGAGGCGGCCTCGGAGGGGTTACGGGGGCGCCACACAATAGGGGGGCGCGCCCCCCTTGGGCCGCGCCGGCCTGGCGTGTGGGCCCCCAGGGCTGCCCTCTGGTGCCTCTCCGGTGTTCTGGAAGCTTCGTGCAATTATAAGATGCGGGCGTTGATTTCGTCCAATTCCGAGAATATTTCCTTACTAGGATTTCGAAACCAAAAACAAAGACAAAGCACTTCGGCATCTCGTTAATAGGTTAGTTCCGGAAAATGCATAAAAACGATATAAAGTGTGAACAAAACATGTAGGCTTTGTCATAAAACTAGCATGGGACATAAGAAATTATAGATACGTTTGAGACGTATCAAGCATCCCCAAGCTTAGTTCCTACTCGCCCTCGAGTAGGTAAACGATAACAAGGATAATTTCTTAAGTGACATGCTACCAACACAATCTTGATCCAATAATGATGTAAAGCATGTGAACTGAGATCAAATCACTCAAAGCAAATGTCTATATTGATATAAGAGATGATAATGCAAGAGTTAAACAAGCTAGAAGTTTTCATGAACTATTGCTTCAAAGACATGAAACCGTACAAAGTTCATTAAAGATGTGTTAAGTATTCAGCGTAGAAGTTCTATCCTTCATTACAAGCATCAAGTAAATTTTCACAACATAAAAATGATTCAGTCAAGTAAACATAAACATGAACGTCATGAATCAACTGTTTCGAAGTCTACTCAACCGGTGAGCGCAAGCATTTGGTATTAGCACCAGGATGTTATGGCATAAAGAACGTTAATGGGGGTTTGGAAGGTCAAATGGAAGAAAGTCTTACAAAGCTATAAGTGATTATTAGACAAGAGGAAGTCTTATAATCGAAGCTATGCAAGGAGTAGTGATTGCCATGCAACGGATGCACATAGAGCTATATGTGTATGAAAGCTCTCCAATGGAACTAGTGGGGGTGCATCCAACTTGGTTGCTCACGAAGACCTAGAGCACTTTTGAGGAGGCTCATCATTGGAATATACAACCCAAGTTCTATAGTGTAAATTCCCCACATAGTTATACTAGTAAAACATGAAAACTCTCTCATATGGAGTGTAGGTGCTAAACATGAGCACATATGATGACTATGAATATGCAGGTGCTAAAACATGAGCACAAGTGTGGATAAAAGATAGTAATGCTGCCCCTTTTTCTTTATTCTCTTTTTTTCTTTTCTATTTTTTTTCGTTCTTTTCTTTTTCTCTTTTTGATGGCCTCCATGGCTCTTTTCCCTTTTAGGGGAAACATCCTAATATGACAACACACTTTTTGGTACAAATAACTCATAATGAATAAAACATGATGTATGAAACTGTATGCCTCTGCCAGTGTAGCAGGATATGCAATGATCTAGCGTAACATGGGTAAACCACACATTAGCTGTATAGAATCATGCAAAGCAATATGAAAATAATAAATGACAACATGGCATGTAATGTAAAATGGAAGTTGCATGGCAATATATCTCGGAACAGCTATGGAAATGCTGTGGTAGGTAGGTATGGTGGCTGTTTTGAGGAGATGTATGGGCTTATGTGTAGGAGAACAAGAGAAAGTCCTCCCACGGGTTTGGATGTACCGCGAAGTATGCACAATTCTCAATGTGAGCAAAAGGCAATGCACAGTACCGAAGAGGCTAGCAAATATGGATGGAGGAAGTGCCAAAAACCGTAGCTTAACATTAGTCAAAAAGAACTCACAAGCTTATTGCAAACAACTAGCAGGTTCAACATTAAGAGCATGATTAAAATTTCTGACCTTCAAGCACTTAGTTATTACGATGAACTCTTAGACATGGAAAGCTATCAAGTCCAACTACACCTTCAACTATTTAAATAGAGTTTGTAGTACGGCACAAGCTTAAAGACAACAATCCACTACTAATTTTAACTTATTCAAACAACAAGCTTTACCATCTAAATACCTCAAAACGTTTGCAAAGAATCAAGTTATCAAAGCTCAATGATCTACAAGATTATGCAAGTGTTTCATTATACCACTACCACATGCAACATTTCCTTAACCAACTGAATAACAATGAACGAAGCAGTTTTCAACCTTCGCCATGAACATTAAAAGCTAAGAACACATGTGTTCATACGAACCAGCGGAGCGTGTCTCTCTCCCATACAAGGATGAACTTATTCAAACAAAACAAAAACAAACAAACGCTCCAAGTAAAGTACATAAGATGTGACATAATAAAAATATAGTTTCAATGGAAGAAACCTGATAAGTTGCTGATGAAGAAGGGGATGCCTTGGGCATCCCCAAGCTTGGATGCTTGAGTCTTCTTAAAATATGCAGGGATGAACCACGGGGGCATCCCCAAGCTTAGACTCTTCACTCTTCTTGATCATAGTATATCATCCTCTCTGACCCTTGAAAACTTCCTCCACACCAAACTCGAAACAAACTCATTAGAGGGTTAGTGCATAATCAAAATTCACATGTTCAGAGGTGACACAATCATTCTTAACACTTCTGGACATTGCCCAAAGCTTCTAAAAGTTAATGGAACAAAGAAATCCATTCAACATAGCAAAAGAGGCAATGCGAAATAAAAGGCAGAATCTGTCAAAACAGAACAGTCCGTAAAGACGAATTTTCCAGAGGCACTTAACTTGCTCAGATAAAAAAGCTCAAATTGAATGAAAGTTGCGTACATATCTGAGGATCACGCACGTAAATTGGAAGATTTTTCTGAGTTACCTACAGAGAACCCTGCCCAAATTCGTGACAGACGAAATCTGTTTCTGCGCAGTAATCCAAATCTAGTATCAACTCTACTATCAAAGACTTTACTTGGCACAACAATGCAATAAAATAAGATAAGGAGAGGTTGCTACAGTAGTAACAACTTCCAAGACTCAAATACAAAACAAAAGTGCTGTAGTAAAATAAACACATGGGTTATCTCCCAAGAAGTGCTTTCTTTATAGCCATAAGATGGGCTCAGCAATTTTAATGATGCACTCGCAAGAAATAAGAGTTGAAGCAAAAGAGAGCATCAAGAAGTAAATTCAAAACACATTTAAGCCTAACATGCTTCCTATGAAAAGGAATCTTGTACACAAATAAATTCATGAAGAACAAAGTGACAAGCATAGGAAGATAAAACACGAGTAACTTCAAAATTCTCAACATAAAGAGGGGAAATTTAATATTATTAAGATGCATATAACCATGTTTCCCTCTCTCATAATAACTTTCAGTAGCATCATGAACAAACTCAACAATATATCTATCACATGAAGCATTCTTATTCTCAT
Organism: Lolium multiflorum; assembly: GCA_030979885.1. NCBI lineage: Eukaryota > Viridiplantae > Streptophyta > Magnoliopsida > Poales > Poaceae > Lolium > Lolium multiflorum. The sequence continues at coordinate 247,333,385 of CM061747.1, forward strand.
GCATAAAATAATTACTACTCCCAACATAAGCATAGTCATTCTTATTGATTGTAGTGGGAGCAAATTCAACAAAGTAGCTATCATTATTATTCTCATCATCAAATATAGGAGGCATAGTATAATCATAATCAAATTTACTTTCCATAGTAGGCGGCACCAAAAGACCACTATCATTATAATTATCATAAATAGGAGACATATCATAATCAACATAAACTTTCTCCTCAATACCCGGAGGACTAAAGAGATCATTTTCATCAAAACCGACCTCCCCAAGCTTAAATTCTTCCATAGCATTAGCAACAATGGTGTTCAAAGCATTCATACTAATAACATTCCCATTAGCATTCATAAGTTCCATGGGTTTTTTAATTTTCTCTTCAAACACATCATGTCCTAATTCAAGATAAAGTTCATAAAGATCTCTCATTTTGTTGTTGTCTTCCATTAAGCCTTACTAGTGTAAAACAAGAGACAAAAAGACGCAATTGCAGAATCTAAAGGAAATAGCTTCGAGCACTTACAACGGCAACAGAAAATAACTTAGTTACCTGGGACCGGAGTATGAGTACCTTTACCCTCACGGCAACGGCGCCATAAAGTGCTTGATGTCTACGCACGCTTCTATTCTTGTAGACAGTGTTGGGCCTCCAAGAGCAGGTTTGTAGAACAGCAGCAAGTTTCCCTTAAGTGGATCACCCAAGGTTTATCGAACTCAGGAGGAAGAGGTCAAAGATATCCCTCTCAAGCAACTCTGCAATCACGATACAGAAGTCTCTTGTGTCCCCAACACACGTAATACACTTGTCGATGTATAGGTGCACTAGTTCGGCGAAGAGATAGTGAAATACAAGTAGTATGGATGTATATGAGTGGTAATAGCAATCTGAATAAAATATGGCAGCGAGTAAACATGCAACAGAACAGTAAATAAGCGGTGTTTGCAGTATTGGAAACAAGGCCTAGGGATCATACTTTCACTAGTGGACACTCTCAACATTGATCACATAATAAATAAGTTCTCTTCCTTTGTGCTACATATACTCTTGTTTGATAATGAACACCATTCGTTGTGTAGGGCTACAAGAGCACCTCAATGCCGGAGTTAACAAGCTCCACAACATTCGATATTCATGTTTAAGTAACCTTAGAGCATAATAGATCTTTGCAATTTAAACCGAGTACTAACATAGCATACACACTGTCACCTTTACACTATGAAGGGGGAATAGATCACATCAATACTATCATAGTAATAATTAACTCCATAACCTACAAGAGATTATGATCATACCTGTGACGCCCCAAAACCGGTACCATGAGGATCCCAGCGAATCCGCCGAAATCCGCACGATATCGATTTTAGGAGACGCACCACCAAGCGCTCGTACACGCCACATGCACGCGATGCGGGTGGAATCAATCACGAGCAGTAACATTACAACAGGATTACAATAGAGCCCACAAGAAACATATATTACAACAACGACTCCAACGAGTCAAGATACAAATATACAACTCAAGATCCAAATCATACAGAAGATCAAATACGTCCGAGTACGGACAAGATACAAATTGGACTAAGAGTACTGAAGATAACCAATGGCGTCCATAACCCTGCCCAGGCCGGAAGGGTAACCTTGCTAATGTCGTCTTCATCGAACATATCTTCATACCTGCCCGTTATGTCCCGTAGAAGCAGCAATAAGTACGGGTTCGTACTTAACAAGACTTCAAGACGTATAAGTATTCATCAACCAGTCGTCCTTTGTACTTGAGGCACGCAGGGGACTTAGAGGACGCAAGAGGAACGTCATAGGCAATATGGTGGGGTTAAGCGGCAGCGCGCAAGCACTAAAACCTATAGAGACACTCTACAACATTCGTCTATCAGAGAAGGTGAGAGAGCGCACAAACTAACAGTTCTATACTCTGCAAACATAACACAGCCGATGCGTTCCCCCTTCGCCAAGAAGTACTTACAAAGGCACTCACACGGTAGTCAAGTTTTAACCATTTATTATTAGAGTTGTGCTAACTTACTACGCAAGTTATTATTAATGAACAACAGGTGTAAGATGTCTATGGTCGAGTCATACAGCTCCAAGTCGTCCATAACCGCGGACACGGCTTATCGATAAGATTTAACCCTGCAGGGGTGCCCAAATGTAGCCACACGCACGATCAACCCACTTGCGACGGTGGATATCACGACTCGCACTCTCCTTCACGACAACAATGTCCAGGAAGCCACCTAACCAAGTTGAACCCGTATCGAAGTCCGGCCGTATCTCCGAAGCGGACCTAGCTGTTTGTGACATCGTACTAGGTGGTTTAAACACACACTGGGGCGATAAACCACTTCGCAGCGGCTCCGCGACCTATACGTGCATACCAGAAACAAGGGATACAAGGCACCCAGGGGCTTCCCAAAGATAAAGAAGTAACAGGCTGGCATGCACGCAACAACAAATGGTAAAACATTGCAAACTAGTTGTGGCCACTGGACAAAGCTGTAGATTCCGGTAGTGGTCGAGGGGAGGCCCAATAAACATACCCACGTGTGATTAGAGCGCTCAGTCTCGGATGTATAACAGAACTCGGGTCCTAAGCTTTAAAGAAACACAAGTGAGCCGTCACAAAACGATCAGCTGACTCACCGATGCCTCCGCTAACAACTATTAACAAGTAACCATGATACCCTCAACAGATATAACCATAAACCATGTGTCATATTCCCCAACAGATAACCCGATAAGATGGCGATAACGGTAGCGAGATAAAACAGCACTAGCATGCACTACGACTCGCAAGGCATACCCGATAACCAAACAATAGCCGTGGGAGGTGATGGTGGCAATATGGGCTGCTTGAGGTAACATGTGGATAGGACACGTGACAAGAACGCAACTTAAGGATAGCATGAGGGAGAAGGCAAAATAAAATAGGTGAACGACTTCTGCAGGGGCAGGAGTATAAGGGAAATGCTTGCCTGTTAAAGCTTGCCGAGGAACATCCGGAGAACTTATCGTATCTCACCACACCACTTCGCGTTCCTATTCGGGAAGAAGCAAATGCTGGAACAAGCAACGAATGCAAACTTACTCCTACGGAAGAAGAACAAGCATGATCAAGATGATATGCATGACATGGCAGCGATGATGCGATGCAACTTATCCATATTAATCGGAGTCGGAACCCCGGACAAACAAATTAGGTTTGGAGTTGCATTTCTACCGGCAAATTTAAGGGTGGTTTAGCATAGCAAACATAGCAGGGGTGAGCTACATCAAAGTTAAATGGAACCGGGACAACATTTATATAATATCCCACATATTCCATATGTTACATATTAGGTGGTAATGCACACTACCACGAAATTATATGATGCATGGTGCAACAGCAAGCATGGATGGCATATTCATGTTCCTTGCATTTTTCTGAACAATTTTCATATAAAATACATTTTATTCCGAGTTATAGTTTGAAAGATATGAAATGGTCAAATTTTAATAATAAAATGCATTTAACTTGATTGGTCAAATTGCTTGTTCCAAAATAGTTGTAACAGGTTCAGATTTGAGATAGGTTTCAAATCCCTATAATTAGGTTTTATTTTCCACAGATGGAAAACAAGTTTGAAATTCTACATTCAAAAGCGTTTGGAAAACCAGAGAACAAAACAGAATAAAAGGTGTTCTTTTATTTTTGAAGAAGATGGTAACCAGGGATTGATCTTGGGCCTCCCAGAACTAGGCTCTAGGCACTAGCCAGAGGAGCTCCTTTTGAGTCTTGAAAGACTACAGGGCTGATCATAGACAAAACGTCATGTGGCGTTAACTGAAGAATGAACTTCAGTTTACTGAAGATGAACACGCACATGTTCGGAACTGAAGCAACACACGGCAAGCATAAAGCATGATGGCTATGCTTGTCCCCTGGGATGTTAACGTGCCTCTCCTGGAATTGGATCTAGCCAACAACGAACTGGCTATGTTCGATTTTGAAAGGAAAACGGAGAGCTAGCTGTGAAAAGCTACAGAACTGTTAATTGAAGAAGACACTGGAACTGAATAAAACTGGAGTTTTACGAGCTGCTGTGTGCGGGACGCTAGCTGGCATGATGTGTGATGCTGTTGCTAGATGATTGGAACGAAAAATACAAGGAATAGCATCAGTGAAGGACGGACTGCTCACCGCGCCTGCAAACGGTCGAACAAGATCAAGGCGACGGATGTTGAGGGAGCAGGCGACGCGATGACGATCGTGGCGGCGCTTGGTGGCGATGAGGACGGCGAAGACGTCCTGGGGCAGCTCCCACTCTGGACCTTCAGCGAGGAGGACGAGGGCACCACGGCTGTTCCGTCGCCGCGCTCCGACGCGACGAGGCAGCCAACAACGGGGACAAATAAGGCGATCTCCGGCGGCTTGTTTTCTTGGTGTTACTGATGAAACTGAAATTGCTTCCAGGGATAATTCTTGGTGATGATGGGACAGAGCTGGAAGAGAGAAACGGCGGCGGCTAGAGGAAGGAGGAAGGCTAGGTTTTTGTTGGGGCCTGATTTGGAATTGAAGGGGAAAAGCTTGGAGCAGGTGGCTCTGAAAGAAGAATGGAAAAGCTCACGGCGTCGACGAACTGATGGGAAGCAAAAGGAAAAACATGAGCAGAGTACTCCCTCTCGTTCACAGAAGTAGAACGGAGCCAGCTGGGCTTTCTCCAGAGAAGAGAAAAAAAGAGCTTGGCTGATTTATTTTTATTTCTTTTATTCCTTTTTCTTTCTCTGATTTTATTTGAACCATTGAAAAACAAGTTTGAATTTGAAACAAAGGTAGAGACAAGTGACAGAAATAGTTTCAACATAACTATCTTTATTTGGAACCAAGACAAAATATTTTCAACATTCCAAAATAATTCGTAAGTTGATTAATTGTAAGATAAGAGACTATAGAGAGGGGGTTTATATCAACCCATATTTACTAGAAATTTGGCATGGCCTTTTGAAAAGTGGTCAAGTGTAGAAATAGGTAGCCAGGCTTGAAGCTTGGAACATCTCAAGTGAGATGGAGATAGAACAAGAGAGAAGAGAGAGAGAGAGAGGGGAAAAAAAAACAAACATATAAAATAAAGAGGGCAAATAAAATCCAAATGCAATTTTGATAAGAACGTAAGTGGCATGGTATGATATGCATGATGCAATGATGATGCACAAAAAGAAAAGAACAGACAAAACTAATAGGGGTATTTTCCTGGGTCGCTACAATACCCTACGCCAAGTACTACACGATGCACACACTGTCACCATTACACCGTGAAGGAGGAATAGACTACTTTAATAATATCACAAGAGTAGCACATAGACTAATAGTGATACAAAGCTCATCATATGGATCTCAAGCATGCAAGCAATTCATGAGATCATTGTATTGGGGTACAGAGAGAGATTAACCACATAGCTACCGGTAGAACCTCAGCCCCAGGGGAGAACTACTCCCTCCTCATCATAGGAGACAGCAGCGGCGATGAAGATGGCGGTGGTGTCGATGGAGATGCCTTCCGGGCACTTCCGTCCCGGCGGCGTGCCGGAACAGAGACTCCTGTCCCCCAGATCTTGGCTTCGCGATAGCGGCGGCTCTGGAAGGTTGTTTTCGCGACGGAGACTTTAAATAGGCGAAGAGGCGGCCTCGGAGGGGTTACGGGGGCGCCACACAATAGGGGCGCGCCCCCCCTTTGGGCCGCGCCGGCCTGGCGTGTGGGCCCCCAGGCTGCCCTCTGGTGCCTCTCCGGTGTTCTGGAAGCTTCGTGCAATTATAAGATGCTGGTTGTTTGTTCCGAGAATATTTCCTTACTAGGATTTCTGAAACCAACACAAAACAGAACTGCACTTCGGCATCTCGTTAATAGGTTAGTTCCGGAAAATGCATAAAAACGATATAAAGTGTGAACAAAACATGTAGGTATTGTCATAAAACTAGCATGGGACATAAGAAATTATAGATACGTTTGAGACGTATCAACCGGTAGAAAAGGATTGCACTTGTTATTGTGCGTACTGTGTTGGGTTGTAACTGATCCGCCCATTGGTAGGGTGTTTCTTGCTCGATTTTGGGCCAGTTGTTTTCATTTACAGCTCGTGCATAATAGTGTAAGCTCTTAGCTGCTTTAGAGAAAATGCATTGAAAATAAAAACTTCCCACAGTTCAATTCTTTTCGATTTGTGTTGTTTGGAATTATTTTATTAGTTGTCTATAAAATGTCCTTAATAACTTGGACCATACTTGCGTGAGATTTACTTACTTATTGTGTCGTTGTTTTAACAATTGCTGGGCCTACACTCTACTACTGTACATGTTATGTACACACATGCTCATGATTCAATAGTATGTCACAATAGGTGGTTCAATTACACAACAAAAATATTCTGCAAATACAGTGAGCAAGTAATCATCTCATCTCCTATTTCATAGACATCTGCATCAAATAATTAAAGGTGTCCCCATAGCTGTATAAATTCATTACAAGTAATTTTCTTCTTCTTTTAACAAAGGAAATATATTAATATCGCAAAGATACCAATTATATCTAGTTTTCTCCAAAAGTGACGCATTTAAGAAAGGAACAATACACAAGTACAATTATCGCCCTGATCATAGGCCATAGGTTTTCACCCAGGAAAAAGTCCACGCTAACAAAACAATGCCTTCAACAAGGTTAGTGCTAGGCACAACCTATTAAGACCAGATCTTGGGTTTTCACCCTACAAGTTTAGACTCTGAATTTCTCTTGTGTTGTCGCCCCAGCTTACCGATGCCGCTGCTCCAAGTCACGAATCACCAGAGCAAAATCTCATCGCCACTAGGACTCGGACCACTATTTCTATAAGAGTGTTCCGGATCGTATGTCTAGATATACCTATTATGAAAAATGCATTTTAATCTTTTTTGTTGAAAAAACAAGGTTGCATATCTGGACATTCTATGTTGGTTCACAAAGTTCTGTGGAGAAGATATATTTTGTGTAGCATATGAAAAAAAATCCAAAATAATGTCTCAACAGAAGTTATTTTGCACATACCATCAAAATTGACATTTTTTCGCAAAACTTTATGAGCGAACATAGATTGTCTGAAATTCTGAATGTAACTTTATCAGTAAACGAAAGCGCTGATTTAAGTAAATATCTGCAGCAATCATTCTAACTAAATTATTAGAACACGTCTATGGGATACATCAGTTACAAAATTTGAACATCGACGAAGCCGTCATGAAAATATATGTGCATCGCCTACAAATGAAAGGAAATTCGACCTTTGTTCTAAGGCAAATGAGAATAACCCTGTTTTTCGAGTTCTCGCACCCTGTCTTCTAGAGTGTGCTTGTTGAAAATCTGGCCAAAACGAGGCGACTATCTGTGGGCAACAGAAGCAGAGATTGATTGGTAAGTCTGGCTCTGTGAGACACACGCGGTTAAGCAACTAGAGATTTCTTAGCCTTGTCACCGATGTATTCTCGTACGCGTGAGATTTAGCCGTGTGTGTGCCATCTGCCATACCACCTGAAGACGCTTCTTAGATTCAGTATAAACTATAAAGTCCAAGACAAGATGCATCGCTGTTTGCAAGAAGATACCTGCCTCTACATATACCTGTCCATCGCCCATTGCCGAGCACGTCACCGTCAGCGTCAGATAGTCACGACAGCGTGCCAGCGCATCACCGAGGCGCTTTGCCGCCGTGACGTGGCGTCACCGACAGGTGGTCCCGCCGCTCGAGCACGCCCACCACCAACGACTACCCTCCAAGGCTCCAAGCTCCCACCACCACCCGACTCCGCAGGTATTCGCGGATCGAAACTTCCCCCAAATCTTCTCCTCCTCTTCTTCTTCCTCCCCGGGAATCTTCCAGAAGCTTCTCGAACCCTCCGAGGTGCGCACCCCTCTCCCTCTCGGACCCGGATTCTTCTCCTTCGCGGCTCACCGCTCGCGGTTTCTCCCCAGTCCTGATAGCGTTCGCTGTTCTTGTTTGTGTTCGTAGCCGCGGGCGAGATCCGGTGCCGGTGCCGCATCTGCCATGGTGAAGGAGACCGCCTACTACGACACCCTCGGGGTCAGCGTCGAAGCCTCCCCCGCCGAGATCAAGAAGGCCTACTACGTCCAGGTGATGCACGGCTCCTCCTCCTCTGCTCCCTTTGTCCATCGGGCTCATCCCCGTGTGCTAAATTGGTGGATTTGTCTGCGTTTCAGGCCAAGCTCGTGCACCCGGACAAGAACCCTGACAACCCCGACGCGGCGCGCAAGTTTCAGGTGAGTCTTGTGTTCTCTTCACACTTGTGGCGTTTTGTGTGTGTGTGTGTGTGTGTGTGTGTGTCAGTGTATTGTGGAACGGGCGAAATTGCCTGTCAATGTTAACTATAATACTATAATGATATCTTAGATGCATTTGCAGTTAGCCACATAGCCTGAGGACAGGTTGGACCTAAATTATGAGTTAATCAATGTTAATTTGTATAACAGTGGCAGCAAAACATTGTTACCTGTTGTGAGTCATACTTTGATCGATTATCAGCTACCGAGATTATCAGGGCAACCATGCTCTGAATATGTGTTTCACTTTCAACACGTCCCGCTTCATAGTAATTACTCATGCTTATATGCTCACCAATTTAAATGTTCATATGCTCATCAATTTAAAATGCTTATATGCTCATCAATTTAAATGTTAAATCTATTACCCGTATGTGTATCTGTGGCATCAAGTGTCTATTTAAATGATCATTGAATTAAGTATTTAAATAGCTTGCTGCTCTTAACAGGATCTCGGAGAGGCCTACCAAGTCCTAAGCGATGCCGCAAAAAAGGATGCTTATGATAAATATGGAAAGGAGGGTCTTCCCCAGTAAGTCCATCAACTTCTGTCAGCTTTGAACTTTTAATAGACAATAGGTATTTTTCTTAAACGTGAAAAACATAGCTGCTTCTAAAAGATACAAGTACAACTACTCTCTAGACTTAATAGTTTCTTTGCAAATTTTTTTGTAATTGTCTTCATTGCGCTGTGAAATCTCTTCTTATTCGGATAATCAATGTGGCCTTCAGGGATAACATGGTAGATCCTGCTGCCGTCTTTGGTATGCTTTTTGGAAGCGACTACTTTGAAGATTATGTCGGTCAGCTTGCTTTGGCATCCATAGCTTCAGTGGAGGTTGATGAAGGCTTGAACAGTCAAGAGACCAGAGCAAAGGTTCAAGAGAAGATAAAAGTATGCCACTTAGTTAGCTGCGCTGAAATTATCATTCAGTTTAAGGTTCTGTCATGCTGATGCAGAAACTAAACCTTAACAACTTTCCCGTGACACAGGAGATGCAAAAAGGAAGAGAGGAAAAGCTTACTCAGAGCCTAAAGGATCGACTTCAACCATATGTGGATGGTAGAAAGGAGGAATTCGTCGACTGGGCAAATGCAGAAGCTAAGCGTTTATCCGAAGCAGGTATATATCATGTGAATGTGCACTACTGTGCCTTCTTATGCTGCCCGTTTCGCTTCCTGCAGACGCTTCATTTACGTCTCCCCCCTAAAAAGATTACTTCCACTTTATCATCTTAGAAATACATCCACAGCTAAGGGCCATAAAAATCTTTATAGGATCCTTGTTGCACCAAAACCTGTAACTCTTTTCTCCTGATAATTTATTATTCCTTCACTCCCAGTATTTTACATTTGCCTTCTCATCACTGTCTTGTTTGAAACCATTTTCAGCTTTTGGCGAGGCTATGCTTCACACTGTTGGATATATTTATGTACGGCAATCGGCAAGAGAACTCGGGAAGAGTAAATTGTATATGGGTGTACCGTTCATAGCTGAGTGGGTAAGAGACAAGGGCCACACCATTAAATCGCAAGTTAGTGCTGCTTCAGGTAATTCCTAAGCCATGCTTTTAGTTCTTTGTTGATAGTAAGTTCCTCCTTAGTAATGTGTTCTCTCCACAGGTGCTATCGCTCTCATACAGCTGCAAGAAGGAATGAAAAAGATTGAGGAAGGTGCCAATAAGGAAGAGCAGCTTATGAAGAGTTTTGAGGAGAAAAAAGAGGCAATGCTTAATTCTCTATGGAAAATCAACGTGGTTGATATTGAGTCAACACTTTCCCGAGTGTGCCAAGCAGTAAGTCGTCCTTTTTTCTCACAAACTTGGTGAAAGCTTGTCATTTATGCGTATCTATGTAGAAAGAAAATATATGGATTACTTTGCTCATGCTTTATTGATCTCTTTGGTCTTCAGGTTCTAAAAGATAACACTGTCCCAAAAGATGTTCTGAAGTTCCGAGCAAAAGCGTTGAAAAAGCTTGGAACAATATTCCAAGTAAGTTTATTTTAGCCTTCAGCTTGTTGAATGGTTAATGAGGACAGCCACAATGTTTACAAACTTTCGGTTCATGTATTACTAGCGAATTGGTTTGCTTCATCTAGTATGCTGAACAGTTAATGAGGGCAGATGGTCAGACCTACAAACTTTTAGTACCGGTGTTTCATTAGCAAAAAATACACCAAAGTACCTAGTTTTAGGGTGATTTTTGCATCATACTATTGAAAACCACGTGAATGTTTCACTATATTGGCCCTTGATTATATTCACACATCAAGATTTACATTCGATTAACGGCACACGAAATTTGGAATGAAAATAGAACATTGTATAATACATACATTTTGTGGAAACCTTTCATGGTTTTGTTGTTTTATACCTTCTCAAATCATTTAAGGAATTCGGTAACTGGGGATTTCATGATTCACGGGATAGGCATGTTTTGCTTTACTTGCTATTGAAATATTTTCTTAGGTCTAGGAAAGCAAAGCAAGTCACCAATTTTGCCTAGGCATGATTTTTGGCCGTTTGCAGTTACAAAGTCGAACATGAAATCAGAATGCATTACTTCTCTTCCTTGCTAACCAGACAACAACATTATGAATCACAATAAAAACCTAGAACACAATCTGGCACAGTATTGTCCATCTCATAATTCAGTACCAAACATCTTCTGCCTTTACTTACCCCCTCTCCCTGCGCATTACCTATATTCTTCTATGCATGGAAGCTTGCCTCCAGTGAGCTGTATACTTAATTAGCAGATAACATGACGAATAACTTCGTGTCCATAACTCTCATTTGTGAAATCAGGGCTCAAAGTCTCTCTACTACCGCGAGAACAGCCTACGCGTTGAAACTCCGACAAAACCGGATGGCGCAGCGTCACACTGAAGACCGAGAACATTCGAACACTTAACAATTTGTGAATTATTTGGATCTTTGTGAATTACTATCTGCCTGTAATATTTTGATACAACAGGTTCCACCTGTGGTTTCCTTATTTTCTGTAAGAAGCTGGATGCTGAACACTGAAGCATTTCTTGTATTGAATCCGGCATCCTAGTTAGCCAGTGTACTCCATTCCAGACATTGTCTTGGAGGAAGAGTTCCCAGAGGAACCTCCACTCTTAACAATTTTTTTTTGTAAGGGATCCTCCACTCCAACAACATTTTATAAGTGAACCTCCACTTTAAGACACCTTTCGGCCGGCAATCTGGTCGGCCGCTTACACTCCACACATTTTGACATCTTTGTTCTCAAACAAAAAGGCAGAACGTTTAGTTTGTAAGACAGCCTATCTGATATAGATACAGGTTCAGAGATTCATGTGATTAACTGAACTCAACACCAAGCGTCCTAACACTTGCACTCTGCCACCCCTCCAAACCTCCTGTCCTGCTCGAGCTTTACAAGAGCGAGAACTTAAAATAAAGTATTACTCGCTCTCATCCAAATTACGTGTCTTAAAAATACAGTATTATTCTCTCTGATCCAAATTATATGTCGCAGATTTAGGTAAAATGTTATCTAAAAAATTGTGTACTCCGGTTAATTGAATTTGCAATGAGTAATTTGGAACGAAGGGAGTAATTTTCAGTAACACTTGAAGAAAAGGCGCCAGTGCAAATCGACAACCGATGGCACGAATGGTCGGACGCTCGATCCGTGAACGCGATAATGCTGTGCAGCACGCGGGAACGCCATGCATGCATGCTTACTTGTTTATAGTTGAAATCCATGCGAATATATATGATGATTTTGTTGCCTTTTGCCATTTGCATCCATCCATCTCGCACAAGATTGATGATATATGGACAATTTGTCCGCTTCGGCACCGTCGAAGGACGGAAAAATATTGATGTAGGGCAAACTTTTAGACACAATGTCAGCTAATGTGAACTACAGTACAAGCAAGCTCTCGTCGTGTAGAAATTGTTAGTTGTTCCTAGTTTGCACCGAGTTGTTCCTGTTGGTGCTAGGGCTATCAAGCGAGTTATAGTGAGATGATGCTAATGCATCTATTTTTGATGTGTAGAAATTCCCCCCTGTCCCTACCGTACTTCAGCCTGATAGTTTTCACCGGCTGGGTTGAGCCATGGGATTTGACCATGGACTTGAAAAGACACCTAACAGACGCTTTACGCCTGTGCTCCGGCTCTTCTCCACCTATAACTTAAAGCTAGTATGTCTCTCGTGGAAACGCTTTAGAGTGCCTAGAAGATTTAACAAATGGACGTGCCCGGTAAATTTACGAATATCAATCTTCATTTTGAAAGATGAATACATGGGTTGGGCCCATCAGGCAAATCCCAAAGCTATAACGCGAATAGCCTGCTCTACTGATTTTCTATCTCTTCAACTTAGTGAACCTTCTCAAAGAATGTTCGCATCGAGAACACAATTAAGAACCATCCTTCTCACAAGAAGGCAAACTTTTACGTTGATCGCACCTTCTTTCTTCCATTCAGAAAGGGGTCGGTGATTTTTCTAGACCGGGATCGATAAGTGGAATTCACCTCATATCGAGAGGAAAGGTAGCTTGTCAAACTGGTCTCACTATTGAAAATTCTAGTTTTTTTTTTGAACTGGCTCTTCTTGTCAACACCACTAAGGACTTGACATTTCTCCTATTTTGATGGATGAAAGAACATGAGAAAGGGTCCTAAAATTAAATTTCGACCAAAATTGTCCCGAGAATGAATTAGCTTTAATGAATTCTAGACAATGGCAAAGCGCCACTTTTTTTTTTGAAAATATTTCATAATTTTATCGATAAAAAACGTTTGAATATCCCTCACTCGATGTAGCATATCACCAAGGCATGAAGATGGCATCATGGACATGTTGCGTAACTCAGTATTGATGATCGATATTTGTCGCTGAGAAAGCCCTTGAATTGTTGTTGTTGTCACCGTTAAAAGCAACATCAACTGGATTAGGCGATAAACCACAAAACAAACATGATGTGCCTTTACAATATTAAGACAACCTCTAAAGCCTTCAATTATCCGCGTATTAATAATCTCAAGGCTATCTTATTTATGCTCACCCTCACAATAAGACTCACGATAAATCTGTGTAAGATGAGCATGCAATCTTATTCACATTGAACCTAAAAAAGTCGCTTGAGTCAAGACAAGAGAATTCGAACGCAAATCTGAAGATAGATCATTAAATTAATGGTAAAAATTGGTGGTTTTAGATCAATAAAATATACAAAGCAAAAGTAGAACTACAGACATAATCTATCATATACCTAAAGTTCGTTTTGGCCACACCTCATAAGCTGCCAGAAATACTCTCAAGTACTCCTTCAACATCCCACCTAGGACAATGTTTAGAGTCAGGTTTGGTTAGGTTAAAACTTAGAAATTAAAAGAGAAAGAGTTGATTTTCGACTAGAATATACCTAGTCCATGTTCTCGCTTGAAATCAGTTTTGCGCAGTGTGTTCACAAAGCAAGCAAACGTTTTTCATTCAGGCTCCATTTTGACATATGACCAATCAATTTTTTCAAAAAACGCTGCATGTGAAATGTTTTGCCAAACCATTGTACTGCCAAACCTTGCCCTACATGGATCTCCGCCCCTATCGGCGGTTACTCATTGATTACTGTAATGAGATTCTATTGATTGTGACCGGTTGGCTCTTTCTTGGTCAAATCTTTATACATCGCCATACTTCATTCTGATATACCAGTTGAAAATAATAAGAAAATTTGGAAGATGAAGATACCATTAAAAATAAAAATATTTGGATGGTATCTTCGTCGAGGTGTTATCCTCACCAAAGACAATCTTGTTAAGCGGAATTGGCACGGAAGTACTCAATGTGTTTTTTGTCACCATGATGAAACCATTGAACACCTTTTCTTCCAATACCAATTTGCGAGATCTATTTGGTCTGTCATCCAAGTAGCGTCTACCTTGTATCCTCCGACTAGTGTGGCCAATGTCTTTGACAATTGGCTTCATGGTATAGATTCAAGGTTCAAGTTGCTTCTTAGGGTGGGGGCGCTATGCGCTTTGGCTGAGTAGAAATGATAAGATTTTTAACGATAAAAATTGCTCTTTGTTGCAGGTCATCTACAGGTATTCTCCGTTTGTGGTTACCTCTTCAACGCATGGAGAACCGAGACCTATTGACGGAGGTCTATACACGGTTGGAGGCTACGGCGAGGGATACTTTTTCCCTACATGGGTGGCAGCATAGTCTACGGATTGAAACCTCACCCACACCTTAGGCGTTATATGATTCATCGATGCGATATGTATTCCGCCTAGTTTTTTCGTTTGACATCTTTTGGACTTAAGACTCATAAACGGCTGTGTGCATCCTGGTTATGCAGAGACTGGATGTAATTGCTTCTCAAATAGTAATAAAGCATCCTTTATCGAAAAAATTGATTGTGACCGGTGAGGTGCCAACCGAATTTGAGTTGTTAGCTAGAGTGTTGGTGTTGGAGGTGTTCAACCATTGGGTTTGCTCGCAAAGCTGATTGGCTTCTTGTAAATTACTCTGCTTCTTCTATAAAATTATGGTACGCCTAGGCGTACTCTCCAAAGAAGGGACGCTAAGTGTGTCTACTCCTAATCACTATCAATGGCCGAACCATGTATATTGATATTCACAAAATAAAAAAGGAAGGTTATGGCAAGAATGCCATGTCCGTATCTACACGTCACAAGATATGAACAAATTAAAATAGTGCCCCCCATGAGTGACCACTTTTCTTTTCAAGCATGTCAGTTTCAATAACTACACTTTTCACAAAAAAATTTCACTAACTACACAGTAAAAATTAGCCGTGTGCATCTCTTGATGCAGAGGCTGGGGCGATGCTCCCATATCTAAAAAAAACTAACTACACAGTGTGTAGATCTCATGCTAGCTAGGTAGCATGTCAATCAGCATCACAAAAGGCCCCTCCAGTTTGATTGTTGTATCCACAAATACTATAATTTTCATTGAGGTTTGGGCACATACAATGGGGTGACGTTAGCCTTCCCTTAGAACAACCACGTAGAATTTAAGGCTGCTTTCTCTTAGCTACGGGTTGATCCCTTAGAAAATAAGGGAATACCAGTTTTACCATTGTATTACATGTCTTCCCTTAGCAACATGATATTCTGCCAAAATTAATTGATTCACATTAAGTATAAGTGATAGCAATAAGAGATAATGCATTGTACACGTTATAGCTATTGCCTTCTCTAGATGACGTGGAGGACTAAGGAAAGGCATGACTTATCTACCATTGTACATGCCCTTAGCTCCAGTGCAAAGTTGAACAAGATCATCAATACAAAATAGTTGAATATTAGTACATTCAGTACACCATTAGCTTGAACATTAGTGCATTCAATACAACATTAGATCATAACGAAATTGGCTAGTGGGCTCCCTTCTAAATGCTTAGATGTGGCCTAAATTATTAATAATTGTGCTAATAAACAATTAACTTGATAATCGGTACATTCAACACAACAATAGATCATAATAACAAAATTGGGTCCTACATGATAAAGATTGTTAGCGAAGACATGAAACCAGTAGGGACCTTTATATGATGATTACGACTGATTGAGTCAGAATTGAACATGATCATCATGACATAATAACTATTCATAAACATTGACAGTACCCAAAGGAAATTAAATTGAACATGATCATTAGCATCAATCCTAAATTTTCTAATCTTAACCTAAATTATTATGCTGATTAACATAAGCATAAAACTTTATAAAGGCTTAAATATGGTTCTAACATGTATTAGTAAGCTCGGGTACCCTTGTTAGATAATGTTGTCCTGAAGCTAACCAATGTTAGAACCTAATATCATAATTAGAGCACCATGGTAATAGCAACAACGTGATATCTACAACATAATTACAAACCGTGATACTTTCCGATGGCCTAGAGCACACATTGGTTAGATAGCGTTGTATAACACATGTACGCGTACAACATGACTATTTGTATTAGATAGTGTTACATAGCATGCAATACATTATTTTGGAATCTTTCAAGCTAGATCCTATAAGACCCCACATCATGACCAACATCATAGAAAAATTTACCAAGCGGCAGATTACATTGGCTCTGGAAAGACAATGTGTGTGTGTGTGTGCTTCTTATCGACATCATCAACACAGGCATAGCCGTGTACCTATCCACAAGCAAAATGATCCCTGGTGGCATTGTCTCTTGAAAGTTGGTGCAACATTCCTCAACTATGTGGCGTGCTGCACTCCGGTTCTCGCCATTCAGGCCCTCATAGGTCGGCTCATGATGTTCTGTGGTACAACAAATTAAGTATACAATGAATCAATATCTGACACTATTATTTATCGGTGAAGGCAACATATGACATAGAACCTTTTAACTATGATCAAAGTAGAAACCTCGCCATGTGGCACTCACATACGGCTTAATGTAAAACATCTAACATTTTAATAGTTGTTAAACAGAAAAATTGTTAGAGAAACATACAAGGGAGAGGGAGAGAGAGAGAGAGAGAGAGAGAGAGAGAGAGAGAGAGAGAGAGAGGTGTATGTTGCTACCAAAAATGACGTATCCTACTGTGCCTTTTGCGGCAATGCAATGTATGGACGCTCTCGAATATGTGTGCTAGCATCTTCGGAGAAGGAGGACGCTGACATGGTAACTACTAGCACGACCACGGTAGACACTATCCCCGCGGTGTTTGTAATACAGCTGGTGCTCATATTTCGAGGGAGGGTTTAATGCTTTTTTGGCTGTAGTCTTTTTCTAGGGAGGATTTAGGTTTGCAATACACCTTCTGGTGTGTATACTAGAGTTTTTTTTTTGTTTGCCTCCCATCAAAAAAATGTTTGCTTATCTAATTGTTGCTATGAAGCTCGTCAAAATCTATGTCGAAATTAGTATATGGATCATTTGGCACGAGGCAGTCTTTGTTGATCTTTTAGTAGGTGGGAGATATCACATTGATTTATCTTTCGATTCGTGTAGCATATGTGTTGAACAACTATAATTTACAGAAGACAGTCACAAGAACTATAGGTTTTTCAGATATCTATTATATGTATGAGGTAATTGCACCAGACATACAAAAAGTTGTCATCCGCGTGCAGATTCATACAAGTTCTTGCAACTTGTGTTGCAGCGGTACAAATAGTTGTATTTCGGGTGCAAAAACATACAATACCAATCAGAATCTGACATGTGTCCGCCACGCTGGATCTGGCCCAGCTCAAAATCTTTTGGAGAAGCCCCCTGTTCTCTTTTTTATTTCTCGGTAGAGTACCCAGCTTAACTGTTTTTGCCCTCCCTTGAGCCGCAGCAATAGTGGGCAGTTGCCTATTTTTCACGATCGTTTTCCTTTCCTTGTAGAGAGGAACGACGTGATCCCGGAGGCGACGCACACGGAGAGGGAGGCAGCAGAGACGAAGACGTCGACGAGGATACGATGGGCGACCATCCGCGCCGCCCTGGATGGGGTGAAGATCCTCCGCAATACGGTTAGCATCTTTCTCCCTCGAGCTTCTCCCGGTGCAGGTGTATGTCGCTGTGGTTTATCTCGTCGGTACTGTGGGTGAACCTTCCCCCCATGGAAACGAGCTGATGTAGGAATCGTCTCCCCGCATGATTCTTGCAGAAATTGTGAGTTTGGATGGTGTCCCGTTTTATTGTAGTATGCACTGATCTTGGTTTCTAGGATGCATTGTTCTGGGTTTGGATAGTGTCTTGTTTTCTAGTATACACAGGCTTGGTTGTCTCACGTAGGTAGTAAAGAAGTCATATGACACCTTTGTTAGCTTTCTAGGATGCATCGATCTGAGGACAACGTGTGCATTATTTTGATCCATCTCTGAATCTTCTTTCTGTAAACTAGTCTTAACCCATCATATCGTTTCTTAGATGGTCACTTGGAAGAAGGAATACTAAGTTATAATTTGAAGCTAATACTAGCATCTTCAGTTCTAGATATATGTGTTTGTTTCTGTGTGTTTAATCGGTGCATGTTACTGAAACTAAATTTCATTGTTTTTGCCTGAATTCCTAGCAGATGATCCTGACAAGTTTACAATTGAATTGGTGCACAATGAATTTTTTTGTGGACTGAAGGAAAATCTCTGCTATGAAAGTGGGAGTGTGGATTTTTTTGACAACTGCTCTACTGATACATTTTCACTCCTCTGGGTTGAAGATTTCCTTAGGCAAGCAGGGCATGAGATGACAGCCAGAACATCTATATATTGGTGCCTTCCTGGGAAAGATCTTACAGATGGCCTTTTTTTGCATTGAGACAGATTCTCACATCCTTGCAATGACAGATGCTGTTAAGGATGAAAAAAAATTATGCCTGATGGTGGATCACACAAATTTCTTGAATGGTCTTAGAAAAGAAGTAATTGTACAATTTCCAATCCCATTTGCAAACCCACATGAAACAGCAGAAGGTGCAGAACAATTATGATGTGGTTGCTTTCCTTTGTTGCTATGTTTCACAAAATGCACTAAAAAATATTAGTCTATGCATCTGCAAATGAAACATATATATGCAACCAGCAAACGACACATGCTATCTTTTATTCCATTCCAAGTTTCACACATACATACATACATGTATCACACAGATCACCTAACACAGCACATCAAAAGTATGCATCAATAATTACCAGATATACTACTTCTGTTCTATCCTTATAACTAAGCGCGCTCTGCCATCACTAGAAAATAGTTTAATTCCAATGATCAACTTCTTGGCGTCCGTTTATTGATCACTGGAACAATAAAGACTACACTATCACTGCAGCAATCAACTTCCTGTATGCATTGCCAGTAGGGAACCATCCCTCTTAGTTCTGCAATACTGCAATTTCGACTTGTCCAATTAGGATTCCTCTTAGCTTTTAGCACATTTTCACCATACGTGAATTAGTTGTAACATGTCAGCACAAAGATGATAACCCAATGAAAAATGCAGAACCACACTTTGAAGTTCAGAAATGAGTAATTTAGTTTACCATTACAGCAACAAAGTGAAGGTCGACTTTTAGATAGTATGTCAATAACAACCAGATATTGCTGAAAATACAGTAATCAAAATACTAGGAAATCTTCCGTTAAGATCCGATTCCAGCCCACCATGTTTGCATGACACAAGCTTTCAGAAGTTCATAACTAGAACATTACAAATCAGTGAATATTCAGTTAACATGAGTGAAAGTCGCAAAGCTTGAGTTAAAATATGCAGAGTTAACTGTACCTAACGAAATGCTACATTGGCGTTAAAATATGACCAGTCCGGAATACCTTGGAGACGACGTGCGAGGTGACAACCGGCAGCTCGAGGAGCTCACGCGCGGCGGATGTGGAAGCTCGCTTACCGAGGCTGGCGTGGAAGGCATCGAGCGTGGTGGCCGCTACAGAACGGAAGGCGGCGACCTTGTCCCTGGGGTCGGCGAGCGGGGAGCGCACATACGCGCACCGGCGGCGTCGACGCCCTGAGGCACGCGCAAAGCCGAAGAAGCAACATCCCCATGGCGCCCAGCTCGTTCCCCAACTCGTCGCGCAGATTGGGTTTGCCTTTCGCCGCCCGTCGCTCCGAGAGGAAATTGGGGAATCCGTTCTAACTGAAATGACAAACTTTGCTGCGAATTTAGTCAACTGTAGGGGTTTTCTGCAAAAGATTTTGAGCTGGGCCAGATCCAGCATGGCAGACACGTGTCGGGTTCTGATTAGTGGTGTATGTTTTTTCACCCGAAATACAACTATTTGTACCTCTGCAACACAACACTAGTGGAAAACAGGGCTTTCGTGGGAGCCTTTTGTCGCGGGCGCGCACACGACATGGCCTACCACGTCGCCTGAAACCATGTGGAGCGCGCGGTTTTGTCGCTTTTTGTCGCGGGCCGTATTCGACCCGACAAAAGGTGTCCGAGTGTCAAGCCGGACCTTTTGTCGCGGGTCGTAATACGCCGCGACCAAAGGGCCATGGCTATATATAGACACGCACGCCCCCCCCCCCCACCTTATTTTTTCCTTGGTGGTGAAGGTGGAGGTGTATGCTAGCTCATTTTTTCTACATGACAAGAGGTGTTTGATGGAATGCTTGTAAGAGGGATGCCACTTGATTTTAGTTGATAAGATTTCTCCTATTTTCGATCCTAAAAGGTTAGCCACTATTTTCTCGTATATATATATATACATAGTCCATACAATACTAATTTTAGAAAGGTGATTGCATCTGATATATATATAATTGTACTTATGATGCAGATGAGTCATCCATGGATGTACTGTAACCGATGTGCTCCCGCTTTCAGAGAGGGCGTGAATTCTTTCCTGCTTGTGGCCGAGGCCAACAAGTCGAAGCAAGGTTTTATGTGGTCCATGTCTAAAATGTAAGAACGAGAAGGATTACTCTTGCTCAAGAGACATTAAGAGCCACCGCTTCGGTTTGGATTCATGTCCAGCTATAATGTTTGGACCAAGCACGGAGAAGAAGGGGTTATGATGGAAGACGGCGATGAAGAAGAAGATAATGATGACCAACCGATCTATGTTCTCTGAATGCGATGATACCGCAATGGACGACAATGAAGAAGAAGGAGGTGAAGAACAGGATCAGATGATCCTTGATGATGATCTTCGTCGGGCCATTTCTGATGCAAGAAGAGACTGTGGCACGGATAAGGAGAGGTTGCAGTTCGACAAGATGTTAGAGGACCACCACAAATTGTTGTACCCAGGTTGTGAAGATGGGCATAGAAAGCTGGGTAGCATATTGGAATTGCTGAAATGGAAGGCAGAGGTCGGTGTGACTGACTCAGGATTTGAGAAATTGATGATAATATTAAAGATGTTTCCAAGAAATAATGAATTGTCCGTCAGTACATATGAAGCAAAGAAGCTTGTCTGCCCTCTAGGATTAGATGTGCAGAAGATACATGCATGCATTAATGATTGTATCCTCTACCGCGGTGAGAAGTACGAGAATTTGAATAAATGTCCGATATGTGGTGCATTGCGGTATAAGATCAGAAAAGATGACCCCGGTGATGTTGAGGGCGAGCCACGCAGGAAGAGGGTTCCTGCGAAGGTGATGTGGTATGCTCCAATAATACCACGGTTGAAACGTTTGTTGAAACAAAGAGCATGCCAAGTTGCGATGGCACATGGAAGAACGTAAGAAAGACGCGATGTTGAGGCACCCGCTGATGGTCGGCAGTGGAGAAACATCGGGAGAGAGTTCCCGGATTTTGCAGGTGAGGCAAGGAACTTATACTTTGGTCTAAGTACAGATGGCATGAATCCTTTTGGGAGCAGAGCTGCAGTCACAGCACCTGGCCCATGACTCTATGTATCTACAACCTTCCTCCTTGGTTGTGCATGAAGCGGAAGTTCATTATGATGCCAGTGCTTATCCAAGGCCCAAAGCAACCGGGCAACGACATTGACGTGTACCTAAGGCCATTAGTCGATGAACTTTTGGAGTTGTGGGCCAAACCAGGTGTACGTGTGTGGGATGAGCACACCGAGCAAGAATTTGACCTACGAGCGTTGCTATTCGTAACCATCAATGATTGGCTTGCTCTCAGTAACATTTCAGGACAGACGAACAAAGGATACAATGCATGCACACACTGTTTAGATGATACTGAAAGTAAATATTTGGAAAAAAGCAGAAAAGTTGTGTACCCGTTCAATCGTCGTTTCCTTCCGCGCAAGCATCCCTTAAGAAAAAAGGCAAGCATTTCGATGGCGAGGCACCGCCGTCCGAAGCCCGTCCCCGTAGTGGTGCCGATATATTTGACATGGTCAAGGATTTAAATGTTATCTTTGGAAAGGGTCCAGGCAGTCAACCTGTTCCGAAAGCTGACGGACACGCGCCCATGTGGAAGAAGAAATCTATATTTTGGGAGATAGAATATTGGAAAGCCCTGGAACTCCGCTCTGCAATCTTTGTGTGAATATTCTAGGTTTTCTGGGCGTGTATGGGAAGTCAAAAGATACAACAGAAGCACGTGAGGACCAGAAACATCATAAAGGACGAGACGGCAAGCATCCAGGGAAGTTTGAAGGGCCTGCCATACGCTCTTACCAAACAAGAGAAGGAGATCTTTTTGAAGCCCTATTCAGTATCAAGGTTCCGTCTGGTTTCTCGTCGAATATAAAGGGGATAGTAAATATGAAGGAGAAAAAATTCCAGAACCTGAAGTCCCATGACTGTCACGTGCTTATGACACAATTGCTTCCGGTTGCATTGAGGGGACTTCTATCAGAAAATGTTCGACTAGCCATTGTGAAGATATGTGCATTCCTCAACGCAATTTCTCGAAGGTAATGGATCCAGAAACTTTGTTTACAGGAAGATGTGGTCGAATGTCTTGTCAGCTTCGAGTTGTTGTTCCCACCATCCTTCTTCAATATTATGACGCACCTCCTCGTTCACCTAGTTGAAGAGATTAGAATTCTCGGTCCTGTATTTCTACACAATATGTTCCCATTCGAGAGGTTCATGGGAGTCTTAAAGAAATATGTTCATAACCGAGCTAGGCCGGAAGGAAGTATCTCAAAGGGCTGTGGAACCGAGGAGGTCATTGAGTTTTGTGTTGACTTTCTTCCGACCTTAAGCCGATTGGTGTTCCTGAATCTCGGTATGAGGGGAGGCTGACTGGAAAAGGCACACTAGGAAGGAAATCAAGGGTGTGCAGGGACAAGATTTCTTTCAATCAAGCACACTACACGTTCTATACAATTCCATCTTGGTGGCTCCGTACATCGAGAAACATAAGAATGCTTTACGAGAAATAAACCCGGCCAGCCCGAGTCCTTGATTACACGTGAACACATGAATACCTTCGGCAGTTGGTTGCAAAGACATCTCATTAATGACCCATCTGCGTGGAGCAGCTGTACTTGTTGTCTAGGTTACCATCTTCAAACATATGTACATTCCAAGGGTACGAGATAAATGGGAATACATTTTACACGATGGACCAAGATAAAAAGAGCACCAACCAAAACAGTGGTGTCCGCTTCGATGCAAAAGACGAGAATGGGCAGACCACCACATATTATGGATACATAGAGGAGATATGGGAACTTGACTATGGTCCCACTTTTAAGGTCCCTTTGTTTCGGTGCAAATGGGTGAGGCTCAGCGGTATACATATTGACGATAAGTACGGTATGATAACAGTGGATCCCAACAATCTTGCGTACTGGACGAGCCATTTGTCCTAGCCAGCGAGGTGGCTCAAGTTTTCTACGTGAAGGACATGTCTAGCAAATCAAGAAAAAGAAATCAACAAAAGAATACATCAACCGAGGAGCCAAAGCGCCACATAGTTCTTTCGGGGAAAAGAAACATCGTGGGAGTGGATGAGAAGACAGACATGTCAGAAGATTATAATAAGTTTAAAGATATTCCGCCCTTCACGGTGAAAATTGACCCAAGCATCTTACTAAATGATGAAGATTCACCATGGCTACGGCGTAGAAGATCACAACACTAGATGGCGATGTAATAATGTATTCTTCATATATAGTTCCCAAGACAATCTCTACATTTATGTAATAATGAGAACCCTTTCCCCAACACCGTTAGAGGGAAAGAAATTTTTCGAGGAGAAGCTCAAGATGTCGTAGGGTGTGCACCAACGACATCTTCGAGAAGCTGCGCCACGGGAGATTTCCCAACCCTTTCCTTCATCCATGGGAATGAAACTGCTTGGCTTGTTGATCTGCTTGGCAAGGCGTATTGATGCTCCTTTTATAGGCACGGCACCGTCTACTTTGTCTTGTTCCTTCGACAGGCGTGGTGTGCTACATGCTTTATCTCATCGAGCATTGCGTCCACCCACGCATCCTTATCCTCGGCGACAGCTTTAGTCCCGGTGCAACCACCAACCGTGACAAAAGGTTACCGACACATCCTTATCTGCCGACGCTTAGTCCCGCTTGCAGCCACCAACCGTGACAAAAGGTTACCGACACATCCTTATCCTGCCGACAGCTTTAGTCCCGGTTGCAGCCACCAACCGTGACAAAGGTTACCCGCACATCATCCCCCGATAAGGCCCTCCTAGATAAGCCTCCCGCCTTTGTCCCGGTTTGAGCCTCCACCCGGATGAAAGTTTCGCGCGCCTCTTCGTTCCCGCCTATTTTCTTCCCGCATTCCCGCCATTTTTTCACTATATATATGTAGGCCTTGGACTCATATCTGCAAACCTCATCACTCTCTCCCATATATGGCTTCCATCGTATGTCTAACACCCCGGGAGGCGGAGGCGCTTTGCGCCCTCGAACTACCCCTGCCCCGGCTACCGCGTCCCGACCGGCTGGTTGCTGAGCGTCGGAGGCGTACCGGTCCCTCCTATCCCTGTAGGTGTGCCACGCGAGATGGCCATCACAAACCACTACTATTTCGAGCTCACGCCCGAGCAGCGGAGGAATCCCCAGTGGCATCCCGACTACAGCCCGACTTGGGACAGCTTCATCAATCGGCGTGAGAGGGCGGTTGCAGGTACGAGGAGGACGGCCCGCCTCCTTCGAACTTGAACGAGGCCGGCCGTCGGATGTAGTGGCGCGTCTGGACATCGAGCATCTGTGGCCTATGGCCCCCGCCTGCTCAATCCCAGCCCACGCGTGGTCATCCGCCGAGGTTCGACAACCGCGACCCCGATGCTAGCGACGATGACGTCGGCGACTTTGATGACTACAGTGGCGAATATTATAGGACTAGGCACGACTATGATTGAATGGCTCCAACATTCGACTGCCATGTATCTTATTTTTCAGTTGAGGTCTGTACTTTAATTTCAGAGGTCTGTACTTTAATTTCAGTTCAACCACTTTATTGAACAAAAACAACCGACAACGACTTTATAAACTAAATTTAAACTAATAGAACCGACAACGACTTTATTGAAATTACAATAAAATAGATAAATTACTAGTCTAGTCTACTCGTCGTCGGAGGTTGTCTCCGTCCAAATGTCATCCCACCGAGGGTCGTTGTCCAAGTTGTATTCGGGTTCTCGAGCTCGAAGGCGGCGACGGCCCGACGGTGGCGCTGTTGGATCTGCGTTGTGGCCTAAGGTTAGCAAAGAACGCGTCGGGGATCGCCCTCCATCGCATCAAGCTCCGCGCTGGCGATGGAGATCTGCCGCACTGGGCGATGCCGGCGACGGTCCTCGTGCCGACGAGGACGGGTGGCGCGAGGAACTCCGCCTTCTAGCGATTCAACATCCGGAAGTTCATGTCGTGCCCCGCCGAAAGCGCCCGCCGCCGCGTGCTCAGCGCGGCCTCGGGCGTGTTGTACGTGCGAGGTGAGGCGGAAGCCACCGGCGCGTATCTCGGCGGTGAACCTACCGCTCGGACGCACTCGAACGCCACGGAAACCGGACGCCTCGACGACGTGAGGCATCCCGGAGATGAATGAGCGGAGCGGTGGTGACGTGGGTTGCGCCCGCACTCGTCGCTCTATATAGCGCACGCGGGGCATGGCACGTATGGGCTACACGCCGCACGCCGGCCGGGCGGGGCGAGGCACGTGGTAGCGGTGCTACACGCCGCCGGCCGGGCGAGGCACGGGAAGCGGTGAAACGCTTGATATGATGCATGTCATATTCATGTTCATTGGATTTTTCTGATCAATTTTCATATATAAAACTTTTGTATTTGAGGTACCATTCAAAAGTTATTGAAATAATAGTTTTATTAAGTTAAAATAGAAAAAGGGGGGGGGAGATAGGCTGATCCGTGGACAACCCATCCAACGGCTCTAGGCCGTTGGATTCAAACGGCGTAGCCGCTGGATGGGCTGTGCCACGGATCAGCCAACTCCTTCCTACCCTTTGTCGCTCGCCATGGCTCTGATAGTGGTTCCCCTTTTATCGCGGGTGGCACGCCCGCGATAGGGGGGCCTTTTATCGCGGGTCGTGCCACCACCCGCGATAAAAGGGGGTAGGTATATAGGTGGGCGCCGCGGGCGGTGCCTCCACCCGCGATACCCGGAGGCCAGCACTTAGCGAAATCACGCCGCCAGGCTGCCCGATTTCGCTGCCGCCGCCGGCCATCTTCCTCGCCTCCGGCCGCCGCCCCGCCACTTCTGAGCCGCCTCTTCGCCGCCCCCGCCCTCTGCGCCGCCTCTGCGCGCGCGGCCGCGCCGTCTGCGCGCCATCTCCGATCGCGCGCGCGGCCTCTACGCGGCAACTCCGGCCGCCGCCTCCTTCAAGCACCCCGCGGCCGCTGTCGCCACCTCGATCTGCGCCACCCTGTAGCCGCCACCCTGCCTCCCGGGCCGCTGGTGCCGGCCCGGCCATGCCCCGGCATTTTTTTTGTTAAGTTTTTTCATTAAGTTTTTTATTAAGTTAGTTAGTTAGTTAGTTTAGTTTAGTTATTATTAGTATTTAGTTTTAATTAGTATTAGTTAGTTAGTATTAGTATTAGTATTTAGATTAAATTTAGTATTAGTTAGTTAGTTTAAATTTTTGTAGATAGTTAATTCAAATTTTGTAGTTAGTTAGTTTAAATTTTGTATTAATTCAAATCTTGTAGTTAGTTAGATTAAATTTTGTATTAATTTAAATTTTATATTAGTTTAAATTTTGTATTAGTTAGCTTGTAAACAACCGACGAAACACTCTCGCGAATAACACTCGCGACACCGCTCGATCTCCTCTCGCGAACAACACTCGCCGACACCGCTCGATCTCCTCTCGCGAACAACCGACGACACCGGCCCTCTCCTCTCAAACACATCCTCTCCTCTCGCGAAATCACCGACGCCGCAACCCCCTCTCTCTCTCCCTCTCGCGAAACCATCGACGCCGCAACTCCCCTCTTCTCCTCTCGCGAACAACCGACACCGACACCAGCCCTCTCCCTCTCAAACACCTCTCTCTCCCTCTCGCGAAACCACCGACGCCGCAACTCCCTCTTCTCTCCCTCTCGTGAACAACCGACGCCGATTAGGGTTAGGGTTAGGTTAGTTTTTGGGTAGCTAGGGTTAGGGTTTGGTTTGGGTTAGAACATGTACTTATCGATTTAATTTTTTGCAGAAACAATGGATCCATTCGAACGGGACTTGGAACAGAAGACATTTTCGCGAACATAATCCGCGATGTGATGGAGAAGCCGGCGGCTCCGGTGATCATGAGAAGCCGGCGGCTACGGTGATCATGGAGAAGCCGGGCTCCGGTGATCATGGAGAAGCCGGCGGCCTCGTCCGGAGAAGCCGACGCCGTGATGGAGAAGCCGACACGGTGATGGAGAAGCCGACGGCTCCGGTGATGACGAGGTATACGATTAGTATAGATGCATTAATGGAATTCTATATGTACATATGTATATAAATTAATTAATTTTTATTCTCTTAGGCCTCCGAAGATAAGTTGGACAAACGAGGCCCGGCAAAGAAGTTGAGCAAAAAGACCACTTCACAATTGAAGCTATATCACCTAAAGGCCAACCTGTGGCACCCTCACTTGTCAGAACGAAATTTAAAAATCAGTGCGGAGTTCTGGTTAGGGATTCTCTCCCGATCACTATTAGAGAATGGAACAAGACGAAGAAGGTGTCCGAAAATCAGGTTGCCGATAGGTACAAAAACACACTTTTTGACGACCTCATGGCACATTTCACTTTGCCAGATCTGGGATCGGAGTCTGAGAATGCTAAGCAGAGGGCGCTAGTGAAGAAATGGGCTCTTAAGAAGATGGGAGAACTTTTCCGGGCGTATAAGAACCGGTTATGGGCAACTTATAAGGCCGAGAAGAAGCCTCCAGTATTCGAGAACTATCTATCGAAGCAGGAGCATAATTGGGAAGAATTTGTGAAGTACAAAGAATCGGAGGAGGCTGTGAACCTGTCGAAGAAAAACCAGAAGAATGCAAGCGAGAAGAAATATCACCATCATACGGGGCGAGGGGGCTACGAAGTAGCCATGCCTAAGTGGGATGCACAAGAGGCTGAGATGGAGCGGAATGGGATCACTCCAGAACCCGTGCGAAGGATGGGACATTAGGGCTCGAAATTGGTTCCTCGCATGGCTGTGAGTATGACATGAAGACAGGGAACATTGTTGAAAGTGACGGCAGGGTTAGGGTACCCAGGGAAAAATGGATTGAAGTGACGGCAGAAATAAAGGCGGGAAACTAAAGTTTGCTCCCGATAGAGAGAAAGACTGCGACGCTTGTCCTCGGTAATCCCGAGAAGGGAGGACGAACAAGAGGCTTCGGCCCTAGTGTTCCGTGGTCGCTGGGTTTCCGGCCGACGCGGAGACTTATAGAAGCCGAGCGAGAGCTAAACAACGCGAGCTGCAGTGTAATGACCGGATGGCCGAGTTTCAACGCGACTTGACCAGCAGCAGCGGAGATTCAGCAGCAACAGCTGGAGATAAATGAACTAAAAGGACAGCGCCAAGATAATACCGCTGGCATATCTCAGCAGCGAGACAGCAGCGTTGCCGACTCGGAGGTGGCACCGCCTTTGAAGATGATAGATGGCGGTCCTGGCGACCCCATTGATGGAATCAAGGAGCAAACACCTTGTGATCTCCATGACGTGTTCAGGAACGTATCTGTTAAGGTGGCGGTCGGCTTTGTCTTACCTGCATTTGGAGCTGAAGGTGAGCCGGCAACATGGCATGGCAATGAGATTCCAGCTGGCTATGCTCGTGTCGGGGTGGATTCGGTTGTACCGTCGTGGGAGACATTGCAGCTCGATATCCCTGGAGGTGATGGGGGTTACACTCCGAGAGGTGCTGAGAAATCATTCTCTGGGAAAAGAAGAACATAAAGCTGCCAGGCTGGGTAGCCCCTACTAGTCGTCCCAGGTCACCATCACCTCCTCCAGGTGATCGCAGGCCACCATCACCATCACCTCCTCCAGGTGATCGCAAGCCACCATCACCTCCTCCTACTGATCACATGTCGACACCATCACCCCATGGGTACGACGTCGACCACGACATCCGTAGTCCATCTCCATCTCCGCCGCCTCCGCCCACTAAGACTGGTATGCACCCGGCCGGAAGCGTTTCAAGAGTCCTACCCGCAAGTTGTCGCCCCTCCCAAGAGTACCAAAGGTTCCTCCCCCCGTCCTTGGGATAATGCGGGCGCTGTTGCGAAACACAACTATGATCATTTCATAAGCCAAAACCTCCAGCGCCAGAGCCATTCACCGAGAAGCAAATAGCATATGCTACTTCTTTTGAACACACCATCGCAATATGACTTGCACGAGAAAAGGATGACTATACACGCCACCTTGCGGGTAATTGACGACAAGGCTAAAAAGAAGAAGGAGGATGACGAGGCTAAGAAGAAGAAGGAGGATGACGAGGCTAAGAAGAAGGAGGATGGCAAGGCTAAGGAGAAGGATAGTGCTAGCACGAGCAAATCATCACCGGGAAGAAGACAAGTGCACCCCTCAAGGCGCCCAAGCAAACGACAAAAGGCAAAAAAGAAAGGAAGTTTCCCAGCTCGAGAACAGGCCAAACAATCGATCCCAGCACTCAAAGTGTTTGATGTTCCCAAGCTGTACCGGCAACATGGTGAAGGTTTCAATCTGGAAGCCGAGGCGCTAGCGGCTTCGATGTCTGTTGGAGGAATTGCTGAGTGCCGCAGATGTTGCACTACCCTTTGCTGACATAGCTCCTACATTTGTCTACGGGGCCGACTTGGTCAGTAGAGAGCGGCTGGATAAAATGCCAACGCATATGCGGAATTTGCATCAGTGGTACCTTGATGCGTGCAAGGAGAACCAAACGTGGCGAAGATCCCACGTGAATATTACTACCGAAAGGAGGAGATCCATATTGAGATGAATGAACTCTGGCAGTTATTCAATTTAGAAGCCCTCGACAAATCTCTCATGAGCTGCTATTGCTTGTAAGTTGTTAACTACATCTAAATTCATTTTCATTCAGTTCATGTTCGTTTTCATTGCATATACTCATTATATCTTATGTGTTCTCTTATGATGAAGATCAGTGAATGCAAAAGTAATAATATTATCAATATTGGGTTTGTTGACCCGATAAAGTTCAATTCAAAGGTAAAGCATAGCGCGTTTACGGGGAAACCTACTAAGGTTTTTGGGGAGCAAAATTTCTGTGATTCAATACTGTTTCCTTACAACTACGAGTGAGAGTCTTAATGATCTTTATGCACATTCAGTTTTGCTTACTCGATGTTAAGTGTAATTCCTGACGTATATACATAAACATGTGCAGCTTCCACTGGATTCTACTAGACATTCAACTTGATAAGGGAATAGTTGAAGTAAGGGACCCAATGAGTAGAGGCTGGACGGGTTCCGCGACCTGCAGAAGTTGCTCCAAGGGTAATTTTCTTCATCGCCGCGCTATATCTTTCCTGAGATATCAATTAATTATCCACTCATTCAATCATTCTTTTGCCTGGCAGGACTTGGAAAGCTTTCAAGAAAACATTAAGGGTACCTGGGCAGAGAAGCTAACATTTACTACTGTACCGTGCGCCCAGCCACAAGGGACGAATCTATGTGGATACTACGTTTGCGAGTTCATTCGCATGTTAACCAGAGAACGAATAATAAAGAAATAAATAACAAAACTTTATTTATTTCGTCAATATTTCGTTATCACATTGATATAGTCATACTCATCATCTCATTTTCCTATATAGGTCGACTACATGCGGGACACACTCGAACCAAAGGAACACCTACTAGGAATTGCGGAGGAAGTAGCGGGAGTTTTGCTTAGAGAAGTAATAGACAACAACGGCTTGTTTAGTCCTAATAGGCGCTCTCCCCCAAGTTTAATTAGTCCCGGTAGTCGTGTGAGCTCATATATATATGTAAGGGGAATCGACTTTTGTTTCCAATATTTGGTTGATCAATCTATATATAAATGAACGTGTGTACAACTTCTAGTAGCGTATAAATATATGCAACTTTTATTTCGAATAAAAGGGGGCGGTGGCGGCGGGCGGTGGGGCTGCATCCCTCAAACCCTAAAGCAGCAGGTTTGAGCGAGCGCCGAGGACCTTTTGCCGCGGGTGGTAATATCGCCCGCGACAAAGGGTCTGTCCACCGCGCCCCGTCTGCACGTGGTCGACCATATGTCACGGGTGGTGACCGCGACAAAAGGTGGATCTTTTATCGCGCCTCCGTTGTCGCGGCTGGCCGCCCGCGACAAAAGGGGCTTACCACCCGCGGCAAAAGGCCTCTTCTCCACTAGTGCAAGTTGCAAGAACTTGTATGAATCTGCACGCGGATGACAACTTTTTGTATGTCTGGTGCAATTACCCGACAAGTAGGTTCTTCCCTTTAGATCTATGGCCAAGCTAGTGGCCATCGACAATAGCATTGTTAAACTGGCCCATTTTGTCATGCATGGTCCCACAAGGTTGGAACGTTAACTCGTGGGTAGTGCTACATTGAAGACCAAACTTTGCGAAGGTCTAATCCCGCATGCTAGCGTCCCTCCGCACGATGCGTGTTGCTCCCGTCGCACGACGTGTGTTGCTCCGAAGTAATCCCGCGCGAGTGAAACAACTACCGCGGGTGTCGCGCGACGTACGCCTCCGCGCAAAAACACTCACGTGCGCACCGCGGAAAAACATACGTGTCTAGTTGTGCATGAATTGATTAGACCACCGAGCTATCTAGATTTGCAATGCATAGATCGATCAGCTCACCACGCTCTTCAGTTAGTAAACATATAAGGTTACTACCACTTTTCTAAATTATTTCTCGTTTTAGCTTTGGTATTTGCGAAAGAGGGAGTATACCAATTCCCTCGGAAAAATCCTTTGTTGGATGCGGTAAATATAAAGATCAAGAAAAGTTGTCGCGTCCACTAAAAGTAACGTATGCATAACATATAAGAGAAGCATAAAAAGCTGGAATTAACTTGCTAATACGGAACACTTCCTTAGAGCAAACTATAACAGATCGAATTCAAAATTCTAGGTAGAGCTAGAGGGATCAGAGGGTAAAGTAACACGAGCTAATAATGAAGACCTATTATAAGAAGAAATTAACGTCCATATGATGCATGCATTGCTTGACTGAGACGGCCGGAGACGTGCGTTCACTGGTCCTCGTCATCTTTCAGCAAGAGGAGTGTGTCCGCGGCTCGCCGCTCGCTTGGAGACCCGTTCGTGTAGAGCAGCCCCACATTCATCGTCCGGCCTTGTGGACCATCGTCGTCGGAAGAGGGCTGAGAGGGGCCAGGGGTTGTGACCGCCACGGTGCCTTGGATCCGGCTGGCATCCGGCCTTGAAGACAAGCGGACGGGGACGTCGTAGCAGTCGTCGTTTTGATTGTATTGGCGAGACATTGTTGATTGTGTTGTACGTCGAGATCGATGTACCCTAGCTAGTTGCTTGTTGATTGATTGTTGCATGCACGTCCTCGTGTATATATACACGTGCGCCCGCTTTGCATCTTTGGAATGCTTTTGTGGTTTTGGAAGCTGACTGCAACGTCAGGGCAAGCTTGACACTGCATGGTAAGAGATTACCGACACAAATGGCATGCATATACGTGAACTAGCTACAACTAGACCGATCGACTTCTTCTTACCGCATATGTACTGGAAATGCCTTTATTCCATCACACGTTTGGATCTAGTCCGTCAGGGCAAGCCTCAACGCCGTATGAGAATAAAATTACTGGTACATAAGGCATGCATTGCTTGAACTTACTACAATTAACTATCGACGTCTTTATTTCTGCATATGTACTGTAATTGCCTTGATTTCGTCACACGTTTGTATAGAGCTTAGGAAACAACAATATCGGCATGCTTTGTCGCCTTGTTTCTATGTCCAAATGTTCTCAACCTTACCTTCTGCTGCAGTTTTTTTTTTTGTTGAGAATCCTCTGCTGCAGGATATACATCGACAGACTTCGACTTGTAAGCTATAAACTGTTACAGATTGTGGCCCTCGGCCCATTTAACAATTAATTTAGAAAAACCAGGCGGCGCGGATGTTTGGCGCCGCATACCCCTATCGTGCATGGGCGGGCCCATCCCGCGGGTTTTTGGTCATTCTTCCCGATTTTGTTTTCCGTTTTTTGCTTCGTCTTGGGTTGCAATTTTCAGTCAATTCATTTATAAAATTGTTTGAATTTGGAAAATATTCAAATAAACAAATGTTCAATTTGAGAAATTTTAAAATTTGAAAAATAGTCAAATTAAAAATTCAAACCTGTAAAATGTTCTCTTTTAAAAAAATCAATCTTAAAAATTTTGAGATTTTGAAATCGTTTAGATTTTAATTTGGCTCATATGAAAAAAAAACAAGTGAGAGAAGTAAGGGCCCATGTCGCAAGCTCTGCAGTTGGTGCAGACAAACCGCGTCGTATCGAGCGGCGTACATGACGCCCCCTGAGCCGGGCACAAAGGGCAAACCCTGTTTGCCACCCAATGTGTGTGTTAGGCTTCCGTTTGGGATGGGATGGGATGGATGATCCCCATACCGGGGTAATTTGGATGGTCCTTATTTTGTTTTTGATGTTCTATTTGGCTTAAGGGATATAAAGTGGATAGAATGTTAGATTTCAACGCTTAGTACCACGCTAATAGGACTTAAGCTGAAATTAGCTTAACATAAAATTGGGACGGTGTGGTCGCAGATAGACGGAAAGATCAGCCCGCCGCCACCGGTGGTGGTGGCCATGAAGCGCCGCCACTCTGGTTGGAATCGAGGAGCCTAGGACGACAGGGAGCGATGTACTCTGGTAGTGATGCATCGTCGTTGAGGCCCAGCAGTCTCTCCCGCGTCCATCGAATCCGCACAAGCACATCCGTAGAGCTCGCTAGCGTCAGAAGCAGTGACCACGAGGAAAATCAAGTACGTCAATGTCAAGGCCCAATGTACAACTGATCCGTACGAGGAAGGTGAGGACGGTGGCCCCATCATGCCCTCTTGTGCCGACTCCGTCGTAGGAGTTTTGAGGATTGAGGTCAGAGGACTCCATTAAGGGCCCATGTCGCAAGCTCTGCAATTGGCGCAGACAAACCACGTCGTGTCGAGCGGCGTACATGACGCCCCCTGAGCCGGGCACAAAAGGCAAACCCTGTTTGCCACCCAACGTGTGCGTTAAGCTTCCGTTTGGGATGGGATGGGATGGATCGTCCCATATTGGGGTAATTTAGATGGTCCTGATTTTGTTTTTGATGTTATATTTGGCTTAAGGGATATAAGGTGGATAGAATGTTAGCTTTCAATATACAACGGACATGGCGGTTCACCTCTCCCGACCCCCTGATGGAGATTTCCAAATCCGCCATGATTCTACTGATCTAGAGTTTAGGAATGAGACTACAGTGAGTAATCCTAGCTCCCAGCAACCACTGATCCTGGGTATCAAACCAATCTCCAAAACTACCACCCACAGCCTCTCCCCGAAGAGTTCAGAACCAGACTAAAGAAAATCGCCTCCCGATCCCCAAATCCCACCAGTTCAATCCTCCGATTCCGGAAGAGATTCGATGAGTTCCTCTCTCAGTCAACCCAGAGATCCATCTCCCCACCCCCTTTCAAGGAGGAAATCTCAGCCTCGTCCAATGCCCCAATACCCACAATCCCGGCTTACCCAATTTGGCCCTCCCCCTCAATTCCACGCACCACGCTCGGCCTTCCTTCATATAGCCACCAGGTATGCTCTCCCCTTGATTGCTACTAGGAATTGATGGGCAGTGTCCCCTTGATTTTGCCCTTGCCTGGGAGAGATGGCCATGACGACTGGGTTCCGCTGCCCTCAACGGTCAGTAGTGGCGATTTGGAAAGAAATCCCGGACATGGCTCCCCCGGCGATTCCTCTGATGAGCTTGATTACGGCGTATATTCGGCATTACCGCCACCACCACCCGACCTGGGCTGGATTGCTATAAAGGGGAGAGTAGTTGCCCTTCTCGTCCAACAACAATCCCACCACACCACCACCCTCCTCTCTATTCCCAGGGCAACCATGGAGAAGCAGAGCATTGTAACATCCCAAATTTTTAATAAAGAAAGAAAAGCAGTTTCCAATATTCAAAATTCAGAACCAACAAACACTTTTATTTGCATATAGTGCCATGCATAAGGTTTGTGCATTATTGTATGAAATTGCCATGATGATTGTTTGCTTGCTTATGCCTACTACCTAAAACCCTAACTTGGATCCTTTGAAGATCACCAAGATAAGCAAAGAGGAAGAAAAGAAATAAAATAGAAAAATCACCAAAACCCTCACATATGGTTTAGGCCATTTTTGCAAATCTTCAACCTAGATCATTTTGGCTTGCACCATTAGTTGTAGAATGTTAATAAACAATTATTTACACTTTTGGAAGCAAAGAAACTCAAATTAAATCAAATTGTGCTCACATGCACTAATGGTCAAATCTGCCAATTTTAGCCTGATGCCTACTTTGAGCCTCTTTATTAAGAGATTTTCAAATCAAACAAATCCAACTCTTTTCACCTCATCCAAGACCCCATCAAGGTGAACAACTTTGGTAAAAACCACCCCTGCAAATTCATCCTAGATCAAAAGTTATGCTCAAGCAAAGTTGGAACTTTTTAACAGATTCCACATCATACCCAATTTGAAATTTTGCAATTCTTTTTAATTTTGAAAACCACCACCACCATTGTGTGTCTTTTATCACAGGAAGCAAGTCCAACCAATTTCATTCAAAATTTTCAAATTGCAATTCATGCGGCCATTACATCAAACACTTTGTGAGCAAATCCAAACCAAATCAAATTTCACTATTCTAAATAGTGTTTGGCCCAATTCTGGTTATCACTTGACTTCACCCTGTCCCCTGGTCCCCTCTCACCCAAAACCCCTGCATAGCAACCCTAGAAACATGGCAGCATGGTCACGCCAAGGGCATGCCGGCTATGTTCCCCATGGAGCATGCTCCATCTCACTCTCCTCCTCTCCAACCCGGCCCACCTTGCCAAACGCCTCCACCTCACTCTACTGGACACGCCTGAGCTAGCCATGGTCGGAGAAACGCACCACAACGACCAGACCAGAGCGCGCCCACGACGTCCAGAGCATGCCGCAGCTGGCATGGGCGCCGCCCACGGGCACGCTCAGGGCACGCGTCGCCTCGACGCTGTCGACCACCCCTGGACCCCCTCTCCCGCCCAGCGATGCGCCACTGCACCAGGAACCTCGCAGACAACTTCTTGTCGCCGACCCGCGCCCGTCGTTGCCGGAGAGGACGAACCCTTCCGCCACGGACGCGCAGTACATCGCGACCCCCCGACCGATTTAGGCACCGCCCAGCCGCGCCGTTGACGCCAGGAGGACCGCCTGGATACGCTGAACAGAACGCCACCCTCGCCTAGCTCGCTAGCTCGCCGTAACGCCCACGCCATTGTCGACCTTGCCGCAGCACCCTGCCCCCTTCCGCCGCTATAAATAGCGAGCTCCTCTCACTTCAATCTCCACACCAGCTCGCTCCTCTCATCTCCCTCAACCTCCTCGACCACCTCCCCTTCTCAATTAGCCGCCGTAGCCAGTCAATTTGTTCGTCGGAGCCGTGAAGCCGCCGTCGATTGGAGCCTCCCCAGCAAGCGCCGCTGCTACCAGGCGACTCACCGTTGTCAACAACCTCGCCGCACACACTGCCAACCCTAGATGGAGCCCCGGTGAGCCTCCCAGCCCCTAGCCTCGCCGCTCCAGTGAACCAATCTTGCCGGAGACGACGACGCACCACGTTCGTCGATCTCCTTTCTAATCCAACGACTCTCAGCGAGCGTACCGTTTCGGTGCGTTAAGTGAGGCTGACAGTGGAGCCCACTGGGCTTCGCGATGTCGGACGCACCTTGGTCAACTGATACGTCTCCAACGTATCTATAATTTCTTATGTTCCATGCTAGTTTTATGACAATACTTACATGTTTTGTTCACACTTTATAATGTTTTTATGCATTTTCTGGGACTAACCTATTAACAAGATGCCACAGTGCCAGTTCCTGTTTCTGCTGTTTTTGATTTTAGAAAAGTTGTTTTACAAATATTCTCGGAATTGGACGAAACAAAAGCCCACGGCCCTATTTTCCACGGAGTATTCCAAGACCGAAGGAGAGTCGAGGAAGGCGGCCAGGGGGCCCACCCCATAGGCGGCGCAGGGGCCCCACTGCCGCGAGATGTGGGGAGGAGCCCCCGCTCCCCGACGCGCTCTTCGCCTATTTATTCCTCCGTCCCCGAAAACCCTAGCAGCGAGAGCCAAAATACAGTTCCAGAGACGCTCCGCCGTCAACCCTAACTCTCGGGGTTCAAAGATCTCCTCCGACCCGCCGGAGAGGGGAATCATCACCGGAGGGCTCTACATCACCATGCCCGCCTCCGGACTGATGCGTGAGTAGTTCATCCTTGGACTACGGGTCCATAGCAGTAGCTAGATGGTTGTCTTCTCCTTTTGTGCCATCATGTTTAGATCTTGTGAGCTGCCTATCATGATCAAGATCATCTATTTGTAATGCTACATGTTGCGTTTGTTGGGATCCGATGAATATGGAATACTATGTCAAGTTGATTATTGATCTATCATATATGTGTTATTTATGATCTTGCATGCTCTCCGTTGCCGACGATAAACATGACCATGACATCGTCGTTCACGCTCGTCACAAGCATAACCATGTTGCCGACGACGAAGCTGAATACCACCATGATACCGTCGGTCACGCCGGTCACAAGCATCACCATGTCGCTGACCACTAAGACGAACATCATCATGCCTCCATCACCAAGGATTATCACCTTTCACTTCTCATATATCATCACCACGTCGCCGTTCATGAAGATGGCAAGCCAGAAGTTGAGCAAGCGTACCCCAAACTTGTAGGATAACGTTGCATAGAAAACAAAAAATTTCCTACCGCGAACACGCAATCCAAGCCAAGATGCAATCTAGAAGACGGTAGCAACGAGGGGATATCGAGTCTCACCCTTGAAGAGATTCCAAAGCCTACAAGATGAGGCTCTTGTTGCTGCGGTAGACGTTCACTTGCCGCTTGCAAAAGCGCGTAGAAGATCTTGATCACGATCGCCCGGCCCACGAACGGGCACCTCCATCGGGTCACACGTTCGGTTGTTGATGAAGACGACGTCCACCTCCTGTTCCAGCTGGCAGCGGAAGTAGTAGCTCCTCTTGAATCCGACAACACGACGGGTGGTGTCGGTGATGGAGAAACCTCCGGAGCTTTGCTTAAGCGTGCGGGATGTGGTGGAGGAGAGATACCGCTAGGGTTTGGGGAGAGAGGGGAGGCTAGGGCGCCGGCCAAGGGCAGCCCTAGGTGGTGCGGCAAGAGTGGGCAGC
Source organism: Lolium multiflorum (assembly GCA_030979885.1). Classification (NCBI taxonomy): domain Eukaryota; kingdom Viridiplantae; phylum Streptophyta; class Magnoliopsida; order Poales; family Poaceae; genus Lolium; species Lolium multiflorum. The sequence goes on from CM061747.1 coordinate 247,372,069, forward strand.
CCCCTCCCTCTCCTCCTCATTATATAGGTGGAAATCCCCAAGTGTTGGTATCTAAGTCTTCGAATAAGACCCCAACAATGAAACCTCCCATATGTAGGGAAACCTACCCAAGGTGGGAATCCCACTTGGGGTGGGATTCCCCCCTTCCATGAGGGGGGTTGGCCGGCCACCCTAGGGGAGTCCACCTTGGACTCCTCCCCTTTAGGGTTGGCTGGTCATGCAAGGTGGAGTCCCTCCGGGACTCTACTTTCCATGGTGATTTCTTCCGGACTTTTCTAGAACCTTCTAGAACCTTCCATAAATGCGCGGATCATTTCCAAACTTGGAATATGACTTCCTATATATGAATCTTATTCTCCGGACCATTCCGGAACTCGTGATGTCCGGGATCTCATCCGGGGACTCCGAACAAATATTCGAACTCCATTCCATATTCAAGTTCTACCATTTCAACATCCAACTTTAAGTGTGTCACCCTACGTTCGTGAACTATGCGGACATGGTTGAGTACTCACTCCGACCAATAACCAATAGCGGGATCTGGAGATCCATAATGGCTCCCACATATTCAACGATGACTTTAGTGATCGAATGAACCATTCACATACAATACCAATTCCCTTTGTCTTGCGATATTTTACTTGTCCGAGGTTTGATCATCGGTATCTCTATACCTTGTTCAACCTCGTCCTGACAAGTACTCTTTACTCGTACCGTGGTATGTGGTCTCTTATGAACTTATTCATATGCTTGCAAGACATTAGACGACATTCCACCGAGAGGGCCCAGATATCTATCCGTCATCGGGATGGACAAATCCCACTGTTGATCCATATGCCTCAACTCATACTTTCCGGATACTTAATCCCACCTTTATAACCACCCATTTACGCAGTGGCGTTTGGTGTAATCAAAGCACCTTTCCGGTATAAGTGATTTACATGATCTCATGGTCATAAGGACTAGGTAACTATGTATCGAAAGCTTATAGCAAATAACTTAATGACGTGATCTTATGCTACGCTTAATTGGGTGTGTCCATTACATCATTCATATAATGATATAACCTTGTTATTAATAACATCCAATGTTCATGATTATGAAACTAATCATCTATTAATCAACAAGCTAGTTAAGAGGCTTACTAGGGACTCTTTGTTGTTTACATATCACACATGTATCAATGTTTCGGTTAATACAATTATAGCATGGTATATAAACATTATCATAAACACAAAGATATATAATAACCATTTATTATTGCCTCTTGGGCATATCTCCAACGATCTCCCACTTGCACTAGAATCAATAATCTAGTTTACATATGTAAAGATATAACACCTTGGTCTTGGTGTTTTATCATGTTTTGCTCACGGGAGAGGTTTAGTCAACGGATCTGACACACTCAGAACGTATGTATTTTGCAATTCATTTGCGTCTTCACGCATCAATCATTTTCCAAATGAGTCGGCATTAAATATGTTTGGTCTTGGTGGAACCTTAATTCCGCGGTCTGAAATATGTCACTAATATTGTCACACACAATATAGCTTCAAAGTTCTGACATCGGAACTACACCAAGTTCTCAAAGAACTTCTTAACTCAACATCCTCAATCATTGTCAAAATAATGACATACTCTGCCTTCTTTTGTAGAATCCGTCACAATATTTAGAACTCTTCTAAATCTAGCATTGTGCTACCTTTTTAATAACACTTAGCCTAATTGAGATTGAAATTTAATTTTATATATGACCAAACTAATATCGGTGCAACACTTTACAACGATTTTGTTTTGTCATTACCCATATAAAATATATATATATCCTTGGTCCTTCTAAAGCACACATGGATATTCTTCTGTTTGTCAATGATCATCACATGAATCATTCTGTATATGCTCCTAACTTTTAGAGCTCAGGACATCTGATTGTGTACATATTAATTGTGATTTAAAATCACTTATGTGTTTTTACTCATTGAGTGTCGATACACTCAAGTCTTGTTAAAACTTCACATGACAAGAACATTTTCTTAATATTGAACTACTTCAATATCCTTTCTATGTACTTTGACTTAAACTTATTATGTGTTTCAATCTATCTTCATAGATCTTGACACTAAATATGTTTCAGTCCATATTCTTTCATTGAAGTTAATTCTCAATGAAACCTTTTTAATCAATTATATAATTACACTATTTATAATCAACGATATGTCAGCTACATAAAGTATTACAAATATGTCTCAGCGCTCCCACTTAATTTCTTGCAAATGCAAGCACCTTCATCGTTTCTAATGAAATCAAAACTCTTTGACTATTTCATCCGGTGAAGATTCCAACTCCGCGATACTTACTTCATCCAATTGAAGTTCGTATACCTATCTAGTATTCCACGGACAGCAAAACAATTGGTTGTATCTTGTATACACCTTTAATACACACTTCTGTTAAGTAATGTATTTTGCCATCCTACTATCATATCTCATGAAAGAAATATGTAGCGATTACTAGAATAATCCACATAGACTATAAGCATTACTACGGAAGATCTAATCTTATCGTAGTCAACACTTTGAACTTTGTCGTAAACAACTTTTCGACAAGTCGAGCTTATTCAAGGATATTCCATCCAAGTTCATCAATTTTATAGATCCATTTACTTTCAAAAAGTATTCATCTATCTTGGATTTCATGGCGTATAGCCATTTTAACGGAGTCAGGGCCCATCATAACTTCTTTGTTTGTAGTTGGTTTATCATTGTTCAAAAACAATCCTTTGTTCACAAATCATTTATTTGATCACAAAGTAAATCATACCTACAAGGTTCAATAAGTACTTTGATCTCCATGACTATAACATTTTGTAGACATGGGAGCCATGATCGTCGTGGCCGCTTCCGGAACTAATTCCGATGCTACGCTACTCTGATCATTATGCTCAGTTCATAAACTTTATCAAGTTCTATTGTCCTCCCACTCAAATACTTCGCTAAACAATTTCTTGGAAATAAGTAAAAACATCGACAAACACTTTTGTCTTTGTCTCCATAGTGGAAAGAATTCCCAATTAATTCTTTGGGATAACCAACAAAGACATACATCCGATTTTGGTTGTAAACTTTATTTACCTTATGCTATGCATACCAAAATTTAAGAAATAACTATTAGGTTTCATACCCATGCCATAACTCGTATGGTGTCATTTCAACGGATCATGATGATGCTCTATTCAGTGTAAAAGCGGTAGTCTCTAAAGCATAATCCCCAAAAATATAATGGCATCAATATTTTATCTCATCATTGATCCAACAAGGTTTGGATACATCTCTATACTCCATCATCACTATGATACTCCAAGAAACGTGAATTGTAGAACAACTTCATAACTCTCTTAGATGTTCGCTAAAACTCGTAATTCAAATATTTCCACTATGATCCAATCATAGATATTTGACTTTTCTATTACGATGATTTCCACCTCATGCTGAAATTTATTTGAATCCATTCAAATGTTTCAAACTTCTTCCTTATCGAATATATACATATATACTCAATTCATTGTTGGAAGTTTTCATGAAGTAGAAGAATCTCCCGCACACAACTATGCCCAGTGAACCACATACATCATCATGTATTTTTCCACTAAGTTAGTGTGCCCGTTCAACTCTTGGCCTATGAACGGTATTTTAGTCATTCTCTTTAGAAAAGATTTGCAAGTGTCAAACGATTCAAAAATCAAATGACTCCAAAATCCATTTGCATGGAGTTCCTTCATGCGTTCCTTTCTAACATGACCTAAATGGCGGTTCCACAAATAAGTGGAATTCAAATCATTTGCCTTATGGCATTTTAGCGTCAGTGTTTATGTATGTGTGTTTTCACCATTAAGATTTATAATAACTTATCCATCGTACATGGAGTAATGTCATAATTTGAACAACTCATTGTTTTCATTTGACCAGACAAAATAACAATGATTAAGTTCTTTATTATAAATTCTAAGGGCTAGATAGAATGCCAACGACGAACATAATAACACTTTATTTTTGTTCTTGACGTGCATTTCTATCATATTTCTTGTCAGTCACTAGCCATTGTATTCTTGTATTGTGTTGTTTTGTATGACACTTCATACCAACCAATATGATACTAATACCCAAGAATTTCATTGTGTGATCAAACTAGAAATACAACCATAACATGTATATCATTTATATACACCTGAGCTAGACTTTCTAGTCTTTTCTTTTCTTTTGCCAAAATATCCTTTGTAGTTTCTCTTTTAGCTTTCCTCATTATTCATAAAAACACTTCAACATCAATAACTTCTAGGTTTGTTGGTCAAATACCAATAACCTTGAGGTTCTGAAGTTGATCATCATATGACAAGTGTTGCAGATTTCACTATTAGTAACTATGTAATATGATGAACAATTTCACTCATAATTTTATCCATCAATTCATGATGACTTTCCAAGACCATGTCTGTACATGCTAGGCTTGTAAAGTTTAACCTCAGTATTCGCATGTGCAAATCTGGTTTGCGCCCGTTGTATGCACACGTAGAATCTATACCTTAGTATTCGAAACGACGAGTGTTTAGCAACGATGCATACTAAGGATGATTACTTCATGGATATCTGAATATCGTTAGTGCCCCAATAGTTGGAGAATTGGGACGCCTTCAACCTTCGCACATTCCCATAAAACTTATGAGTTTATGTAGTCTCACCAAATTATATTCTATCATCTTGCAATAAGGTCTTTAGATATCACATATATCTCATACCTTGATTATTTCTGAAAACTAAATTTTCAGCTCCTTACTTTTCAAACATATTTGAACTTCAAGTTTCACGGAGACAAGATAACTTTAGGTACTAATTGAAACCATAGCTCTTTGAATCAACAATGTGAGGTTTACTAAAAGTTTGCAATAGGACTTAATCATTTCTTGATTCTTTAACAATACGGTACCAGTCCGTAAAGTTTATTTTCAGATTTAACAGTATTTCTATCTCAATAACAAGACTAGCGCTTGGTAGAAAAACGGATGCCAATACTACAAATTAATTCAAAATACTACTCAGACTATGTTTATGATAATTAGTTCATGTTTTAATCTAATTACTAATGAACTCCCACTTAATACAACATCCTCATAGTTGTTAAGTGGTACATGATCCGATCCACTACACCAAAACCGATCATCATGAGATGATGTAGCTTCAATGGTGAACATCAACATGTTGATCATATCATCCATATGACTCGTGTTCAACCTTTCGGTTTCCGTTGTCCAGTCCATGCTTCTCATCCAAACCCAAGTATTCCGCGTGTGCAACATGGCTTACCGTTGTATGTGAACGTTGAGTCTATCACATCCGATCATCACGAGATGCTTGAACGACGAACTATATCAACGGTGCATACGAGGGAGAACACTTTATTATCTTGATATTAATGTGAGGGATCATCTTATAATGCTACATCAGCGATCTAAGCAAAATAAGATGCATAAAGGATTAACATCACATGCAATTCATATGTGATATGATATGGCCCTTTAGTCTTTGCGCCTTCGATCTTCATCTCCAAAGCACGGACATGATCTCCATCATCAACGGGCATGATCTCCATCATCGTCGGCGTAGCGTCAAGGTCCATGGCGCCGTCTTCATGGTTGTTCACCTCATGTAGCAACTATTACAACTACTTTGAAATACTACTCAACATGAAATTTAAAGACAACCATAAGGCTCCTTGCCACAATATAATAATGATCATCTCATACATAGTCATCATCACATTATGGCCATATCACATCACCAAACCCTGCAAAAACAAGTTAGACGTTCTCTAATTTGGTTTGCATATTTTACGTGGTTTAGGGTTTCGAGTGAGATCTAATCTACCTACGAACATGAACCACAACGGTGATACTAGTGTTGTCAATAGAAGAGTAAATTGAATCTTCACTATAGTAGGAGAGACGACACCCGCAAAGCCACTTATGCAATACAAGTTGCATGTCAAGCGTGGAGCAAATCTCATGAACGCGGTCATGTAAAGTTAGCCCGAGCCGCTTCATCCCACTATGCCACAAAGATGCAAAGTACTCAAACTAAAGACAACATAAGCATCAACGCCCACAAAACAATTGTGTTCTACTCGTGCAACCATCTATGCATAGACACGGCTCTGATACCACTGTAGGATAACGTTGCATAGAAAACAAAATTTTCCTACCGCGAACACGCAATCCAAGCCAAGATGCAATCTAGAAGACGGTAGCAACGAGGGGATATCGAGTCTCACCCTTGAAGAGATTCCAAAGCCTACAAGATGAGGCTCTTGTTGCTGCGGTAGACGTTCACTTGCGCTTGCAAAAGCGCGTAGAAGATCTTGATCACGATCGGTTCCGGCGCCACGAACGGGCAGCACCTCCGTACTCGGTCACACGTTCGGTTGTTGATGAAGACGACGTCCACCTCCCCGTTCCAGCGGGCAGCGGAGGTAGTAGCTCCTCTTGAATCCGACAGCACGACGGCGTGGTGTCGGTGGTGGTGGAGAAATCCGGTGGAGCTTCGCGTGCGGGATGTGGTGGAGGAGAGATACCGCTAGGGTTTGGGGAGAGAGGGGAGGCTAGGGCGCCGGCCAAGGGCAGCCCTAGGTGGTGCGGCCAAGAGTGGCAGCCCCTCCCTCTCCTCATTATATAGGTGGAAATCCCCAAGTGTTGGTATCTAAGTCTTCGAATAAGACCCCAACAATGAAACCTCCCATATGTAGGGAAACCCAAGGTGGGAATCCCACTTGGGGTGGGATTCCCCCTTCCATGAGGGGTTGGCCGGCCACCCTAGGGGAGTCCACCTTGGACTCCTCCCTTTAGGGTTGGCTGGTCATGCAAGGTGGAGTCCCTCCGGGACTCTACTTTCCATGGTGATTTCTTCCGGACTTTCTAGAACCTTCTATAAATGCACCGGATCATTTCCAAACTTGGAATATGACTTCTATATATGAATCTTATTCTCCGGACCATTCCGGAACTCCTCGTGATGTCCGGGATCTCATCGGGACTCCGAACAAATATTCGAACTCCATTCCATATTCAAGTTCTACCATTTCAACATCCAACTTTAAGTGTGTCACCCTACGGTTCGTGAACTATGCGGACATGGTTGAGTACTCACTCCGACCAATAACCAATAGCGGGATCGAGATCCATAATGGCTCCCACATATTCAACGATGACTTTAGTGATCGAATGAACCATTCACATACAATACCAATTCCCTTTGTCTCGCGATATTTTACTTGTCCGGGTTTGATCTTGTATCACTCTATACCTTGTTCAACCTCGTCTCGACAAGTACTTTTTACTCGTACCGTGGTATGTGGTCTCTTATGAACTTATTCATATGCTTGCAAGACATTAGACGACATTCCACCGAGAGGGCCCAGTATATCTATCCGTCATCGGGATGGACAAATCCCACTGTTGATCCATATGCCTCAACTCATACTTTCGGATACTTAATCCCACCTTTATAACCACCCATTTACGCATGGCGTTTGGTGTAATCAAAGTACCTTTCCGGTATAAGTGATTTACATGATCTCATGGTCATAAGGACTAGGTAACTATGTATCGAAAGCTTATAGCAAATAACTTAATGACGTGATCTTATGCTACGCTTAATTGGGTGTGTCCATTACATCATTCATATAATGATATAACCTTGTTATTAATAACATCCAATGTTCATGATTATGAAACTAATCATCTATTAATCAACAAGCTAGTTAAGAGGCTTACTAGGGACTCTTTGTTTACATATCACACATGTATCAATGTTTCGGTTAATACAATTATAGCATGGTATATAAACATTATCATAAACACAAAGATATATAATAACCATTTATTATTGCCTCTTGGGCATATCTCCAACAAAACTATACTCACACATACGTACACATTACACTATACTAGCAAGTCATTTATTTATCGGTGTATGTACACCAAAACAAAAACCTGTCAACATGAAAGTCATGTGGAATTGGTGAGGTGAACCTACACCTCAAAGGAAATTTCAAACGGTTGAGCGTGTGAGATAAATTTAGCAAAATTCGCTAAAAACATCATACACGAAATTGACGATTTACGATTGAGGAAACTCGAAATCGATTGTGGGAATTGATTTATATCATCGACACGCATCTTTTTCATGTACAGTTATTTCAATTCGGACTATATTTATGTTGATTTGAACAGAGGGTGTGTGGAGTAGTGTAAAAGAAAGTGGGTCCAAGCAACACCACGTGCAGATGTTGCGTCGAAAGTTTCCCTTTTGCATGTGCTGCGTACGAGATTTGCCCGCATAGCCAACAACGGCCGAATTGGGTGTTCTTCCAGGGTCTGGCCCGAGGGTGTTTTGAGAACCGATTCATGAAACAACACGGCTTGGCCTAGGCAACCAAACGGGCCGAAAATTGCTGGCCCGATAGAAAAAGGAGATGACATGGCCGGTTCTTTTCGGGAGAAATGAAACCGCTGGCATTGATCCACGTCGGGGCAGACATGAGGATCGATGTAGATGGTGACATCCATGATCGCTTTCTTCTGGCGCGGAGAATCAAGGAGATCAATCCATGCATGACAATATACTAGATTTAGATGTGCGCCTTGGCGCACGACCCCGTGAAGGTCAAGGTAAATTTTATTTTTTATAAGAGCGATAAAAATTAACCACCAATATAATAATATATTTGTTAGATTTTACAAAAAAAATGTCAATGGGATGAAATTATGATAAAGTACATGAAAATACAAACGAAGCAAAGGGCTACATACAATTAGGGAAACATGTTGATGAACCTTTTACAAAACAATGTCAATGGGATAAAATTATGATAAACCTTTTATAACAATGTATCAAAAATTTATAAAATGTTTTTTATGCCAGAAAAAAAGATAAACAATCATTGATTTAATTTTACTGCATTTTTTTTACAGATTGGGCATCCAAAATTTTGGGCTTGCTGCCCAAACCTCGCATTCCTTTGCCATGTTTCCCAAATTTTGAAGTGATAAAATGATTCAGCAACCACTAAATTGACATGCATGGAAATCTATTATGAGAAAGCGTTAAGTCAAGATTACACAGGACTAAGCCACAAACATTAGAGCACGAAGGAATGATAATTTAGCAGAATCCGACAAACATGCAAAGAAACCATAAATAATCAAACAAGTGTGAGAACTTGTCAATTATTAGTTACTCTTCCGTGCAGCTTTCATGGTCTTGAATAGCTGACATGGTAAAAAGAAAACAACACACACGGCACACATGACATGGTGGTAACACAAAATACTTTGCATGTGAACCCAAATATGAGGAAGGTTAGAGTGGTGAGAGCTAACAAAGTTGAACTTTCTTATATTGTAGTGATGTTGTGAACATTGGTGTGAACAAATGGCACTTTGGTGTACATGGGCTGCTACCTGCTAATGATGCCATGGGATATAGTCCTATGCTGGTGGGCTTTTTAGCATTGTGGACTAACTATTTATTATACAATATAAACAGGGAATCGGCATGTCGTCTCTCTGGATCCCCTTTCTCACTCCACTCCCTGGAGCTTGGAGCTCAGCTCTATCACCATCAATTGATGGCGTCCTCGATGCCTGCCGACGCCCGCAGGACGACCTGATCCGGTAAACGCCACCCCTCCAAATTGTGTTTCAGCTATTTTTCTCAGCGCACCAATCGTTGTCGCCTCTGCTGATACTGTGACCACCAATCAATACTGGTGACTACAGTCGGAGCCTAGCCTTCCGCTTGATAGCTCGACGATTGAAGACACCGCAGTGAGCTTCTCTGCCCTTGCTTGAACGAGGTGGGCATCATCGATTGGTGGTTCTGGCCTGCCAGACCAGCGACCCTGACTGCAGGTTGGACAGTCGCCACCGCCATCAAGGCTATTGACATGCACTGCCACGGGAGGCAAGCGCCATGGCGTCGAAGGTCATAGACACCTTGAGAAGAGACAGATGCTCATCCTCGTTTCTACTGCTGTGACCAAGGAGCTGTTGTACAATAGGTAAAATCCACTAACTGAAATTCTCAGTAATTTTTAATCAGATGATTAATAGCTAACTGAAATGTTGTATGTGTAGAAGAGTGTGGTATCATACATTGATCACCAATTTATAATATTTAAAAGCTGAAGAGACTATACGTTGATGCACATAATCTTAACAGAATCTTCAGGTACTGAATTAGTTCATAAAGATTAAATAGACAGACTCTTGCCATGAGCTGCTGAATAAAGTGTGCAACCCAGAATCAGAGACGTTCATATTTTTTACATGAATCAAGTAGTTCAAAATGCAATACAGGCACTTCAGTTTATAGTATGCAATAAAAAGAAGATAATGTAGGTGATGGTTAAAATACAGTTCTGGTACCCAAGAATATAAATAAAAAGACAATTACAAGTGAAAGAAGTATATTTGCAGAGTAGATGATTGAATGTTGTTCCAGGAAAAATCAAGTTGTTCATGGTGAAACATTTGTAAAGCCAACACAATCAGCTCAACATGAATCATGTCACATCAATGAAAAAGAAGCAGTTTCGAAAATCCTAAATCTGTGTCTTATCTAAACACTAAAGCTCATAATTAGTAACTCGCATCCCAGATTTTATACATTTTAGTGGATTAACAATGACTGGGCACAAGCTGTTTGGAACCAAGATAAAAAAAGTACCTTAACACATGACCTGAGCAGCCTTGGTGCACGACCCCGTCGTCCACACCCCTTCACGCTCATGAAAGTTGTGTAAAATGCTATATTAAACAGCCATCCTTATTTTTACTTAATATACAGAAGAATTGACAGCAGATGAAGAGGAGTTTAAAGAACACATCATCATGACATCATGTCATGTATAGTAAAACCAAACAGCAAAATAAAGAAATACACTACTTATAAGTGCCGAAAGTAGGTAAATATGTACAAATACATGGTTCTGGGATAACATTAGTCAAACACAGGGAGGGGTCCCACCTGGGTGCACAAGAACATTGTTCCATTATTACACATCATCTAAGATGAAACATCAAATACAAGCTGACACTATAATCTACCCATAACACAAAATTAGAAGTAGTTAGCATAGGAGGAAGCTCTTAGTACTATAGGAAGTAAGTCCGAGTTGTAGACCTCAAGAGTACCAATAGACTGAATCATCTTTATCTGACCCATAGTAACCAAGGAATTTCTAGTCTTCAAAATGTTAGTTGACTCAAACATATGCTGATTAAGATTAGTAGCCAAAGCCGTAACGTGAAGGAGGGATGGCATTGTGCATGTCATGCATGGCGCTAAGTTATGATTGAGGCCCTCCAAAACTATGTCAAAAAGGAAAAAAAAAATCAAGCATATAAACATGTCAAGGAAGCAAGTTAAATCTCAAGCTACTGATATGCCAGAGCAAGTATAGGCATGCTAGAACTAAAGAAACGGAAAAAAGTAAGATCTAAATGTATAAAGAGTACCATTTTCCAATAGTAGGGATCAAGTCAACCAACGGTCCAGGTTGATGTGTTGTAAGGCTGTAACAAATGGGGAACAATATCTGAAAGGTCCACAAAAGATGTATGCAAAGCAATGATGAAAATACAGTTTAAAGTGGCTTGCATAATCATATAGGAAAATAAGAATTGATTTCTAGCAGTAAAGGGTGTCAACAAAAACAAAGCAAATAAGTGTCAGTTATCATCTTACACCTAAAATAGGCTTAATTATAGAACTATTCATTTAAACCATGAGATTTTATCATGTGACACAAAATATGAAACTGTAAAACCAATATGAATGGTCTTTGAAGGCATCATTTTTACCGATGGACACCAGCTAGGTATTTCCGTTTGCAAACACCTTGAAGCTCGATAAAATGGCCGGACGTACCTCTACTATAATGATGATATAGCACTCACAGGCACAACGCAATTAAGATGGATACAAAAATTCCAATGATCATGTCCCCAATGATGAGCCTAGACGAAGAGAATATGCTTGTGCTTGACACCTAAACCTATATATTGTGAACCAAGTGAAGCCCTCACATTATGTCTAGTGGTATTTTAAGTGCCAAAATCCCATGGAAGATAACCATCTCGTAACTGAATATGAAACGTGAGGAAAATAGAGCTGAAGCTTCCATCCAAATAGAGCACATACCATAACTAATTAATTATCAACTCATTTCTTGTAGTGACCATATTTTTCTGAAAAACCACTCAATTAGTAATATGAGGCCATTACAGGGTAGAGTTATTACCAATCTGTAGCAAAGAAAAAGCTTTAACTACATGATGAATTTGAACTAAAACCTGCAGCAATGGGCACTCAAATAGGAAATCAAAACTGCAACAGTGGAAAATCGAACAATAGTAATATGATACGATAGTACGACCATTGATTTTTAGCGAGCTGATGTCATGCCAATGACAAAATTGCAGGAACCTGGTGTCTAGCATCCCCAAAAAATATTTGGATTGCTAACCCTCACAAGTTTTAATTTGACCGAAATAATTACCAAACGATTAGTTTGTAGGTAGAACAACTGGCAGCCATCACAGGACCTTCATATACTTAACTAATATCTAGATCAAACAAATTGCAGGGGCACCCCAAAACTCAGTAAAACAAGAAAATTAGATTGTAACCTCAAGAGCAATAGATTGAAGCAAGAAAATCATACTTGTCTCCCTTTTATGCTTCTGCCATTAAGGCTATGGAACATCAGATGCTACTGGAATATGTCAAAATGACACCAACTCTGCTGCCAGTCCATCGCCCCCTCATGGTAGCGCCACTATTTTCAGTTACGGAAGCTCTACCTCTCTTCTCTGTCGGTGGACACGACACCGAGAACTCCCACTGCATCGACGACCACTTGGCTGGCGGTCATGACGCGACGACACTGAGTCTTCACCACCATACTGAGCTGCAAGGAAAATTAAACTCAGAAAGAGAGAGAGATAGAGAGAGAGAGAGGAATATGGGATCTTGTAATCAACCGCACATGAAGCTTATCAATGAGAGGACGGAGATGATGCGAACGTGTATGGAGCGGTTGTCTCAACCGCTGAAAGATGCAGCAAGCCGTCACTGGTGTACCAACCTCAGGTACGGCAGTGGCCGTGCCCCTTTAGCATACTGCCATGGAGAAGATGTAAGAACACATGTATCAGACACAAATAGCTTGTTACTTACATAAAAATGAAATTGAGTAAATCTGTATAAAATAAAATAGTGCTAGGGAACTACCTGAACCTGATTCAGGAAATATGTAGTCGTCGATTAAATTACCATCAAACCTGACCCGATATGGTAGAATAATCATGTTGTATTTCATCAAGAAGCATCCTCAGGTCGCCCTCTCGCGTGGTACATCAGCACCTGACCCGATATGGTAGAATAATCATGTTGTATTTCATCAAGAAGCATCCTCAGGCAGCGGGCGTGCTCCTCTAGCATACTGCAGAGGAGAAGATGTAAGAGCATAGTAGCTACCAATAAGGGTGAGAACATACCAGGTTAACACCATTGAGGTCCTGCAGGAACTATCGATTAGAATTTGCACAACCCAATAAACAGAAACTGGAAGAAAATCTCAGAAACATGAAGAGAAAGATCCCTAGCTTGCACTATGGTTCATATCTGAAATAGTTTTAGCCATTACCTGCTGTATTTGGGCACAATCTTCTGTACAACTTTATCTTCTTCTTTCATAACACAGCTGAACCAAAAATATTGAGAGAAATGCAACCCTGCACCATTAAATCAATAGGTGTACGTAAGAACATACATGATTTCACAGAAAATAGGTACTATGGTAGGTATTCTTCATCTTGGCACACCAAACTACAACTAATAGCCTGCTATTTCAGATCCAAACACACAACAGAAAAGAGATCTAGAAGAGAGCATACATAACCTTGAGATAAGGAGGAAGGGAAGGAGAGGTTGGAGATTCCGTGCAGGAGGATGTCGGCTGGATGCCCTTCAGAACAGCAAGATGCCGCCGCTGCCGGTGGCCGTTGAGTTGGGGACGCACCAGCAGAGGTCGTCCTCCTCACGCGCTGGGAGAGCGGAGATGGAGGAGACAGCGGGGATGGGGGGCACGAGGGGCGAGGTACCTGCTGCCGGCTGCCATTGGAAGAAGATTGGGGGAGGATGAGCGGGAGGATTGGAGGAGGAGGCGCTGCAGGGGATTGTGGAGGAGGAGGGGGCGACGGGATTGGGAGCTGGCGGCGGCGGCGATGGGAGGGGCGCGAGGGGGAAGGGGAGGACGTGCGAGGCGGGTGAGAGCGGAGCGAACGGGCCGCGCGGGCTCGTTCCCTGACCCGTGGATAAAATGCGGAACCGAGCGAGGGCCTCGCTGCCCTGAACGAAATCGACGGCGAAGATCGCGCCACGTCAGCTCGATCGGACGGCCCAAAATCCAAAGCGCTGTGAGAGCTCCATGGGGGTGCAGCAATCATACCGTGAGATACGACCCAGCTGTAGGGTTTGCTCAAACACGCAGCAACCCCGTGGATGTTTCTCCAATTGGAATCCATGTGAATGCGATCGTTTCTGTTGTTTTGCTGCTTCCTGCATTGATCTCGCACAAGATCAACTATGGTATGTGCAGTGCAGTTCTTACACTTGGCAGTGTCATAGATTGTCATAGACTAATTGTCACACCTAGATCGTGTGGGAGTATATTCATCTATGTTTCACACGTACGCTAGAATTCAGTTTTTTCTTCAACGTCCATCATCTTCCCTCACTGGTTAACGCAGACCGTGAGTCCGTGACTAGATGCCTGCAGCGCTAGCTCGAATTAATTAGTCACTAATCTTTCGTAATCCTAGACCAGAGGACGATCAAATCACGCACTAAGCGTGACAGTTAAGTCAATTGGACGTACCCTGACCACGATCTCCAAACCGACGTGTCATCGATCGATGGCGTAAACTTCGATCACCGGCCTTTTCCTCGCTGTCCATCAAGATGGAACTGATTGATTGATCGGAGATGAACGAGTCGTTCTGTCGAAACAGTCGAGCACTGACACTTAAAAGGGAGGTCAAGCACGCACCTATGAACGATCCAGACCAACCAAAAGGATAATTCAGTGAGAGATTCCTTGAGGACACACACGGAAGCTAGATTATTCCATCGGAAACTGTTCCTGATGATCTTATCTGACTTATACCTGGTTTTCATCCGGCCGTGTCCACTAGACGCATTGAAAGCAAGGTGTTCAAGGCCAACCCATCGTTTTTTTTTTTTGGAGCAACCGGCAGAAGCACTGCCTTTTCATTAAGAAGAGGGAAATTTAGTCAGTTTATAAGGAAAACTGACCGAAAACCGTACAACCCAAACGCCACACACCGGCCCCGAGGCCGCGCACCACACGAGCCGACGACACTCCCGCCCTAGCAAGAGGCATCACTCAAAGAAAGAGCCGCCGCTCCGACGTCCACACCGGTCCCGAGACCGCGCACACTGGCGAGAACCGAAAAACAACCGAAACACAACACACCGGCCCCGAGGCCGCGCACGCTACGAGCCGACGACCCTTCAGCCCAAGCAAGAAGGGACGACACTCAAAGACACAAGAGATTCGGAGCCGCCGCTCCGACGTCCACACCGGTCCCGAGACCGCGCACCCGCCTAGCCGGCAAAGGAGCAGCCACGCCAAGCAAACCAAAACTTGCCTAGCGGAGTACCAGACCTCCAAGACATCGCCCCCAAGAGGGAGACGACGAAGACGCCGCCGATGCCCGCTCTAGCGAAAGCCAAAGCTTAGGTTTTCACCCGGAGAGTCTGAAACTTCACACGACGAGGGAGGTGAAGGAGCTCCTCGACAATGCCTCCATCGAGGGGAACGACGTCCGAGGACGCCGACATCGCCGGCACCAACCGAATGCGGTGCTTTCGCGCGGAGTTCACCTAAACCCAAGTCGCTGAAGCCTATCCACGAAGGCGAAGAAGATGTGCCCGCGTCGCAGCTCGCCATCGCCGCCACATGAAGCCAACCGTGCCATAATGCCACGGTGCTCCCGGACAAGCCCTTCGGCCGCCCAAGCGCCGTGCCCGCCGCCCGCACGGCCAGGGCAGAGTAGCGAGACCTCCAAGTCCCGGAGCCGCCGCTCCGGCCTTCACGCGCAGCAGCAGAGCGAACACCTCATATCGACTCGCCACCCGCCGTGGGGCGCCGGACAGCGCCCCAACCACCCGAAGAGCGGCGCCGCCGCGCCGCCGTCCAAACGCCATGGCACACCTCCACCATGGCTGCAGGTGCCAGCGATGGCAACCTGCCACACGCAGTGGCCCACCAAAGCCGCCAGGTCGCCGACGAATCTGGGGCAGCTACCACACGACCACCGTGTCGAGGCATCCCCAAAATCCATCGACCTCCACGCAACCTCTGCGTCGAGGCACCACCCGGCAGCCGCCCACCAACGCCACCGCGTTCCCGGGGCCGCCGCCCCGGCCTCCCAATCGTCGTCACCCGCGCCCAGACTTAGAAACGAGGTGGTAGAGGACCACCATGGGCCAAGGCCGCCGCCGGCAGCCGCATGCCGGCGAGAGACGCCGCAGTCGCCAGCGCCGAAGAGTCCTGCCAGCCAACCGGGAACAGGCAAGCCGAGGCGCCGGACCACCACCCGCCGGCAGGCGCACAAACGCCCGGGGACGGCGCCGGCCGTAGCGCTGCCCACGCAGCCGCCAGGACCAGGCGCAGATGAAGAAAAATCCGGGGCCGCCGCCCCGGCGCACGCTGCCAGATCGGCCCGAATCTAGCCCACAGGGAGCTCGGCGCACGGCGGCAGCGCCGGCCGCCGCCCACGGCGCGAGATCGACGCCTCCACCTTGCTGCAGAGCAGCCGCGACGCGCCCGGAGCCGCCGCCCGCTCTCACCCTCGCGCAACGCCCACACGGGCCGGCAACCGCCTACAGAGAGACCCCCACCTTTGGAGATGGGGCCGCGCCACCGCGGCAGGGGCCAGCGCGGAAGCGGCGGCCGGGAGGCTACTGGCGGCGCGCGAGGTTTCCGCCCCCGGCGTCGCCTGGGGAGCGACGCGAGGAGCGGGTCGGGAGCTTATACATGAAGCAAATCTGCCATGCACATTTTATCTTTGTGAAGACACTTGGTCCCCGAGCTGTTCTTGAACTATTCCTTGGAAATGTCTTCCCTGCTTCTTTTTCTCGTCACCTTTCTTTCAGGGCAAAGTTCAATCCCTTTCTCCCACGGGGGACAACCATATATCCATCGTCCAAATTTTCAACCCCAATTGACAAATTTCCACCGCGGCAAGCTGTACGCAACAATGGCTGCCTGGCTCTGTCAGCTCGTGCCGACACTTCTCTGGTCAACCTCCTTTCTAAATGCTACTCAATGTCGAAAAGCCGGAAAGAGTACTCGGTCTGATTTGCCGGAAGAGCTATAGTATCCTTAAGTCCTATGGCAGTTGTTTTTGGGCAACGCTGAGTCATTCGGTAGTACTTGTCGTGGCCCTAAACGAGAATGGAAACAGCTTTGATAAAAGGGGGTTAATTATCCCAAGTCCCAACAGGGGTCTACTAGTCACACGGAAGTCTTCTTGAAGAAAAGCAGCATCGGCATCGAAGGAGAAGGATTTCTTAGGAAGCAACCCGCATGCATACGATCTCCACGCACCTTGCAACACCACAATACCATTGTTTTCTTTTTGCCGTCTGTTGCTGATAGATGGTTGCGTGCATAAGGGTTGGATTTTGTAAGGTGGTTGCGATTGGTGTGGCCTTTTCACCTGAGTAATACTGGTTCCGAGTGTTACGTGAAAGGAATCTTCGATTTGAGGTGGCACCATTTGGATCACCGGGAAACTACTTAACTAATCCCTTGATATACATTTTTTCGATAAAGAGAATATATTAATATCAGAAGATACCAATTACACCCAGCCTCTGCAACAACGCAATATCCTAATAACATTACGGATGCACACAAAAAAGAGAAAAGAAAAACTAAGAAATAAAAGTCCGCTACATATCCAAGCCCTAGCAACAATAATACATCCACCACCGAGACAACACCGAAATTTAGAATCTTCAAAAGCGACGCCTCCAAGAAGAACAAACCCAGTCGTCGCCCGATCAAAGATCTTAGGTTTTCACCCCGAAGATGGTCTCCG
The DNA here is from genome assembly GCA_030979885.1 of Lolium multiflorum. Classification (NCBI taxonomy): domain Eukaryota; kingdom Viridiplantae; phylum Streptophyta; class Magnoliopsida; order Poales; family Poaceae; genus Lolium; species Lolium multiflorum. The sequence goes on from CM061747.1 coordinate 247,390,313, forward strand.
CTCTCAAAACAATGTCTTCAAGAAGAACATTGCAGGCACAACCAAGGCCAGACCTTGGTTTTCACCCGAAAGGTAAGATCCCGAACTTCACATGTGCCGCCCCACTTTCATACCACTGTTGCGAAGTCCGTAACACCAAGCAAACCCCTCAACAGCGCAAAGACTTGAACCTCCATTAGCTAGTCCTCCAAATCCGGCCTTCATGATATTCTCTTCTTCGACTTCACCATGCATGGATCACCACTTGGTGTCAACACGAAAAGAGCTTCGCGCACCCTCCAAAACCAAACGGTCGGAATAAAAGCATGGGCGCGCACGACCGAATACCACCGATCCGGCAAACTCCAGGCAATAGAAGCATTACATTCGCCGGCGGCGCCTTCCGAACTCAACACTCATGAAGGAGGAAGAGGGGCATCTTCAAGAGAGAAGAGGAGACCCTAACCGCCGAGCAACTGGCCATCCCGACCGCCACACACCGGTATCCGGACCGGCCGAAGCACGAGGACGAGTGGTACTGTGGCGGGAAGACGGAGAGCAGGCGGACCAGCCGGCCAGAGGGCGATCGGCCCGCGGTCCATCGGGGCCTAGACCTCCTCATCCGCCGCTCGCGCCGCCGCGCACCGCAGCCCAAGATCGCCCCTCCATCGCTGCAAACTGCCCCCACCCAGCCCGAGCACCAACCCCACCAACCCATTGCTCCGCCTCCCCGCGCGAAGAGAAGAAACCAGGAGAGCGCCGCCCACCCCTCGCCGTCTTCGCCGGCCAGGGCACCGCCGCGGTCGCTGGCGCCAGCGGCCGCGACGGCCAGGAAGGCCCGATGTGGTGTCTCCTTTGGCTGGAGATGCGATCGCCCCGGAGCCGCACGCGCGTCCGACCCGGAGGCTTATGTTTTTCCTCGGCTACGGAAATGACCCGGAGGCTTCTGTTTTCCCTTGATATACATGAACAGTCGGTAAGCAGCTCACTGGCCACCGAATGATTCCATTTCTAGATTGCATGTAGAGATGCAAGTGAGATCCCACCGAAGTTTCACATTTAGTTTATTTTGTGATGCCTAGTTTAATAATTGGTTCAAATGTTAATCTAGAAATCACAAACTTAATTGCATTGTTGTTGAATAAACATATGACGATCAAAATCCAACACTACATGAATCCCTCGAAAACACGTTAAGTAAAACAATATGTGCATTTTTTTCCAATGCCAAGCATGTGGTCTAGCTATGGAGCATAGACGCCGAAGAGAACAAATTCACAGTGTTCTCTTCGGTTTGTTGTCCACTTCCCCCCAAACTTCAACAAGACATATAACGAGTCCAATCACTGGAATGCCATCATTACCTACCTTAATCAACCAGTACAGCCTACCTGATCAATTTCTTGTGAACAAGAAAGAATAGTACGAAAAGAGACAGTACTATCCCACCATGAAAAGGGCAGCGTAAATTAGGTGAGCTATCCGGGGTTCCATCTTAATTAATTAGTACGTTTAGTTAGTTTGCATGGCTTCAAATACGAGTACTCCGCCAGTGCACCGAACAACTTAATCATGGAGGTTAGTGGTGCAAGGCAAGTGCACATCACGCTATCTGTTGCAACGGCAACGGCGCCCTAGCAGGCTAACACTCAGTAGCACTTCACATGCACCTACCTCTCCCCATAAACAAATGAATGTGGCCACTCGAATTCATTACTCATTTCTATATGATTAATTGTTAATTATTAATCTGATTTTTTTCCGAAATGGGGAGTATATCCCCGACCTCTGAATTATTAATCTGATACGCAATGCAACAGTGATCTATGCTAGGATTATATATATTTCTTGTGATCAGTCTAGATTTGGGCTTGCATAGCTTCAAAGAGGGGCCATAGGCAGAATAATGCATACGCTACCTAGCTGCTCTTTTTTTTTTGCTTGCCTTTTGGCTTTCCTTTCTAGAGGAAGCAAGTCAAGATCAGGGCTCATGTAAAGGTTCTGGTAGGATCCTCGTGATCCACAATGGGGACATGCACACTACTGTTGGGGTGCTAATCAATTAATTTGGTCGCTCGATCTATGTGTTACCCAGAATCTGCGTATATACTGTGTAACACGTAGATCGACCATCTAAATTACCGATATTGCACAGAATGTCAAAAGAGAAATAAAAAGATCTCAAGCCAAAGAGAATTAAATGGAAGACACATTCAAATTGTGCAATAAGATGATATTCATACATGAGAGGGCACTTAATTTGACATTAGGGTGCATCACGTGTGAAGCGATCGATCATGCGAAATTAGGTTGAGTACTAGTGTTAGAATCTGTACATGGAAAGAGTGATTTTAGCATTTATAGACTCTGTTGGAAAGTAATTAAATGAATCAACTTTGTCTTCGATACTATCAATACGCATTTAGGGTGTGTTCGGTTCTAAAGCAAGAGGGGATGGAACGGAATGGTTCCATTCCGAAGTCATGGAACGGTTCCGACCCCGTGTTTGGTTCGGAAAAAATCGAGAAACGGAACGGTTCTGTTTTCTGTTCGGTTGGGGAAAATTGGGAGTGGAACGGAATAGCCATAATCATGCTTAAAATGCTAATAATTTGAGCTTAAACTTAATCTTCCGTCTCAAAATTGTTATTATCAGATTATTTTGGCTCAAAATATTTGCACATATGCTAAAATCAAATTACACAGGTGCTCGCGCCGCCGCCTGCTTCACGCCGCTGCCGGCGCGCGTGCCTGGTTGCCTCCTCTGCCACGCATGCCTGGCCGCCAGCCGAGCTCCCGCGTGTGCCTGACCCAGCCGCCGCCTGCGCGCGTGCCTGGCCGCCTCCTCTGCCACGCGGCCGCCGGCCGAGCTCCCGCACGTGCCTAACCCAGCCGCCGCACATGCTCGTGCGTGCTGCGTGCGTGCGGGCCCCTCTCTGCCACGCGGCGCCGGCAGCTCCCGTCTGGTCTCGCCGCCGCGCGTGCTGGCCGCTGGGAGCTACTGCGCGCATGCTGACCGTCGAATTGGCGAGGCTAATTTTTGTACTTAGCGAACCGTTCCTCCTCATCCGGCCAATTTGGTCGCATGGGCCGGTTCCGCATATTAGGGGAATATTCCCTTCTGGGGAACCAGTTGGTTCTGTTCCTCGTAACCAACCGAACACCCGAACGAGCGAAAAGTGCGGAACCGTCCGTTCCCGTTCCTCTAGATTCCAGAACCGAACACACCCTTAGATACATCTCTATCGGAACAAAGCCTACTCATTTTTTTATCGGGGTTTGAAATCTCAACAAAATTCGATCAAACATTTCCGCGCTTACGTATGTTCGCACATCAAATTTTGCAAAAACCCGACATTTTGAAGGACATGCATGATTGCTTCACGAAACTAAGACTGCATGACTATCGTGCCCCATGCCTTATTGTTTGGTTTATAAAGGTCATTGCGTTGTCTATACCCGCTAGGTCTAGCTCGATAGCAACTTGATTGGAAAATGAAAGGCTGCCTACCTTGGGTGAAGTAGCTTCGAATTTGGCCAAAGGAACAGGACAAGCCCACAACTGCAAGCATGCGTCGCGCCAAAAGAATATGCACGTACGCATGGACACCTAACGGCCGGTCGCTCCAAATTTGTGGAATCCATGCTGCCTCTCCCCAACTGTAATTGTGATCAAGATTGTATGGTCAAACAAACCCCTGCCTGATTGGTCTACCATGACATGGATTTTCCATTATGTGAAGGATAGGTTAACGTAACACTAGACGGCGCCTCTACGTACAAGGAAATCATCTGGGAACACACCAGCTATGCAGAGTGCAGCAACAGTTGTGTCAGGTATACAGCCAAGCTTAGCTAGCTACGAATTCGTTATAGCTTTGCTTGCACCACGCTCGAAGCGACCCGCCAGTTGGCCGGTACGCGCATCGAGAGCTCCGGCCGGCCTCCGTCCGCGCCGTGTAGTCGCCGGGCGGGCTTTCTGAAACTCTCGCAACCTCTTCCTCCCTTCTCCGTTCCTCATGGAGTTGGGTATGGAATTGGGTACTAGTAGAAAAAGAAGCTTTGGTTTTTGGCTCCAAAAAAGCATTAGTACCGGACCGACTACGAACTCAGACTAAAGGATGCATTACCACCGATTGGAGAGGCCAGAGTTTTAGCACCGGTTCGTGCGGGACCTTTAGCACCAGTTCGTAGAACACGAACCGATGCTAAAAGTCTAACCTTTAGCACCGGTTTGTGCACGAACCGGTGCTAAAGGTTTTTCTGCTCCCGTGCATGATAACTCTGTAAAATAGAAAAAGAAAATGATAGAAAATTCAAAAAATAAATATTTTGAGATTCATGTATGTTACGCAACCTACTATTAGCGAAAATTAACAAATTTGAATTTTAATTATTTTTGCATAAAAAGTTTAGAAAAAAGGTAAAATGGCATTAACTTTTGCATACGATGTCGGAAAAAAACGTATAATATATCAAAATGATTGTGGAAAAAAGTTGCATCCAAATTCACCGGGGTTTACCTAGTTAGCCAATTTTTAGATTCTGAAAATTTCAAATGAAAATATGAAAGTACGAAGATTTTAGTTTTTGCTAGAAATTTAGGATTTTATATATATTTTTTTAATATTAAAATTAATAATTGCATCCTGCATAAATATTAATATTACTTTTAGCAAATTATAAGATTTTCAAATTTTCAGATTTTAGGGTTGTCAAAAAAATATTTAAAAAAAAATTTAAAGATAATACAAATTAAAAAGTTAATGTTTATTTATTTATTCAAGATTATTATTACATCATTACTATAGTTTATTAAAATAATTATTTAAAATTCAAACAATAAAAAAATATGACATCGACCAACATTTTAATAGGATTGATATGATACTAGTATCATATACATGCGCGCGAAGCACTTGGACGCGGGACGGGAAGGAACTCGAAAGTTAAGCGTGCTAGTGTTGGTGTAGTGAGATGATGGGTGATCGAGCGGGAAGTTTGACCACGAGTAAGTAATTTGACTCGAGATAAGTGTAGTTAGAGAGTAAACTTGTGAAATAACTAAAATATAAGAAATTATGAAAAAAAATAAAAAAAAGGGAGTGGAAAAATAATTCGAAAAATTGGATATAAAAAAGGCACCAGTAGCGGGGTTCTACCGCGGCAGCGTTTTGGGGCGTTTTCCTGCCGTGTCAGACCCTTTAGCACCGGTTCGTATTACGAACATGTGCTAAATGTCCTCTCGCTCGGGCGCTCGGCAGCCGCCATGTGGTACCTCTTTAGCACCGGTTCTAAAGACTCGTTTTCCACTAGTGGGGGTTGTCAATTGTTGCGTTCGCAAGTTACCTCCCACACGGCCACCCTCTATCAGCTACATATATGTATCATGAAAAAAATAGCGCGCTATGTCGACGCTAATAGCGCTGAAAGATCGAGATGTCGCCTAGAGGGGGGGGGGGTGAATAGGCAATTACAAACTCTTGTGGATTTGTCTTGTAAGAATGCGGAATTAAACTAATGTTTAGTTTACAAGCACAAACCCTAAATATGCTAAGCTCAACTAAGTGTGACAATGGCAACTAGAGCTAAGCAAGATAGGCACAAGATATATGTAGCACAAGTGATAGCAAGATATATGTACTTCAAGCACGATGGCTATCACAAGGAAAGAGAGCTCGGGTATAGAAATAACCGAGGCACGCGGAGACGAGGATGTATTCCGTGTTCCCTTGCTTTGCAACAAGGTACGTCACGTTTGGAGGAGTGGAGGTCCCACGAAGGATTCCCACGCACGAGGCTCACCCTATTCTCCGACCACACCCACGAAGGATAATGGCCCTTTCCTTATGGTTAGCTTTTCTCCGCTCCGGAGATGGCAAGCTCCACAACAACAAGCTCCACGAAGGAGAAGCCCGGGCCTCTTCACAATCTTCTTGAAGAGATCACCGGAGCACCAACCGCCAAGCCAACTAGGAGGTTTCCCTCCAAGAGTAACAAGCTCACGGTCTCTCACTCGAACAAATCGTGGTGGAGAGCTCAACACTATGCAATGAAGCAAAGCAAGAACACCGGAGGTGTTCAAGTTCTTCACACTCAAATCCCACCAAAGCAACGAATGCTAGGATGAGATTGGAGAGGAAGAACAAGGGGAAAGTCAACCAAAGACTCCAAGATCTAGATCCCAAGAGATTCCCTCACTTAGAGAAGAAACGGTTTGGTGGAAGTGTAGATCTAGATCTCCTCTCAAATCCTCAAATATGAGCAAGAATTGTTGGAGGAATCAAGAGGGAGAGCAAGTTCTTCAAATAGCAACAATGGAGGTGAGAGAATAAGAACTGGTTTGGCTCAAGGTGGAAGAAGCCTATTTATAGCTAAGGAGGAAATAGAACCGTTGGGGGAAAAACAAGTGAAAAGGGGAAGAAAAACGGGCAAAAAAGACAGCCCAGCCGGCTGCCGGGCAGGCCGCCGGCCTGGGCGCTGAGGAGCCCAGCTGAGGGTCCGGCGGACCGGCCCAGAACCGGGTGGAGCGGGCGCGCGCACGCGGCGGATAGAGACAGCGCGCGGGGAGGTGGGCCGCCGGGCGCCAAAGGCCCACCGGGCGGGAGGCCGGCCGGCCGGCGGGAGCCGGGGCGCGGGCCCGTGACAGACCGGACCGGGAAAGCCCTGGATGCGGCCGGATGGCACAGCCTCTAGGCCGGATCGGCCGGTGGGCCCTGTGGCCCAGCAATGAGGCGACGGCCAACGACCTCTCCCCTTTTTCTTTTTGTTCTTTCTCTTTTTCCTTTTCTTAATAACTAATGCTCCCGAACCCCGAATCATGAAACCAATTTTGTTTGGAAGATAACAACAAATGCTATCTTATAGAAAGTGAAAAATCTGTAGGAGGGATTTTATCATGAATATAAAAGGTAGAACCTTATATCATGAATAACGGTAAAATCACCCTCAAAACACAATAGAAGATGCATGCGAACTCCGTTTCGATGAACTTGGGCTTGTTGTAAAGCTAGCAACAAGCTCAAGAACCTCACACAGAAATACCAAGAAGCAATAAGAATATGCAACGCATGCAAGGATTAAGCTCCCTAAGACGATGTGATCAAGTTACCCAACCGAAAGCCCCTCTTAATAGTGCGGCTATCTATCCTATAATCCGGTCTCTGATGACCCACAAGTATAGGGGGTGTATCGTAGTACTTTCGATAAATAAGAGTGTCGAACCCAACGAGGAGCGAAGGTGTTGACAAGCGGTTTCGATGAAGGATTCACTGTAAATGCTCACAACAAGTATTCGGGGGTTTTGATATTAGGAGATAAATAAAGTACAAGTAAATAAAATGCGAGAGAAATAATTGCAGCAAGTGGCCCAATCCTTTTTAGCACAAAGGACAAGCCGGTTTGATTACTTATAATGACCAAACGTTCTTGAGGACACGGGGATTTTAGTCTAGTACTTTCGCTTCATGTGGCTAAATAATCTTCATTGTTTTGATAAGTGTTGTGTGGGTGAACCTATGCTAATGCAGCCCTTCCTGAGACTAATACATACTTGTGATTATACCCCTTGCAAGCATCCGCAACTACAAGAAAGTAATTAAGATAAATCTAACCACAACCTTAAACTCTGAGATCCTGCGATCCCTCTGCATCGATATACTAAGGTTTACATCACTCAGCAACCCCGCAATTAGCAACCGAATACAAGATGCACTCCCCTAGGCCATAAATGGTGAAGTGTCGTGTAGTCGACGTTACACGACACCACTAGAAGAAGGACACCACAACTTAAATATCATAACATTGAATATTACTCAACCATGATTCACTACTAGCATTTAGACTTCACCCATGTCCTCAAGAACTAAGCGAACTACTCACGAGACATCATATGGAATACAATCAGAGGTGATATGATGATGAATAACAATCTGAACATAAACCTTGGTTCAATGGTTTCACTCAATAGCATCTACAACAAGTATAGAATAACACCGGGAGAGTTTCCCCTATCAAACAATCAAGATTTAACCCGAATTGCTACAGCGATGACGAGGTGCAGCGGTGGTGATGGCGGTGTAGATGGTGGAGATGATGATGATGATGATGGAGATGATGTCCCGCTCGATGACGATGGCGATGGCGTCGATTTCCCCTCCGGAGGGAATTTCCCCGCGGATTCCTGCCGCCGGAGAGCTCTTTCTCTCTGGTGTTCCCCGCCCCGCAGAGGCGGCTGTAACCCTCGTGAGGTCTCTCTGTGGCTTAGGTTTTCGGGACGAAGGATACAAAGGAGGCGAAAAAGGCTGTGGGGCCGGGTGGTGGCGCGCCAGGCGGGCCGCGCCGCCGTGGTCTGGGCCCACATCCCCTCTCGCTCCCCCTTTGGCTCCCTCCGTCATCTGGAAAAATAGGAATTTATGTGAAATTTCCTTCCACAGTTGATCTTCCGAAATATTGCGTTCGACGGTGCTTTTTCAGCAGAATCCTGGCTCCGTGCTTGATCCTCCAATGATGATGAAACATGCAAAATAGATGAAATAACATAAGTATTGTGTCCCAATATGAAATATATCAATGAATAACAGAAATTATGATACAAAATAGTGATGCAAATTGGACGTATCAACTCCCCCCAAGCTTAGACCTCGCTTGTCCCCAAGCGAAACTGAGCTCGATAAACAAGACCACATGTTTATGGAGTGAAGAGTCGATAAATAAAATACGGACAAGAAGCATCATATTCATTCACACAAGACATTCTAGTAAACAACTTCCTCATATAACTCATCTTGAAATAGGTAAAGAGAAATCACAAGTAAAGGTGCATAAGAAATCATAGTTGGTGATGGCAAACTTTGTTCTTGGTCAGAGAACTACTAACGGATTGTACTTCTAAGCAAAGCTTTCATATTAGATTTTATAGCTGAGCCTTCATATTTAAGCATAACAATTTCCTCATAATCACTGATAACTTCAAAGTCATATTCATTCGATAAAATTGGTACTAAACAAGAAAGTATAAAAGACATGATTAACTGAATCATAGCATAAATGATTGGTTCACAACAACTCAATTGCTTGCTTGAGATAGAGAGAAATAGGTTTACTGACTCAACATAAAAGTAAAAGACAGGCCCTTCGCAGAGGGAAGCGGGGATTAAATCATGTGCTAGAGCTTTTCAAGTTTTGAAATCATATAAAGAGCATAAAGTAAAATTTTGAGAAGTGTTTGTTGTTGTCAACGAATGGTAGCGGGTGATGACCCACAAGTATAGGGGATCGCAACAGTCTTCGAGGGAAGTATTACCCAATTTATTGATTCGACACAAGGGGAGACAAAGAATACTTGTAAGCCTTAACAGCGGAGTTGTCAATTCAGTGCACTGGAAACAGACTTGCTCGCAAATTTATCGATAACAGTTTTATGGTAGTGGAAATAGTGAAATAACAGCAGCAGTGAAATAAAGACAGCAGTAGTGATTATAGTAAACAGCAGGATTAAAATACTGTAGGCACAGGGACGGATTTAACGGGCGTTGCATGGATGAGAGAAACTCATGTAACAATCAAAGCATGGGCATTTGCAGATAATAATAAAAACGGTATCCAAGTACTAATCAATCAATAGGCATGTGTTCCATATATAGTCGACGTGCTTGCAATGAGAAACTTGCACAACATCTTTTGTCCTACCAGCGGTGGCAGCTGGCCTCTAGGGAAACTACTGGATATTAAGGTACTCCTTTTAATAAAGTACCGGAGCAAAGCATTAACCTCCGTGAACACATGTGATCCTCACACCATCCCCCGGTTGTCCCGATTTCTGTCACGGGCCATTGGTTCCGGACACGACATGTGTATACAACTTGCGGTAAGATCATAAACAACAATATCTTCATGAATCAATAACATGTTCAGATCTGAGATCATGGCACTCGGGCCGTGACAAGCATTAAGCATAACAAGTTGCAACAATATCATAAAAGTGACATCTACGGATACTAGGCACTATGCCCTAACAATCTTATGACTATTACATGACCAATCTCATCCAATCCTACCATCCTTCAGCCTACAGCGGGGAATTACTCACACATGGATGGAAACATTGCTGGTTGATGGAGAGGCGTTGGCGGTGATGGCGGTGAAGATCTCCTCAATTCCCCGTCCCGGCAGTGCCGGAACGGAGACTGGCTCCCGCGACGGAGTTTCGCGATGTGGCGCTCTCGGAGGGTTTCGGCGACTTCGGCCTCTCGTGCGTTTTCAGTGAAACAATAAGTAGTCCGAGGGGGCGTCGGAGGCCGGCCGAGGGGCCACACATGGCCGCGCGCCCCTGGGCGCGCCGCCATGTGGTGTGGGGCCCTGCTCCACCTTTGCCTTTTCCGTCGACTGTTACGTAAATAGGGCCTTCGCAAGAAATTTTCCGAAAGTTGATTTCTGACAAAAACGAGACACTGGAGCAGCTTCTCTGAAAACAGCGTTAGTCCGTGTTAGTTGCTTCATCCAAAATACACAAATTAGAGGCAAAACAATAGCAAAAGTGTTCGGGAAAGTAGATGCGTTTTGGACGTATCAACTCCCCCCAAGCTTAGCTTATTGCTTGTCCTCAAGCAATTCAGTTAACAACTGAGCGATAAAAGAACTTTCACGAACACATTTGCTCATATGATGTATATATTCTCATGCTGTGGCTAATACTTAAGCAGTTCATAATGAGATACATGCAAATAAGATCATCCAACAGCTATGTCAATCATGGAGAAGTACCAATAATTAATAATAAGCACCATGAATCATGTATATAAGCAGGATTGCAATGTTCATAAGAGAATATGATAAAGTGGTATCTCGCTTGCCCGTATTTGATCGGCAAAACATAAATGCCGAGGCACCTCTTGGGTTCATAGAACTAGAAGTATTGATTGTCAAAAGATAAAAGCATCAAGATTATACCACAATCATATTTTGGAACAAGCATATTATACTAAGAATGACAGTTGTGCTCTCAAGAGAGTGCTCAAAGAAAAGAATGAAGACACAACATAAAGTAAAAGATTGACCCGCTTCGCAG